>OY882870.1:3457500-3822500 GCA_963693515.1 Pipistrellus nathusii
CGAGGTCACGGGGTATATCCGAACCATGAACCCAGTGAGGTTCTGGAGAATAGCATCTAGGAACCCGGCGAGGTTCCAGGGAATTGGAACCAGGAACCAAGCAAGGCTCTTGTGAATCGGAACCAGGAACACCTGTGAGGTTCTGGGGAATCGGAAGCAGGAACCCGGTTCAGTCCATGGGAATCAGATCCAGGAACCCAGCAAGGTTCTCGGGTATCAGACCCAGGAACATGGCAAAGTACCAGGGAATCGGAACCAGGAATCCAGCGAGATTGTGGTGAATCGGATCCAGGAACCCGGTGAGAACCCGGAGAAGCGGAACCAGAAACCTGGTGAGGTTCCAGGGAATAAGAACCAGGAACCCGGCAAGGTTCTGGGGAAATGGAACCTAGAACCCGGTTAAGACACGAGGAATCAGAACCAGGAACTCAGCGAGGTTCTGGGGAATCAGAAAAAGGAACCTAGCAAGGTCCCAGAGAATCGGAAACAGGAACCCAGTAAGGTCCCGGGGAATCGGAACCAGGAACCCCACGATGTTCTGGGGAATCAAAACCATGAACCCTGTTAGGTCCAAGGGAATCAGAACGAGGAATCCAACAAGGTTCTGGGGAATCGGATCCAGGATCTTGGCGAGGTCACGGGGTATATCCGAACCATGAACCCAGTGAGGTTCTGGAGAATAGCATCTAGGAACCCGGCGAGGTTCCAGGGAATTGGAACCAGGAACCTAGCAAGGCTCTTGTGAATCAGAACCAGGAACACCTGTGAGGTTCTGGGGAATCGGAAGCAGGAACCCGGTTCAGTCCATGAGAATCAGATCCAGGAACCCAGCAAGGTTCTCCGGTATCAGACCCAGGAACATGGCAAAGTACCAGGGAATCGGAACCAGGAATCCAGCGAGATTGTGGTGAATCGGATCCAGGAACCAGGTGAGAACCCGGAGAAGCGGAACCAGAAACCTGGTGAGGTCCCAGGGAATAAGAACCAGGAACCCGGCAAGGTTCTGGGAAATGGAACCTGGAACCCGGTTAAGACACGAGGAATCAGAACCAGGAACTCAGCGAGGTTCTGGGGAATCGGAAAAAGGAACCTGGCGAGGTCCCAGGGAATCGGAAACAGGAACCCAGTAAGGTCCCGGGGAAGCGGAACCAGGAACCCAGCGAGGTTCTGGGGAATCAGAAAAAGGAACCTGGCGAGGTCCCAGGGAATCGTAAACAGGAACCCAATAAGGTCCCTGGGAATCGGACCCAGGAACACAGCGAGGATCTGGGGAAATGGAACCTGGAACCCGGTTAGGACCCGAGGAATCAGAACCAGGAACCCAGCGAGGTTCTGGAGAATCAGAAAAAGGAACCTGGCAAGGTCCCAGGGAATCGGAAACAGGAACGTGGTGAGGTCCCAGGGAATCAGAACCTGGAACCTGGCAAGGTTCTGGGGAATTGGAACCAGAAACCTTGTGAGGTCCCAGGGAATAAGAACCAGGAACCCAGCGATGATCTGGGGAAATGGAACCTGGAACCCGGTTAGGACCCGAGGAATCAGAACCAGGAACCCAGCGAGGTTCTGGGGAATCAGAAAAAGGAAACTGGCGAGGTCCCAGGGAATCGGAAACAGGAACCCAGTAAGGTGCCGGGGAATCGAAACCAGGAACCCAGCGAGGTTCTGGGGAATCGGAAAAAGGAACCTGGCGAGGTCCCAGGGAATCGGAAAGAGGAACCCAGTAAGGTCCCGGGGAATCGGAAACAGAAAGCCAGCAAGGCTCTGATGAATCGGAACCAGGAACCAGGGTGAGGTTCCGGGAAATCAGAACCAGGAACCCGGTGAAATCCCAGGGAATTGAAACCAGGAACCAGCGAGGTTCTGGGGAATCAGATCCAAGAACCCGGCAAAGAACCGGGAATCGGAACCAGAAACCGAGCAATGTTGTGGGGAATCGGATCCAGGAACCCGGGGAGGTCCCGGGGAATCAGAAACAGGAACCCAGCCAGGCTCTGGTGAATCGGAACCAGGAACCCGGTGAGGTCCCGGGGAATCGGAAACAGGAACCTGGTGAGGTCCCAGGGAATCAGAACCAGGAACCTGGCAAGGTTCTGGGGAATTGGAACCAGAAACCCGGTGAGGTCCCGGGGAATAAGAACCAGGAACCCAGCGAGGTTCTAGGAAAATGGAACCAGGAACCCGGCGAGGGTCTGGAGAATCAAACCTAGGAACAAAGAGGTCACAGGGAACAGAAACGAGGAAGCCAGTAAGGTCCTGGTTAATCAGATCCAGGAACCCGGCGAAGTCCCGTGGAATCTGGACCAGGATCCCAGCGAGGTTCTGGGGAATCGGAAAAAGGAACTCGGCAAGGTCCTGTGGGATCAGAACCAGGAACCTGGCAAGGTCCTGGGTAATCGGATACAGTAACCCGGCCAGGTCGCGGAGAATCTGAAACAGGAACCCAGCAAGGTCCCGGGGAATTGGAACCAGGAAGCCAGCCAGGCTCAGGTGAATCGGAACCAGGAACCAAGCGAGGTCCCCGGGAATCGGATCCAGGAACGCGGCAAGGTCCCAGGGAATCGGAACCAGGAACCCAGCGACGTTCTTGGGAATCAGATCCAGGAAACAGGCGAGGTTCCAGGGATCGGATCCAGTGAACCTGCGAAGTCCTGGGGAATCGGAACCAGGAACCCGACGAGGTCCGGAGGAATTAGATCCAGGAACCCGGCGAGCTTCTGGGGAATCGGAACCCAGAACCCGTTTATGTCCTGGGGAATCAGAATCAGGAACCCAGCGAGGTTCTGGGGAATAAAAACCAGGAACCTGGCGATGTCACTGGGAATCGGAAGCAGGAACCCAGCGAGGTCCCGGGGCATAGGAACCAGGAAGCCAGCGAGGCTCTGGTCAATCGGAACCAGGAACCCCAGTGAAGTTCTTCGGAATCGGAACCAGGAACCCAGTGAGGTCCCAGGGAATCATAACCAGGAACTCGGCGATGGTCCCTGAGAATCGGAATCAGGAACCCGGCGAGGTTCTGAGGAATCGGAACCTGGAAACAAGCGAGTCTCTGGGGAATCAGAACCTGGAACCCAGTGAGGTTCTGGGAAATCGGAACCAGGAACCCAGCGAGGTTCTGGGGAATCAGATCCAGGAAACCGGCGAGGTCCCGGGGAATTGGGAAAAGGAACCCTGGGAAGTCCCGGGGAATCGGAACCAGGAACCCCACGATGTTCTGGGGAATCAAAACCATGAACCCTGTTAGGTCCAAGGGAATCAGAACGAGGAATCCAACAAGGTTCTGGGGAATCGGATCCAGGATCTCGGCGAGGTCACGGGGTATATCCGAACCATGAAACCAGTGAGGTTCTGGAGAATAGCATCTAGGAACCCGGCGAGGTTCCAGGGAATTGGAACCAGGAACCTAGCAAGGCTCTTGTGAATCGGAACCAGGAACACCTGTGAGGTTCTGGGGAATCGGAAGCAGGAACCCGGTTCAGTCCATGAGAATCAGATCCAGGAACCCAGCAAGGTTCTCCGGTATCAGACCCAGGAACATGGCAAAGTACCAGGGAATCGGAACCAGGAATCCAGCGAGATTGTGGTGAATCGGATCCAGGAACCAGGTGAGAACCCGGAGAAGCGGAACCAGAAACCTGGTGAGGTCCCAGGGAATAAGAACCAGGAACCCGGCAAGGTTCTGGGAAATGGAACCTGGAACCCGGTTAAGACACGAGGAATCAGAACCAGGAACTCAGCGAGGTTCTGGGGAATCGGAAAAAGGAACCTGGCGAGGTCCCAGGGAATCGGAAACAGGAACCCAGTAAGGTCCCGGGGAAGCGGAACCAGGAACCCAGCGAGGTTCTGGGGAATCAGAAAAAGGAACCTGGCGAGGTCCCAGGGAATCGGAAACAGGAACCCAATAAGGTCCCTGGGAATCGGACCCAGGAACACAGCGAGGATCTGGGGAAATGGAACCTGAAACCCGGTTAGGACCCGAGGAATCAGAACCAGGAACCCAGCGAGGTTCTGGAGAATCAGAAAAAGGAACCTGGCAAGGTCCCAGGGAATCGGAAACAGGAACCTGGTGAGGTCCCAGGGAATCAGAACCTGGAACCTGGCAAGGTTCTGGGGAATTGGAACCAGAAACCTTGTGAGGTCCCAGGGAATAAGAACCAGGAACCCAGCGATGATCTGGGGAAATGGAACCTGGAACCCGGTTAGGACCTGAGGAATCAGAACCAGGAACCCAGCGAGGTTCTGGGGAATCAGAAAAAGGAAACTGGCGAGGTCCCAGGGAATCGGAAACAGGAACCCAGTAAGGTGCCGGGGAATCGAAACCAGGAACCCAGCGAGGTTCTGGGGAATCGGAAAAAGGAACCTGGCGAGGTCCCAGGAAATCGGAAAGAGGAACCCAGTAAGGTCCCGGGGAATCGGAAACAGAAAGCCAGCAAGGCTCTGATGAATCGGAACCAGGAACCAGGGTGAGGTTCCGGGAAATCAGAACCAGGAACCCGGTGAAATCCCAGGGAATTGAAACCAGGAACCAGCGAGGTTCTGGGGAATCAGATCCAAGAACCCGGCAAAGAACCGGGAATCGGAACCAGAAACCGAGCAATGTTGTGGGGAATCAGATCCAGGAACCCAGCGATGATCTGGGGAAATGGAACCTGGAACCCGGTTAGGACCCGAGGAATCAGAACCAGGAACCCAGCGAGGTTCTGGGGAATCAGAAAAAGGAAACTGGCGAGGTCCCAGGGAATCGGAACCAGGAACCCAGTAAGGTCCCGGGGAATCGGAACCAGGAACCCAGCGAGGTTCTGGGGAATCAGAAAAAGGAACCTGGCGAGGTCCCAGGGAATCGGAAACAGGAACCCAATAAGATCCCTGGGAATCGGACCCAGGAACACAGCGAGGATCTGGGGAAATGGAACCTGGAACCCGGTTAGGACCCGAGGAATCAGAACCAGGAACCCAGCGAGGTTCTGGAGAATCAGAAAAAGGAACCTGGCAAGGTCCCAGGGAATCGGAAACAGGAACGTGGTGAGGTCCCAGGGAATTAGAACCTGGAACCTGGCAAGGTTCTGGGGAATTGGAACCAGAAACCTTGTGAGGTCCCAGGGAATAAGAACCAGGAACCCAGCGATGATCTGGGGAAATGGAACCTGGAACCCGGTTAGGACCCGAGGGATCAGAACCAGGAACCCAGCGAGGTTCTGGGGAATCAGAAAAAGGAAACTGGCGAGGTCCCAGGGAATCGGAAACAGGAACCCAGTAAGGTGCCGGGGAATCGAAACCAGGAACCCAGCGAGGTTCTGGGGAATCGGAAAAAGGAACCTGGCGAGGTCCCAGGGAATCGGAAAGAGGAACCCAGTAAGGTCCCGGGGAATCGGAAACAGAAAGCCAGCAAGGCTCTGATGAATCGGAACCAGGAACCAGGGTGAGGTTCCGGGAAATCAGAACCAGGAACCCGGTGAAATCCCAGGGAATTGAAACCAGGAACCAGCGAGGTTCTGGGGAATCAGATCCAAGAACCCGGCAAAGAACCGGGAATCGGAACCAGAAACCGAGCAATGTTGTGGGGAATCGGATCCAGGAACCCGGCGAGGTCCCGGGGAATCGGAAACAGGAACCCAGCCAGGCTCTGGTGAATCGGAACCAGGAACCCGGTGAGGTCCCGGGGAATCGGAAACAGGAACCTGGTGAGGTCCCAGGGAATCAGAACCAGGAACCTGGCAAGGTTCTGGGGAATTGGAACCAGAAACCCGGTGAGGTCCCGGGGAATAAGAACCAGGAACCCAGCGAGGTTCTAGGAAAATGGAACCAGGAACCCGGCGAGGGTCTGGAGAATCAAACCTAGGAACAAAGAGGTCACAGGGAACAGAAACGAGGAAGCCAGTAAGGTCCTGGTTAATCAGATCCAGGAACCCGGCGAAGTCCCGTGGAATCTGGACCAGGATCCCAGCGAGGTTCTGGGGAATCGGAAAAAGGAACTCGGCAAGGTCCTGTGGGATCAGAACCAGGAACCTGGCAAGGTCCTGGGTAATCGGATACAGTAACCCGGCCAGGTCGCGGAGAATCTGAAACAGGAACCCAGCAAGGTCCCGGGGAATTGGAACCAGGAAGCCAGCCAGGCTCAGGTGAATCGGAACCAGGAACCAAGCGAGGTCCCCGGGAATCGGATCCAGGAACGCGGCAAGGTCCCAGGGAATCGGAACCAGGAACCCAGCGACGTTCTTGGGAATCAGATCCAGGAAACAGGCGAGGTTCCAGGGATCGGATCCAGTGAAGCTGCGAAGTCCTGGGGAATCGGAACCAGGAACCCGACGAGGTCCTGAGGAATTGGATCCAGGAACCCGGCGAGGTTCTGGGGAATCGGAACCCAGAACCCGTTTATGTCCTGGGGAATCAGAATCAGGAACCCAGCGAGGTTCTGGGGAATAAAAACCAGGAACCTGGCGATGTCACTGGGAATCGGAAGCAGGAACCCAGCGAGGCCCCGGGGCATAGGAACCAGGAAGCCAGCGAGGCTCTGGTCTATCGGAACCAGGAACCCCAGTGAGGTTCTTCGGAATCGGAACCAGGAACCCAGTGAGGTCCCAGGGAATCATAACCAGGAACTCGGCGATGGTCCCTGAGAATCGGAATCAGGAACCCGGCGAGGTTCTGAGGAACCGGAACCTGGAAACAAGCGAGTCTCTGGGGAATCAGAACCTGGAACCCAGTGAGGTTCTGGGAAATCGGAACCAGGAACCCAGCGAAGTTCTGTGGAATCAGATCCAGGAAACCGGCGAGGTCCCGGGGAATTGGGAAAAGGAACCCTGGGAAGTCCCGGGGAATCGGAACCAGGAACCCCACGATGTTCTGGGGAATCAAAACCATGAACCCTGTTAGGTCCAAGGGAATCAGAACGAGGAATCCAACAAGGTTCTGGGGAATCGGATCCAGGATCTCGGCGAGGTCACGGGGTATATCCGAACCATGAACCCAGTGAGGTTCTGGAGAATAGCATCTAGGAACCCGGCGAGGTTCCAGGGAATTGGAACCAGGAACCTAGCAAGGCTCTTGTGAATCGGAACCAGGAACACCTGTGAGGTTCTGGGGAATCGGAAGCAGGAACCCGGTTCAGTCCATGGGAATCAGATCCAGGAACCCAGCAAGGTTCTCGGGTATCAGACCCAGGAACATGGCAAAGTACCAGGGAATCGGAACCAGGAATCCAGCGAGATTGTGGTGAATCGGATCCAGGAACCAGGTGAGAACCCGGAGAAGCGGAACCAGAAACCTGGTGAGGTCCCAGGGAATAAGAACCAGGAACCCGGCAAGGTTCTGGGGAAATGGAACCTGGAACCCGGTTAAGACACGAGGAATCAGAACCAGGAACTCAGCGAGGTTCTGGGGAATCGGAAAAAGGAACCTAGCAAGGTCCCAGAGAATCGGAAACAGGAACCCAGTAAGGTCCCGGGGAATCGGAACCAGGAACCCCACGATGTTCTGGGGAATCAAAACCATGAACCCTGTTAGGTCCAAGGGAATCAGAACGAGGAATCCAACAAGGTTCTGGGGAATCGGATCCAGAATCTCGGCGAGGTCACGGGGTATATCCGAACCACGAACCCTGTGAGGTTCTGGGGAATGGATCTAGGAACCTGGCGAGGTTCCGGGGAATTGGAACCAGGAACCTAGCAAGGCTCTTGTGAATCAGAACCAGGAACACCTGTGAGGTTCTGGGGAATCGGAACCAGGAACCCGGTTCAGTCCAGGGGAATCAGATCCAGGAACCCAGCAAGGTTCTGGGGAATCAGATCCAGGAACACGGCAAAGTACCAGGGAATCAGAACCAGGAATCCAGCGAGATTGTGGTGAATCGCATCCAGGAACCCGGTGAGAACCCGGAGAAACGGAACCAGAAACCCGGTGAGGTCCCAGGGAATAAGAACCAGGAACCGGGCAAGGTTCTGGGGAAATGGAACCTGGAACCAGGTTAGGACCCGAGGAATCAGAACCAGGAACCCAGCGAGGTTCTGGGGAATCGGAAAAAGGAACCTGGCGAGGTCCGAGGGAATCGGAAACAGGAACCCAGTAAGGTCCCGGGGAATCGGAACCAGGAACCCAGCGAGGTTCTGGGGAATCAGAAAAAGGAACCTGGCGAGGTCCCAGGGAATCGGAAACAGGAACCCAATAAGGTCCCTGGGAATCGGACCCAGGAACACAGCGAGGATCTGGGGAAATGGAACCTGGAACCCGGTTAGGACCCGAGGAATCAGAACCAGGAACCCAGCGAGGTTCTGGAGAATCAGAAAAAGGAACCTGGCAAGGTCCCAGGAAATCGGAAACAGGAACCTGGTGAGGTCCCAGGGAATCAGAACCTGGAACCTGGCAAGGTTCTGGGGAATTGGAACCAGAAACCTTGTGAGGTCCCAGGGAATAAGAACCAGGAACCCAGCGATGATCTGGGGAAATGGAACCTGGAACCCGGTTAGGACCCGAGGAATCAGAACCAGGAACCCAGCGAGGTTCTGGGGAATCAGAAAAAGGAAACTGGCGAGGTCCCAGGGAATCGGAAACAGGAACCCAGTAAGGTGCCGGGGAATCGAAACCAGGAACCCAGCGAGGTTCTGGGGAATCGGAAAAAGGAACCTGGCGAGGTCCCAGGGAATCGGAAAGAGGAACCCAGTAAGGTCCCGGGGAATCGGAAACAGAAAGCCAGCAAGGCTCTGATGAATCGGAACCAGGAACCAGGGTGAGGTTCCGGGAAATCAGAACCAGGAACCCGGTGAAATCCCAGGGAATTGAAACCAGGAACCAGCGAGGTTCTGGGGAATCAGATCCAAGAACCCGGCAAAGAACCGGGAATCGGAACCAGAAACCGAGCAATGTTCTGGGGTATCGGATCCAGGAACCCGGCGAGGTCCCGGGGAATCAGAAACAGGAACCCAGCCAGGCTCTGGTGAATCGGAACCAGGAACCCGGTGAGGTCCCGGGGAATCGGAAACAGGAACCTGGTGAGGTCCCAGGGAATCAGAACCAGGAACCTGGCAAGGTTCTGGGGAATTGGAACCAGAAACCCGGTGAGGTCCCGGGGAATAAGAACCAGGAACCCAGCGAGGTTCTAGGAAAATGGAACCAGGAACCCGGCGAGGGTCTGGAGAATCAAACCTAGGAACAAAGAGGTCACAGGGAACAGAAACGAGGAAGACAGTAAGGTCCTGGTTAATCAGATCCAGGAACCCGGCGAAGTCCCGTGGAATCTGGACCAGGATCCCAGCGAGGTTCTGGGGAATCGGAAAAAGGAACTCGGCAAGGTCCTGTGGGATCAGAACCAGGAACCTGGCAAGGTCCTGGGTAATCGGATACAGTAACCCGGCCAGGTCGCGGAGAATCTGAAACAGGAACCCAGCAAGGTCCCGGGGAATTGGAACCAGGAAGCCAGCCAGGCTCAGGTGAATCGGAACCAGGAACCAAGCGAGGTCCCCGGGAATCGGATCCAGGAACGCGGCAAGGTCCCAGGGAATCGGAACCAGGAACCCAGCGACGTTCTTGGGAATCAGATCCAGGAAACAGGCGAGGTTCCAGGGATCGGATCCAGTGAACCTGCGAAGTCCTGGGGAATCGGAACCAGGAACCCGACGAGGTCCTGAGGAATTGGATCCAGGAACCCGGCGAGCTTCTGGGGAATCGGAACCCAGAACCCGTTTATGTCCTGGGGAATCAGAATCAGGAACCCAGCGAGGTTCTGGGGAATAAAAACCAGGAACCTGGCGATGTCACTGGGAATCGGAAGCAGGAACCCAGCGAGGTCCCGGGGCATAGGAACCAGGAAGTCAGCGAGGCTCTGGTCTATCGGAACCAGGAACCCCAGTGAGGTTCTTCGGAATCGGAACCAGGAACCCAGTGAGGTCCCAGGGAATCATAACCAGGAACTCGGCGATGGTCCCTGAGAATCGGAATCAGGAACCCGGCGAGGTTCTGAGGAATCGGAACCTGGAAACAAGCGAGTCTCTGGGGAATCAGAACCTGGAACCCAGTGAGGTTCTGGGAAATCGGAACCAGGAACCCAGCGAGGTTCTGGGGAATCAGATCCAGGAAACCGGCGAGGTCCCGGGGAATTGGGAAAAGGAACCCTGGGAAGTCCCGGGGAATCGGAACCAGGAACCCCACGATGTTCTGGGGAATCAAAACCATGAACCCTGTTAGGTCCAAGGGAATCAGAACGAGGAATCCAACAAGGTTCTGGGGAATCGGATCCAGGATCTCGGCGAGGTCACGGGGTATATCCGAACCATGAACCCAGTGAGGTTCTGGAGAATAGCATCTAGGAACCCAGCGAGGTTCTAGGGAATTGGAACCAGGAACCTATCAAGGCTCTTGTGAATCGGAACCAGGAACACCTGTGAGGTTCTGGGGAATCGGATCCAGGAACCCGGTTCAGTCCAGGGGAATCAGATCCAGGAACGCAGCAAGGTTCTCGGGTATCAGACCCAGGAACATGGCAAAGTACCAGGGAATCGGAACCAGGAATCCAGCGAGATTGTGGTGAATCGGATCCAGGAACCCGGTGAGAACCCGGAGAAGCGGAACCAGAAACCTGGTGAGGTCCCAGGGAATAAGAACCAGGAACCCGGCAAGGTTCTGGGGAAATGGAACCTGGAACCCGGTTAAGACACGAGGAATCAGAACCAGGAACTCAGCGAGGTTCTGGGGAATCGGAAAAAGGAACCTAGCAAGGTCCCAGAGAATCGGAAACAGGAACCCAGTAAGGTCCCGGGGAATCGGAACCAGGAACCCCACGATGTTCTGGGGAATCAAAACCATGAACCCTGTTAGGTCCAAGGGAATCAGAACGAGGAATCCAACAAGGTTCTGGGGAATCGGATCCAGAATCTCGGCGAGGTCACGGGGTATATCCGAACTACGAACCCTGTGAGGTTCTGGGGAATGGATCTAGGAACCCGGCGAGGTTCCGGGGAATTGGAACCAGGAACCTAGCAAGGCTCTTGTGAATCAGAACCAGGAACACCTGTGAGGTTCTGGGGAATCGGAACCAGGAACCCAGTAAGGTCCCGGGGAATCGGAACCAGGAACCCAGCGAGGTTCTGGGGAATCAGAAAAAGGAACCTGGCGAGGTCCCAGGGAATCGGAAACAGGAACCCAATAAGATCCCTGGGAATCGGACCCAGGAACACAGCGAGGATCTGGGGAAATGGAACCTGGAACCCGGTTAGGACCCGAGGAATCAGAACCAGGAACCCAGCGAGGTTCTGGAGAATCAGAAAAAGGAACCTGGCAAGGTCCCAGGGAATCGGAAACAGGAACCTGGTGAGGTCCCAGGGAATCAGAACCTGGAACCTGGCAAGATTCTGGGGAATTGGAACCAGAAACCTTGTGAGGTCCCAGGGAATAAGAACCAGGAACCCAGCGATGATCTGGGGAAATGGAACCTGGAACCCGGTTAGGACCCGAGGGATCAGAACCAGGAACCCAGCGAGGTTCTGGGGAATCAGAAAAAGGAAACTGGCGAGGTCCCAGGGAATCGGAAACAGGAACCCAGTAAGGTGCCGGGGAATCGAAACCAGGAACCCAGCGAGGTTCTGGGGAATCGGAAAAAGGAACCTGGCGAGGTCCCAGGGAATCGGAAAGAGGAACCCAGTAAGGTCCCGGGGAATCGGAAACAGAAAGCCAGCAAGGCTCTGATGAATCGGAACCAGGAACCAGGGTGAGGTTCCGGGAAATCAGAACCAGGAACCCGGTGAAATCCCAGGGAATTGAAACCAGGAACCAGCGAGGTTCTGGGGAATCAGATCCAAGAACCTGGCAAAGAACCGGGAATCGGAACCAGAAACCGAGCAATGTTGTGGGGAATCGGATCCAGGAACCCGGCGAGGTCCCGGGGAATCGGAAACAGGAACCCAGCCAGGCTCTGGTGAATCGGAACCAGGAACCCGGTGAGGTCCCGGGGAATCGGAAACAGGAACCTGGTGAGGTCCCAGGGAATCAGAACCAGGAACCTGGCAAGGTTCTGGGGAATTGGAACCAGAAACCCGGTGAGGTCCCGGGGAATAAGAACCAGGAACCCAGCGAGGTTCTAGGAAAATGGAACCAGGAACACGGCGAGGGTCTGGAGAATCAAACCTAGGAACAAAGAGGTCACAGGGAACAGAAACGAGGAAGCCAGTAAGGTCCTGGTTAATCAGATCCAGGAACCCGGCGAAGTCCCGTGGAATCTGGACCAGGATCCCAGCGAGGTTCTGGGGAATCGGAAAAAGGAACTCGGCAAGGTCCTGTGGGATCAGAACCAGGAACCTGGCAAGGTCCTGGGTAATTGGATACAGTAACCCGGCCAGGTCGCGGAGAATCTGAAACAGGAACCCAGCAAGGTCCCGGGGAATTGGAACCAGGAAGCCAGCCAGGCTCAGGTGAATCGGAACCAGGAACCAAGCGAGGTCCCCGGGAATCGGATCCAGGAACGCGGCAAGGTCCCAGGGAATCGGAACCAGGAACCCAGCGACGTTCTTGGGAATCAGATCCAGGAAACAGGCGAGGTTCCAGGGATCGGATCCAGTGAACCTGCGAAGTCCTGAGGAATCGGAACCAGGAACCCGACGAGGTCCGGAGGAATTGGATCCAGGAACCCGGCGAGCTTCTGGGGAATCGGAACCCAGAACCCGTTTATGTCCTGGGGAATCAGAATCAGGAACCCAGCGAGGTTCTGGGGAATAAAAACCAGGAACCTGGCGATGTCACTGGGAATCGGAAGCAGGAACCCAGCGAGGTCCCGGGGCATAGGAACCAGGAAGCCAGCGAGGCTCTGGTCAATCGGAACCAGGAACCCCAGTGAGGTTCTTCGGAATCGGAACCAGGAACCCAGTGAGGTCCCAGGGAATCATAACCAGGAACTCGGCGATGTTCCCTGAGAATCGGAATCAGGAACCCGGCGAGGTTCTGAGGAATCGGAACCTGGAAACAAGCGAGTCTCTGGGGAATCAGAACCTGGAACCCAGTGAGGTTCTTGGAAATCGGAACCAGGAACCCAGCGAGGTTCTGGGGAATCAGATCCAGGAAACCGGCGAGGTCCCGGGGAATTGGGAAAAGGAACCCTGGGATGTCCCCGGGAATCGGAACCAGGAACCCCACGATGTTCTGGGGAATCAAAACCATGAACCCTGTTAGGTCCAAGGGAATCAGAACGAGGAATCCAACAAGGTTCTGGGGAATCGGATCCAGGATCTCGGCGAGGTCACGGGGTATATCCGAACCATGAACCCAGTGAGGTTCTGGAGAATAGCATCTAGGAACCCGGCGAGGTTCCAGGGAATTGGAACCAGGAACCTAGCAAGGCTCTTGTGAATCGGAACCAGGAACACCTGTGAGGTTCTGGGGAATCGGAAGCAGGAACCCGGTTCAGTCCATGGGAATCAGATCCAGGAACCCAGCAAGGTTCTCGGGTATCAGACCCAGGAACATGGCAAAGTACCAGGAAATCGGAACCAGGAATCCAGCGAGATTGTGGTGAATCGGATCCAGGAACCCGGTGAGAACCCGGAGAAGCGGAACCAGAAACCTGGTGAGGTCCCAGGGAATAAGAACCAGGAACCCGGCAAGGTTCTGGGGAAATGGAACCTGGAACCCGGTTAAGACACGAGGAATCAGAACCAGGAACTCAGCGAGGTTCTGGGGAATCGGAAAAAGGAACCTAGCCAGGTCCCAGAGAATCGGAAACAGGAACCCAGTAAGGTCCCGGGGAATCGGAACCAGGAACCCCACGATGTTCTGGGGAATCAAAACCATGAACCCTGTTAGGTCCAAGGGAATCAGAACGAGGAATCCAACAAGGTTCTGGGGAATCGGATCCAGAATCTCGGCGAGGTCACGGGGTATATCCGAACCACGAACCCTGTGAGGTTCTGGGGAATGGATCTAGGAACCCGCCGAGGTTCCGGGGAATTGGAACCAGGAACCTAGCAAGGCTCTTGTGAATCAGAAACAGGAACACCTGTGAGGTTCTGGGGAATCGGAACCAGGAACCCGGTTCAGTCCAGGGGAATCAGATCCAGGAACCCAGCAAGGTTCTGGGGAATCAGATCCAGGAACACGGCAAAGTACCAGGGAATCAGAACCAGGAATCCAGCGAGATTGTGGTGAATCGCATCCAGGAACCCGGTGAGAACCCGGAGAAGCGGAACCAGAAACCCGGTGAGGTCCCAGGGAATAAGAACCAGGAACCGGGCAAGGTTCTGGGGAAATGGAACCTGGAACCAGGTTAGGACCCGAGGAATCAGAACCAGGAACCCAGCGAGGTTCTGGGGAATCGGAAAAAGGAACCTGGCGAGGTCCCAGGGAATCGGAACCAGGAACCCAGTAAGGTCCCGGGGAATCGGAACCAGGAACCCAGCGAGGTTCTGGGGAATCAGAAAAAGGAACCTGGCGAGGTCCCAGGGAATCGGAAACAGGAACCCAATAAGGTCCCTGGGAATCGGACCCAGGAACACAGCGAGGATCTGGGGAAATGGAACCTGGAACCCGGTTAGGACCCGAGGAATCAGAACCAGGAACCCAGCGAGGTTCTGGAGAATCAGAAAAAGGAACCTGGCAAGGTCCCAGGGAATCGGAAACAGGAACCTGGTGAGCTCCCAGGGAATCAGAACCTGGAACCTGGCAAGGTTCTGGGGAATTGGAACCAGAAACCTTGTGAGGTCCCAGGGAATAAGAACCAGGAACCCAGCGATGATCTGGGGAAATGGAACCTGGAACCCGGTTAGGACCCGAGGAATCAGAACCAGGAACCCAGCGAGGTTCTGGGGAATCAGAAAAAGGAAACTGGCGAGGTCCCAGGGAATCGGAAACAGGAACCCAGTAAGGTGCCGGGGAATCGAAACCAGGAACCCAGCGAGGTTCTGGGGAATCGGAAAAAGGAACCTGGCGAGGTCCCAGGGAATCGGAAAGAGGAACCCAGTAAGGTCCCGGGGAATCGGAAACAGAAAGCCAGCAAGGCTCTGATGAATCGGAACCAGGAACCAGGAACCAGGGTGAGGTTCCGGGAAATCAGAACCAGGAACCCGGTGAAATCCCAGGGAATTGAAACCAGGAACCAGCGAGGTTCTGGGGAATCAGATCCAAGAACCCGGCAAAGAACCAGGAATCGGAACCAGAAACCGAGCAATGTTGTGGGGAATCGGATCCAGGAACCCGGCGAGGTCCCGGGGAATCGGAAACAGGAACCCAGCCAGGCTCTGGTGAATCGGAACCAGGAACCCGGTGAGGTCCCGGGGAATCGGAAACAGGAACCTGGTGAGGTCCCAGGGAATCAGAACCAGGAACCTGGCAAGGTTCTGGGGAATTGGAACCAGAAACCCGGTGAGGTCCCGGGGAATAAGAACCAGGAACCCAGCGAGGTTCTAGGAAAATGGAACAAGGAACCCGGCGAGGGTCTGGAGAATCAAACCTAGGAACAAAGAGGTCACAGGGAACAGAAACGAGGAAGCCAGTAAGGTCCTGGTTAATCAGATCCATGAACCCGGCGAAGTCCCGTGGAATCTGGACCAGGATCCCAGCGAGGTTCTGGGGAATCGGAAAAAGGAACTCGGCAAGGTCCTGTGGGATCAGAACCAGGAACCTGGCAAGGTCCTGGGTAATCGAATACAGTAACCCGGCCAGGTCGCGGAGAATCTGAAACAGGAACCCAGCAAGGTCCAGGGAATTGGAACCAGGAAGCCAGCCAGGCTCAGGTGAATCGGAACCAGGAACCAAGCGAGGTCCCCGGGAATCGGATCCAGGAACGCGGCAAGGTCCCAGGGAATCGGAACCAGGAACCCAGCGACGTTTTTGGGAATCAGATCCAGGAAACAGGCGAGGTTCCAGGGATCGGATCCAGTGAACCTGCGAAGTCCTGGGGAATCGGAACCAGGAACCCGACGAGGTCCTGAGGAATTGGATCCAGGAACCCGGCGAGCTTCTGGGGAATCGGAACCCAGAACCCGTTTATGTCCTGGGGAATCAGAATCAGGAACCCAGCGAGGTTCTGGGGAATAAAAACCAGGAACCTGGCGATGTCACTGGGAATCGGAAGCAGGAACCCAGCGAGGTCCCGGGGCATAGGAACCAGGAAGCCAGCGAGGCTCTGGTCAATCAGAACCAGGAACCCCAGTGAGGTTCTTCGGAATCGGAACCAGGAACCCAGTGAGGTCCCAGGGAATCATAACCAGGAACTCGGCGATGGTCCCTGAGAATCGGAATCAGGAACCCGGCGAGGTTCTGAGGAATCGGAACCTGGAAACAAGCGAGTCTCTGGGGAATCAGAACCTGGAACCCAGTGAGGTTCTGGGAAATCGGAACCAGGAACCCAGCGAGGTTCTGGGGAATCAGATCCAGGAAACCGGCGAGGTCCCGGGGAATTGGGAAAAGGAACCCTGGGAAGTCCCGGGGAATCGGAACCAGGAACCCCACGATATTCTGGGGAATCAAAACCATGAACCCTGTTAGGTCCAAGGGAATCAGAACGAGGAATCCAACAAGGTTCTGGGGAATCGGATCCAGGATCTCGGCGAGGTCACGGGGTATATCCGAACCATGAACCCAGTGAGGTTCTGGAGAATAGCATCTAGGAACCCGGCGAGGTTCCGGGGAATTGGAACCAGGAACCTAGCAAGGCTCTTGTGAATCAGAACCAGGAACACCTGTGAGGTTCTGGGGAATCGGAACCAGGAACCCGGTTCAGTCCATGGGAATCAGATCCAGGAACCCAGCAAGGTTCTGGGGAATCAGATCCAGGAACACGGCAAAGTACCAGGGAATCAGAACCAGGAATCCAGCGAGATTGTGGTGAATCGCATCCAGGAACCCGGTGAGAACCCGGAGAAGCGGAACCATAAAACCCGGTGAGGTCCCAGGGAATAAGAACCAGGAACCGGGCAAGGTTCTGGGGAAATGGAACCTGGAACCAGGTTAGGACCCGAGGAATCAGAACCAGGAACCCAGCGAGGTTCTGGGGAATCAGAAAAAGGAACCTGGCGAGGTCCCAGGGAATCGGAAACAGGAACCCAGTAAGGTCCCGGGGAATCGGAACCAGGAACCCAGCGAGGTTCTGGGGAATCAGAAAAAGGAACCTGGCGAGGTCCCAGGGAATCGGAAACAGGAACCCAATAAGGTCCCTGGGAATCGGACCCAGGAACACAGCGAGGATCTGGGGAAATGGAACCTGGAACCCGGTTAGGACCCGAGGAATCAGAACCAGGAACCCAGCGAGGTTCTGGAGAATCAGAAAAAGGAACCTGGCAAGGTCCCAGGGAATCGGAAACAGGAACCTGGTGAGGTCCCAGGGAATAAGAACCTGGAACCTGGCAAGGTTCTGGAGAATTGGAACCAGAAACCTTGTGAGGTCCCAGGGAATAAGAACCAGGAACCCAGCGATGATCTGGGGAAATGGAACCTGGATCCCGGTTAGGACCCGAGGAATCAGAACCAGGAACCCAGCGAGGTTCTGGGGAATCAGAAAAAGGAAACTGGCGAGGTCCCAGGGAATCGGAAACAGGAACCCAGTAAGGTGCCGGGGAATCGAAACCAGGAACCCAGCGAGGTTCTGGGGAATCGGAAAAAGGAACCTGGCGAGGTCCCAGGGAATCGGAAAGAGGAACCCAGTAAGGTCCCGGGGAATCAGAAACAGAAAGCCAGCAAGGCTCTGATGAATCGGAACCAGGAACCAGGCTGAGGTTCCGGGAAATCAGAACCAGGAACCCGGTGAAATCCCAGGGAATTGAAACCAGGAACCAGAGAGGTTCTGGGGAATCAGATCCAAGAACCCGGCAAAGAACCGGGAATCGGAACCAGAAACCGAGCAATGTTGTGGGGAATCAGATCCAAGAACCCAGCGATGATCTGGGGAAATGGAACCTGGAACCCGGTTAGGACCCGAGGAATCAGAACCAGGAACCCAGCGAGGTTCTGGGGAATCAGAAAAAGGAAACTGGCGAGGTCCCAGGGAATCGGAAAGAGATACCCAGTAAGGTCCCGGGGAATCGGAAACAGAAAGCCAGCAAGGCTCTGATGAATCGGAACCAGGAACCAGGGTGAGGTTCCGGGAAATCAGAACCAGGAACCCGGTGAAATCCCAGGGAATTGAAACCAGGAACCAGAGAGGTTCTGGGGAATCAGATCCAAGAACCCGGCAAAGAACCGGGAATCGGAACCAGAAACCGAGCAATGTTGTGGGGAATCAGATCCAGGAACCCAGCGATGATCTGGGGAAATGGAACCTGGAACCCGGTTAGGACCCGAGGAATCAGAACCAGGAACCCAGCGAGGTTCTGGGGAATCAGAAAAAGGAAACTGGCGAGGTCCCAGGGAATCGGAAACAGGAACCCAGTAAGGTGCCGGGGAATCGAAACCAGGAACCCAGCGAGGTTCTGGGGAATCGGAAAAAGGAACCTGGCGAGGTCCCAGGGAATCGGAAAGAGATACCCAGTAAGGTCCCGGGGAATCGGAAACAGAAAGCCAGCAAGGCTCTGATGAATCGGAACCAGGAACCAGGGTGAGGTTCCGGGAAATCAGAACCAGGAACCCGGTGAAATCCCAGGGAATTGAAACCAGGAACCAGCGAGGTTCTGGGGAATCAGATCCAAGAACCCGGCAAAGAACCGGGAATCGGAACCAGAAACCGAGCAATGTTGTGGGGAATCGGATCCAGGAACCCGGCGAGGTCCCAGGGAATCAGAAACAGGAACCCAGCCAGGCTCTGGTGAATCGGAACCAGGAACCCGGTGAGGTCCCGGGGAATCGGAAACAGGAACCTGGTGAGGTCCCAGGGAATCAGAACCAGGAACCTGGCAAGGTTCTGGGGAATTGGAACCAGAAACCCGGTGAGGTCCCGGGGAATAAGAATCAGGAACCCAGCGAGGTTCTAGGAAAATGGAACCAGGAACCCGGCGAGGGTCTGGAGAATCAAACCTAGGAACAAAGAGGTCACAGGGAACAGGAACGAGGAAGCCAGTAAGGTCCTGGTTAATCAGATCCAGGAACCCGGCGAAGTCCCGTGGAATCTGGACCAGGATCCCAGCGAGGTTCTGGGGAATCGGAAAAAGGAACTCGGCAAGGTCCTGTGGGATCAGAACCAGGAACCTGGCAAGGTCCTGGGTAATCGGATACAGTAACCCGGCCAGGTCGCGGAGAATCTGAAACAGGAACCCAGCAAGGTCCCGGGGAATTGGAACCAGGAAGCCAGCCAGGCTCAGGTGAATCGGAACCAGGAACCAAGCGAGGTCCCCGGGAATCGGATCCAGGAACGCGGCAAGGTCCCAGGGAATCGGAACCAGGAACCCAGCGACGTTCTTGGGAATCAGATCCAGGAAACAGGCGAGGTTCCAGGGATCGGATCCAGTGAACCTGCGAAGTCCTGGGGAATCGGAACCAGGAACCCGACGAGGTCCTGAGGAATTGGATCCAGGAACCCGGCGAGCTTCTGGGGAATCGGAACCCAGAACCCGTTTATGTCCTGGGGAATCAGAATCAGGAACCCAGCGAGGTTCTGGGGAATAAAAACCAGGAACCTGGCGATGTCACTGGGAATCGGAAGCAGGAACCCAGCGAGGTCCCGGGGCATAGGAACCAGGAAGCCAGCGAGGCTCTGGTCAATCGGAACCAGGAACCCCAGTGAGGTTCTTCGGAATCGGAACCAGGAACCCAGTGAGGTCCCAGGGAATCATAACCAGGAACTCGGCGATGGTCCCTGAGAATCGGAATCAGGAACCCGGCGAGGTTCTGAGGAATCGGAACCTGGAAACAAGCGAGTCTCTGGGGAATCAGAACCTGGAACCCAGTGAGGTTCTGGGAAATCGGAACCAGGAACCCAGCGAGGTTCTGGGGAATCAGATCCAGGAAACCGGCGAGGTCCCGGGGAATTGGGAAAAGGAACCCTGGGAAGTCCCGGGGAATCGGAACCAGGAACCCCACGATGTTCTGGGGAATCAAAACCATGAACCCTGTTAGGTCCAAGGGAATCAGAACGAGGAATCCAACAAGGTTCTGGGGAATCGGATCCAGGATCTCGGCGAGGTCACGGGGTATATCCGAACCATGAACCCAGTGAGGTTCTGGAGAATAGCATCTAGGAACCCGGCGAGGTTCCAGGGAATTGGAACCAGGAACCTAGCAAGGCTCTTGTGAATCGGAACCAGGAACACCTGTGAGGTTCTGGGGAATCGGATCCAGGAACCCGGTTCAGTCCAGGGGAATCAGATCCAGGAACGCAGCAAGGTTCTCGGGTATCAGACCCAGGAACATGGCAAAGTACCAGGGAATCGGAACCAGGAATCCAGCGAGATTGTGGTGAATCGGATCCAGGAACCCGGTGAGAACCCGGAGAAGCGGAACCAGAAACCTGGTGAGGTCCCAGGGAATAAGAACCAGGAACCCGGCAAGGTTCTGGGGAAATGGAACCTGGAACCCGGTTAAGACACGAGGAATCAGAACCAGGAACTCAGCGAGGTTCTGGGGAATCGGAAAAAGGAACCTAGCAAGGTCCCAGAGAATCGGAAACAGGAACCCAGTAAGGTCCCGGGGAATCGGAACCAGGAACCCCACGATGTTCTGGGGAATCAAAACCATGAACCCTGTTAGGTCCAAGGGAATCAGAACGAGGAATCCAACAAGGTTCTGGGGAATCGGATCCAGAATCTCGGCGAGGTCACGGGGTATATCCGAACTACGAACCCTGTGAGGTTCTGGGGAATGGATCTAGGAACCCGGCGAGGTTCCGGGGAATTGGAACCAGGAACCTAGCAAGGCTCTTGTGAATCAGAACCAGGAACACCTGTGAGGTTCTGGGGAATCGGAACCAGGAACCCAGTAAGGTCCCGGGGAATCGGAACCAGGAACCTAGCGAGGTTCTGGGGAATCAGAAAAAGGAACCTGGCGAGGTCCCAGGGAATCGGAAACAGGAACCCAATAAGGTCCCTGGGAATCGGACCCAGGAACACAGCGAGGATCTGGGGAAATGGAACCTGGAACCCGGTTAGGACCCGAGGAATCAGAACCAGGAACCCAGCGAGGTTCTGGAGAATCAGAAAAAGGAACCTGGCAAGGTCCCAGGGAATCGGAAACAGGAACCTGGTGAGGTCCCAGGGAATCAGAACCTGGAACCTGGCAAGGTTCTGGGGAATTGGAACCAGAAACCTTGTGAGGTCCCAGGGAATAAGAACCAGGAACCCAGCGATGATCTGGGGAAATGGAACCTGGAACCCGGTTAGGACCCGAGGAATCAGAACCAGGAACCCAGCGAGGTTCTGGGTAATCAGAAAAAGGAAACTGGCGAGGTCCCAGGGAATCGGAAACAGGAACCCAGTAAGGTGCCGGGGAATCGAAACCAGGAACCCAGCGAGGTTCTGGGGAATCGGAAAAAGGAACCTGGCGAGGTCCCAGGGAATCGGAAAGAGGAACCCAGTAAGGTCCCGGGGAATCGGAAACAGAAAGCCAGCAAGGCTCTGATGAATCGGAACCAGGAACCAGGGTGAGGTTCCGGGAAATCAGAACCAGGAACCCGGTGAAATCCCAGGGAATTGAAACCAGGAACCAGCGAGGTTCTGGGGAATCAGATCCAAGAACCCGGCAAAGAACCGGGAATCGGAACCAGAAACCGAGCAATGTTGTGGGGAATCGGATCCAGGAACCCGGGGAGGTTCCGGGGAATCAGAAACAGGAACCCAGCCAGGCTCTGGTGAATCGGAACCAGGAACCCGGTGAGGTCCCGGGGAATCGGAAACAGGAACCTGGTGAGGTCCCAGGGAATCAGAACCAGGAACCTGGCAAGGTTCTGGGGAATTGGAACCAGAAACCCGGTGAGGTCCCGGGGAATAAGAACCAGGAACCCAGCGAGGTTCTAGGAAAATGGAACCAGGAACCCGGCGAGGGTCTGGAGAATCAAACCTAGGAACAAAGAGGTCACAGGGAACAGAAACGAGGAAGCCAGTAAGGTCCTGGTTAATCAGATCCAGGAACCCGGCGAAGTCCCGTGGAATCTGGACCAGGATCCCAGCGAGGTTCTGGCGAATCGGAAAAAGGAACTCGGCAAGGTCCTGTGGGATCAGAACCAGGAACCCGGCAAGGTCCTGGGTAATCGGATACAGTAACCCGGCCAGGTCGCGGAGAATCTGAAACAGGAACCCAGCAAGGTCCCGGGGAATTGGAACCAGGAAGCCAGCCAGGCTCAGGTGAATCGGAACCAGGAACCAAGCGAGGTCCCCGGGAATCGGATCCAGGAACGCGGCAAGGTCCCAGGGAATCGGAACCAGGAACCCAGCGACGTTCTTGGGAATCAGATCCAGGAAACAGGCGAGGTTCCAGGGATCGGATCCAGTGAACCTGCGAAGTCCTGGGGAATCGGAACCAGGAACCCGACGAGGTCCTGAGGAATTGGATCCAGGAACCCGGCGAGCTTCTGGGGAATCGGAACCCAGAACCCGTTTATGTCCTGGGGAATCAGAATCAGGAACCCAGCGAGGTTCTGGGGAATAAAAACCAGGAACCTGGCGATGTCACTGGGAATCGGAAGCAGGAACCCAGCGAGGTCCCGGGGCATAGGAACCAGGAAGCCAGCGAGGCTCTGGTCAATCGGAACCAGGAACCCCAGTGAGGTTCTTCGGAATCGGAACCAGGAACCCAGTGAGGTCCCAGGGAATCATAACCAGGAACTCGGCGATGGTCCCTGAGAATCGGAATCAGGAACCCGGCGAGGTTCTGAGGAATCGGAACCTGGAAACAAGCGAGTCTCTGGGGAATCAGAACCTGGAACCCAGTGAGGTTCTGGGAAATCGGAACCAGGAACCCAGCGAGGTTCTGGGGAATCAGATCCAGGAAACCGGCGAGGTCCCAGGGAATTGGGAAAAGGAACCCTGGGAAGTCCCGGGGAATCGGAACCAGGAACCCCACGATGTTCTGGGGAATCAAAACCATGAACCCTGTTAGGTCCAAGGGAATCAGAACGAGGAATCCAACAAGGTTCTGGGGAATCGGATCCAGGATCTCGGCGAGGTCACGGGGTATATCCGAACCATGAACCCAGTGAGGTTCTGGAGAATAGCATCTAGGAACCCGGCGAGGTTCCAGGGAATTGGAACCAGGAACCTAGCAAGGCTCTTGTGAATCGGAACCAGGAACACCTGTGAGGTTCTGGGGAATCGGATCCAGGAACCCGGTTCAGTCCAGGGGAATCAGATCCAGGAACGCAGCAAGGTTCTCGGGTATCAGACCCAGGAACATGGCAAAGTACCAGGGAATCGGAACCAGGAATCCAGCGAGATTGTGGTGAATCGGATCCAGGAACCCGGTGAGAACCCGGAGAAGCGGAACCAGAAACCTGGTGAGGTCCCAGGGAATAAGAACCAGGAACCCAGCAAGGTTCTGGGGAAATGGAACCTGGAACCCGGTTAAGACACGAGGAATCAGAACCAGGAACTCAGCGAGGTTCTGGGGAATCGGAAAAAGGAACCTAGCAAGGTCCCAGAGAATCGGAAACAGGAACCCAGTAAGGTCCCGGGGAATCGGAACCAGGAACCCCACGATGTTCTGGGGAATCAAAACCATGAACCCTGTTAGGTCCAAGGGAATCAGAACGAGGAATCCAACAAGGTTCTGGGGAATCGGATCCAGAATCTCGGCGAGGTCACGGGGTATATCCGAACTACGAACCCTGTGAGGTTCTGGGGAATGGATCTAGGAACCCGGCGAGGTTCCGGGGAATTGGAACCAGGAACCTAGCAAGGCTCTTGTGAATCAGAACCAGGAACACCTGTGAGGTTCTGGGGAATCGGAACCAGGAACCCAGTAAGGTCCCGGGGAATCGGAACCAGGAACCCAGCGAGGTTCTGGGGAATCAGAAAAAGGAACCTGGCGAAGTCCCAGGGAATCGTAAACAGGAACCCAATAAGGTCCCTGGGAATCGGACCCAGGAACACAGCGAGGATCTGGGGAAATGGAACCTGGAACCCGGTTAGGACCCGAGGAATCAGAACCAGGAACCCAGCGAGGTTCTGGAGAATCAGAAAAAGGAACCTGGCAAGGTCCCAGGGAATCGGAAACAGGAACGTGGTGAGGTCCCAGGGAATCAGAACCTGGAACCTGGCAAGGTTCTGGGGAATTGGAACCAGAAACCTTGTGAGGTCCCAGGGAATAAGAACCAGGAACCCAGCGATGATCTGGGGAAATGGAACCTGGAACCCGGTTAGGACCCGAGGAATCAGAACCAGGAACCCAGCGAGGTTCTGGGGAATCAGAAAAAGGAAACTGGCGAGGTCCCAGGGAATCGGAAACAGGAACCCAGTAAGGTGCCGGGGAATCGAAACCAGGAACCCAGCGAGGTTCTGGGGAATCGGAAAAAGGAACCTGGCGAGGTCCCAGGGAATCGGAAAGAGGAACCCAGTAAGGTCCCGGGGAATCGGAAACAGAAAGCCAGCAAGGCTCTGATGAATCGGAACCAGGAACCAGGAACCAGGGTGAGGTTCCGGGAAATCAGAACCAGGAACCCGGTGAAATCCCAGGGAATTGAAACCAGGAACCAGCGAGGTTCTGGGGAATCAGATCCAAGAACCCGGCAAAGAACCAGGAATCGGAACCAGAAACCGAGCAATGTTGTGGGGAATCGGATCCAGGAACCCGGCGAGGTCCCGGGGAATCGGAAACAGGAACCCAGCCAGGCTCTGGTGAATCGGAACCAGGAACCCGGTGAGGTCCCGGGGAATCGGAAACAGGAACCTGGTGAGGTCCCAGGGAATCAGAACCAGGAACCTGGCAAGGTTCTGGGGAATTGGAACCAGAAACCCGGTGAGGTCCCGGGGAATAAGAACCAGGAACCCAGCGAGGTTCTAGGAAAATGGAACAAGGAACCCGGCGAGGGTCTGGAGAATCAAACCTAGGAACAAAGAGGTCACAGGGAACAGAAACGAGGAAGCCAGTAAGGTCCTGGTTAATCAGATCCATGAACCCGGCGAAGTCCCGTGGAATCTGGACCAGGATCCCAGCGAGGTTCTGGGGAATCGGAAAAAGGAACTCGGCAAGGTCCTGTGGGATCAGAACCAGGAACCTGGCAAGGTCCTGGGTAATCGAATACAGTAACCCGGCCAGGTCGCGGAGAATCTGAAACAGGAACCCAGCAAGGTCCAGGGAATTGGAACCAGGAAGCCAGCCAGGCTCAGGTGAATCGGAACCAGGAACCAAGCGAGGTCCCCGGGAATCGGATCCAGGAACGCGGCAAGGTCCCAGGGAATCGGAACCAGGAACCCAGCGACGTTTTTGGGAATCAGATCCAGGAAACAGGCGAGGTTCCAGGGATCGGATCCAGTGAACCTGCGAAGTCCTGGGGAATCGGAACCAGGAACCCGACGAGGTCCTGAGGAATTGGATCCAGGAACCCGGCGAGCTTCTGGGGAATCGGAACCCAGAACCCGTTTATGTCCTGGGGAATCAGAATCAGGAACCCAGCGAGGTTCTGGGGAATAAAAACCAGGAACCTGGCGATGTCACTGGGAATCGGAAGCAGGAACCCAGCGAGGTCCCGGGGCATAGGAACCAGGAAGCCAGCGAGGCTCTGGTCAATCAGAACCAGGAACCCCAGTGAGGTTCTTCGGAATCGGAACCAGGAACCCAGTGAGGTCCCAGGGAATCATAACCAGGAACTCGGCGATGGTCCCTGAGAATCGGAATCAGGAACCCGGCGAGGTTCTGAGGAATCGGAACCTGGAAACAAGCGAGTCTCTGGGGAATCAGAACCTGGAACCCAGTGAGGTTCTGGGAAATCGGAACCAGGAACCCAGCGAGGTTCTGGGGAATCAGATCCAGGAAACCGGCGAGGTCCCGGGGAATTGGGAAAAGGAACCCTGGGAAGTCCCGGGGAATCGGAACCAGGAACCCCACGATATTCTGGGGAATCAAAACCATGAACCCTGTTAGGTCCAAGGGAATCAGAACGAGGAATCCAACAAGGTTCTGGGGAATCGGATCCAGGATCTCGGCGAGGTCACGGGGTATATCCGAACCATGAACCCAGTGAGGTTCTGGAGAATAGCATCTAGGAACCCGGCGAGGTTCCGGGGAATTGGAACCAGGAACCTAGCAAGGCTCTTGTGAATCAGAACCAGGAACACCTGTGAGGTTCTGGGGAATCGGAACCAGGAACCCGGTTCAGTCCATGGGAATCAGATCCAGGAACCCAGCAAGGTTCTGGGGAATCAGATCCAGGAACACGGCAAAGTACCAGGGAATCAGAACCAGGAATCCAGCGAGATTGTGGTGAATCGCATCCAGGAACCCGGTGAGAACCCGGAGAAGCGGAACCATAAAACCCGGTGAGGTCCCAGGGAATAAGAACCAGGAACCGGGCAAGGTTCTGGGGAAATGGAACCTGGAACCAGGTTAGGACCCGAGGAATCAGAACCAGGAACCCAGCGAGGTTCTGGGGAATCAGAAAAAGGAACCTGGCGAGGTCCCAGGGAATCGGAAACAGGAACCCAGTAAGGTCCCGGGGAATCGGAACCAGGAACCCAGCGAGGTTCTGGGGAATCAGAAAAAGGAACCTGGCGAGGTCCCAGGGAATCGGAAACAGGAACCCAATAAGGTCCCTGGGAATCGGACCCAGGAACACAGCGAGGATCTGGGGAAATGGAACCTGGAACCCGGTTAGGACCCGAGGAATCAGAACCAGGAACCCAGCGAGGTTCTGGAGAATCAGAAAAAGGAACCTGGCAAGGTCCCAGGGAATCGGAAACAGGAACCTGGTGAGGTCCCAGGGAATAAGAACCTGGAACCTGGCAAGGTTCTGGAGAATTGGAACCAGAAACCTTGTGAGGTCCCAGGGAATAAGAACCAGGAACCCAGCGATGATCTGGGGAAATGGAACCTGGATCCCGGTTAGGACCCGAGGAATCAGAACCAGGAACCCAGCGAGGTTCTGGGGAATCAGAAAAAGGAAACTGGCGAGGTCCCAGGGAATCGGAAAGAGATACCCAGTAAGGTCCCGGGGAATCGGAAACAGAAAGCCAGCAAGGCTCTGATGAATCGGAACCAGGAACCAGGGTGAGGTTCCGGGAAATCAGAACCAGGAACCCGGTGAAATCCCAGGGAATTGAAAGCAGGAACCAGCGAGGTTCTGGGGAATCAGATCCAAGAACCCGGCAAAGAACCGGGAATCGGAACCAGAAACCGAGCAATGTTGTGGGGAATCGGATCCAGGAACCCGGGGAGGTTCCGGGGAATCAGAAACAGGAACCCAGCCAGGCTCTGGTGAATCGGAACCAGGAACCCGGTGAGGTCCCGGGGAATCGGAAACAGGAACCTGGTGAGGTCCCAGGGAATCAGAACCAGGAACCTGGCAAGGTTCTGGGGAATTGGAACCAGAAACCCGGTGAGGTCCCGGGGAATAAGAACCAGGAACCCAGCGAGGTTCTAGGAAAATGGAACCAGGAACCCGGCGAGGGTCTGGAGAATCAAACCTAGGAACAAAGAGGTCACAGGGAACAGAAACGAGGAAGCCAGTAAGGTCCTGGTTAATCAGATCCAGGAACCCGGCGAAGTCCCGTGGAATCTGGACCAGGATCCCAGCGAGGTTCTGGGGAATCGGAAAAAGGAACTCGGCAAGGTCCTGTGGGATCAGAACCAGGAACCCGGCAAGGTCCTGGGTAATCGGATACAGTAACCCGGCCAGGTCGCGGAGAATCTGAAACAGGAACCCAGCAAGGTCCCGGGGAATTGGAACCAGGAAGCCAGCCAGGCTCAGGTGAATCGGAACCAGGAACCAAGCGAGGTCCCCGGGAATCGGATCCAGGAACGCAGCAAGGTCCCAGGGAATCGGAACCAGGAACCCAGCGACGTTCTTGGGAATCAGATCCAGGAAACAGGCGAGGTTCCAGGGATCGGATCCAGTGAACCTGCGAAGTCCTGGGGAATCGGAACCAGGAACCCGACGAGGTCCTGAGGAATTGGATCCAGGAACCCGGCGAGGTTCTGGGGAATCGGAACCCAGAACCCGTTTATGTCCTGGGGAATCAGAATCAGGAACCCAGCGAGGTTCTGGGGAATAAAAACCAGGAACCTGGCGTTGTCACTGGGAATCGGAAGCAGGAACCCAGCGAGGTCCCGGGGCATAGGAACCAGGAAGCCAGCGAGGCTCTGGTCAATCGGAACCAGGAACCCCAGTGAGGTTCTTCGGAATCGGAACCAGGAACCCAGTGAGGTCCCAGGGAATCATAACCAGGAACTCGGCGATGGTCCCTGAGAATCGGAATCAGGAACCCGGCGAGGTTCTGAGGAATCGGAACCTGGAAACAAGCGAGTCTCTGGGGAATCAGAACCTGGAACCCAGTGAGGTTCTGGGAAATCGGAACCAGGAACCCAGCGAGGTTCTGGGGAATCAGATCCAGGAAACCGGCGAGGTCCCGGGGAATTGGGAAAAGGAACCCTGGGAAGTCCCGGGGAATCGGAACCAGGAACCCCACGATGTTCTGGGGAATCAAAACCATGAACCCTGTTAGGTCCAAGGGAATCAGAACGAGGAATCCAACAAGGTTCTGGGGAATCGGATCCAGGATCTCGGCGAGGTCACGGGGTATATCCGAACCATGAACCCAGTGAGGTTCTGGAGAATAGCATCTAGGAACCCGGCGAGGTTCCAGGGAATTGGAACCAGGAACCTAGCAAGGCTCTTGTGAATCGGAACCAGGAACACCTGTGAGGTTCTGGGGAATCGGAAGCAGGAACCTGGTTCAGTCCATGGGAATCAGATCCAGGAACCCAGCAAGGTTCTCGGGTATCAGACCCAGGAACATGGCAAAGTACCAGGGAATCGGAACCAGGAATCCAGCGAGATTGTGGTGAATCGGATCCAGGAACTCGTTGAGAACCCGGAGAAGCGGAACCAGAAACCTGGTGAGGTCCCAGGGAATAAGAACCAGGAACCCGGCAAGGTTCTGGGGAAATGGAACCTGGAACCCGGTTAAGACACGAGGAATCAGAACCAGGAACTCAGCGAGGTTCTGGGGAATCGGAAAAAGGAACCTAGCAAGGTCCCAGAGAATCGGAAACAGGAACCCAGTAAGGTCCCGGGGAATCGGAACGAGGAACCCCACGATGTTCTGGGGAATCAAAACCATGAACCCTGTTAGGTCCAAGGGAATCAGAACGAGGAATCCAACAAGGTTCTGGGGAATCGGATCCAGGATCTCGGCGAGGTCACGGGGTATATCCGAACCACGAACCCTGTGAGGTTCTGGGGAATGGATCTAGGAACCCGGCGAGGTTCCGGGGAATTGGAACCAGGAACCTAGCAAGGTCTTGTGAATCAGAACCAGGAACACCTGTGAGGTTCTGGGGAATCGGATCCAGGAACCCGGTTCAGTCCAGGGGAATCAGATCCAGGAACCCAGCAAGGTTCTGGGGAATCAGATCCAGGAACACGGCAAAGTACCAGGGAATCAGAACCAGGAATCCAGCGAGATTGTGGTGAATCGCATCCAGGAACCAGGTGAGAACCCGGAGAAGCGGAACCAGAAACCCGGTGAGGTCCCAGGGAATAAGAACCAGGAACCGGGCAAGGTTCTGGGGAAATGGAACCTGGAACCAGGTTAGGACCCGAGGAATCAGAACCAGGAACCCAGCGAGGTTCTGGGGAATCGGAAAAAGGAACCTGGCGAGGTCCCAGGGAATCGGAAACAGGAACCCAGTAAGGTCCCGGGGAATCGGAACCAGGAACCCAGCGAGGTTCTTGGGAATCAGAAAAAGGAACCTGGCGAGGTCCCAGGGAATCGGAAACAGGAACCCAATAAGGTCCCTGGGAATCGGACCCAGGAACACAGCGAGGATCTGGGGAAATGGAACCTGGAACCCGGTTAGGACCCGAGGAATCAGAACCAGGAACCCAGCGAGGTTCTGGAGAATCAGAAAAAGGAACCTGGCAAGGTCCCAGGGAATCGGAAACAGGAACCTGGTGAGGTCCCAGGGAATCAGAACCTGGAACCTGGCAAGGTTCTGGGGAATTGGAACCAGAAACCTTGTGAGGTCCCAGGGAATAAGAACCAGGAACCCAGCGATGATCTGGGGAAATGGAACCTGGAACCCGGTTAGGACCCGAGGAATCAGAACCAGGAACCCAGCGAGGTTCTGGGGAATCAGAAAAAGGAAACTGGCGAGGTCCCAGGGAATCGGAAACAGGAACCCAGTAAGGTGCCGGGGAATCGAAACCAGGAACCCAGCGAGGTTCTGGGGAATCGGAAAAAGGAACCTGGCGAGGTCCCAGGGAATCGGAAAGAGGAACCCAGTAAGGTCCCGGGGAATCGGAAACAGAAAGCCAGCAAGGCTCTGATGAATCGGAACCAGGAACCAGGGTGAGGTTCCTGGAAATCAGAACCAGGAACCCGGTGAAATCCCAGGGAATTGAAACCAGGAACCACCGAGGTTCTGGCGAATCAGATCCAAGAACCCGGCAAAGAACCGGGAATCGGAACCAGAAACCGAGCAATGTTGTGGGGAATCGGATCCAGGAACCAGGCGAGGTCCCGGGGAATCGGAAACAGGAACCCAGCCAGGCTCTGGTGAATCGGAACCAGGAACCCGGTGAGGTCCCGGGGAATCGGAAACAGGAACCTGGTGAGGTCCCAGGGAATCAGAACCACGAACCTGGCAAGGTTCTGGGGAATTGGAACCAGAAACCCGGTGAGGTCCCGGGGAATAAGAACCAGGAACCCAGCGAGGTTCTAGGAAAATGGAACCAGGAACCCGGCGAGGGTCTGGAGAATCAAACCTAGGAACAAAGAGGTCACAGGGAACAGAAACGAGGAAGCCAGTAAGGTCCTGGTTAATCAGATCCATGAACCCGGCGAAGTCCCGTGGAATCTGGACCAGGATCCCAGCGAGGTTCTGGGGAATCGGAAAAAGGAACTCGGCAAGGTCCTGTGGGATCAGAACCAGGAACCCGGCAAGGTCCTGGGTAATCGGATACAGTAACCCGGCCAGGTCGCGGAGAATCTGAAACAGGAACCCAGCAAGGTCCCGGGGAATTGGAACCAGGAAGCCAGCCAGGCTCAGGTGAATCGGAACCAGGAACCAAGCGAGGTCCCCGGGAATCGGATCCAGGAACGCAGCAAGGTCCCAGGGAATCATAACCAGGAACTCGGCGATGGTCCCTGAGAATCGGAATCAGGAACCCGGCGAGGTTCTGAGGAATCGGAACCTGGAAACAAGCGAGTCTCTGGGGAATCAGAACCTGGAACCCAGTGAGGTTCTGGGAAATCGGAACCAGGAACCCAGCGAGGTTCTGGGGAATCAGATCCAGGAAACCGGCGAGGTCCCGGGGAATTGGGAAAAGGAACCCTGGGAAGTCCCGGGGAATCGGAACCAGGAACCCCACGATGTTCTGGGGAATCAAAACCATGAACCCTGTTAGGTCCAAGGGAATCAGAACGAGGAATCCAACAAGGTTCTGGGGAATCGGATCCAGGATCTCGGCGAGGTCACGGGGTATATCCGAACCATGAACCCAGTGAGGTTCTGGAGAATAGCATCTAGGAACCCGGCGAGGTTCCAGGGAATTGGAACCAGGAACCTAGCAAGGCTCTTGTGAATCGGAACCAGGAACACCTGTGAGGTTCTGGGGAATTGGAAGCAGGAACCCGGTTCAGTCCATGGGAATCAGATCCAGGAACCCAGCAAGGTTCTCGGGTATCAGACCCAGGAACATGGCAAAGTACCAGGGAATCGGAACCAGGAATCCAGCGAGATTGTGGTGAATCGGATCCAGGAACCCGGTGAGAACCCGGAGAAGCGGAACCGGAAACCTGGTGAGGTCCCAGGGAATAAGAACCAGGAACCCGGCAATGTTCTGGGGAAATGGAACCTGGAACCCGGTTAAGACACGAGGAATCAGAACCAGGAACTCAGCGAGGTTCTGGGGAATCGGAAAAAGGAACCTAGCAAGGTCCCAGAGAATCGGAAACAGGAACCCAGTAAGGTCCCGGGGAATCGGAACCAGGAACCCCACGATGTTCTGGGGAATCAAAACCATGAACCCTGTTAGGTCCAAGGGAATCAGAACGAGGAATCCAACAAGGTTCTGGGGAAATGGAACCTGGAACCAGGTTAGGACCCGAGGAATCAGAACCAGGAACCCAGCGAGGTTCTGGGGAATCGGAAAAAGGAACCTGGCGAGGTCCCAGGGAATCGGAACCAGGAACCCAGTAAGGTCACGGGGAATCGGAACCAGGAACCCAGCGAGGTTCTGGGGAATCAGAAAAAGGAACCTGGCGAGGTCCCAGGGAATCGGAAACAGGAACCCAATAAGATCCCTGGGAATCGGACCCAGGAACACAGCGAGGATCTGGGGAAATGGAACCTGGAACCCGGTTAGGACCCGAGGAATCAGAACCAGGAACCCAGCGAGGTTCTGGAGAATCAGAAAAAGGAACCTGGCAAGGTCCCAGGGAATCGGAAACAGGAACCTGGTGAGGTCCCAGGGAATCAGAACCTGGAACCTGGCAAGGTTCTGGGGAATTGGAACCAGAACCTTGTGAGGTCCCAGGGAGTAAGAACCAGGAACCCAGCGATGATCTGGGGAAATGGAACCTGGAACCCGGTTAGGACCCGAGGAATCAGAACCAGGAACCCAGCGAGGTTCTGGGGAATCAGAAAAAGGAAACTGGCGAGGTCCCAGGGAATCGGAAACAGGAACCCAGTAAGGTGCCGGGAATCGAAACCAGGAACCCAGCGAGGTTCTGGGGAATCGGAAAAAGGAACCTGGCGAGGTCCCAGGGAATCGGAAAGAGGAACCCAGTAAGGTCCCGGGGAATCGGAAACAGAAAGCCAGCAAGGCTCTGATGAATCGGAACCAGGAACCAGGGTGAGGTTCCGGGAAATCAGAACCAGGAACCCGGTGAAATCCCAGGGAATTGAAACCAGGAACCAGCGAGGTTCTGGGGAATCAGATCCAAGAACCCGGCAAAGAACCGGGAATCGGAACCAGAAACCGAGCAATGTTGTGGGGAATCGGATCCAGGAACCCAGCGATGATCTGGGGAAATGGAACCTGGAACCCGGTTAGGACCCGAGGAATCAGAACCAGGAACCCAGCAAGGTTCTGGGGAATCGGAAAAAGGAACCTGGCGAGGTCCCAGGGAATCGGAAAGAGGAACCCAGTAAGGTCCCGGGGAATCGGAACCAGGAACCCCACGATGTTCTGGGGAATCAAAACCATGAACCCTGTTAGGTCCAAGGGAATCAGAACGAGGAATCAAACAAGGTTCTGGGGAATCGGATCCAGAATCTCGGCGAGGTCACGGGGTATATCCGAACCACGAACCCTGTGAGGTTCTGGGGAATGGATCTAGGAACCCGGCGAGGTTCCGGGGAATTGGAACCAGGAACCTAGCAAGGCTCTTGTGAATCAGAACCAGGAACACCTGTGAGGTTCTGGGGAATCGGAACCAGGAACCCGGTTCAGTCCATGGGAATCAGATCCAGGAACCCAGCAAGGTTCTGGGGAATCAGATCCAGGAACACGGCAAAGTACCAGGGAATCAGAACCAGGAATCCAGCGAGATTGTGGTGAATCGCATCCAGGAACCCGGTGAGAACCCGGAGAAGCGGAACCAGAAACCCGGTGAGGTCCCAGGGAATAAGAACCAGGAACCGGGCAAGGTTCTGGGGAAATGGAACCTGGAACCAGGTTAGGACCCGAGGAATCAGAACCAGGAACCCAGCGAGGTTCTGGGGAATCAGAAAAAGGAACCTGGCGAGGTCCCAGGGAATCGGAAACAGGAACCCAATAAGGTCCCTGGGAATCGGACCCAGGAACACAGCGAGGATCTGGGGAAATGGAACCGGAACCCGGTTAGGACCCGAGGAATCAGAACCAGGAACCCAGCGAGGTTCTGGAGAATCAGAAAAAGGAACCTGGCAAGGTCCCAGGGAATCGGAAACAGGAACCTGGTGAGGTCCCAGGGAATCAGAACCTGGAACCTGGCAAGGTTCTGGGGAATTGGAACCAGAAACCTTGTGAGGTCCCAGGGAATAAGAACCAGGAACCCAGCGATGATCTGGGGAAATGGAACCTGGAACCCGGTTAGGACCCGAGGAATCAGAACCAGGAACCCAGCGAGGTTCTGGGGAATCAGAAAAAGGAAACTGGCGAGGTCCCAGGGAATCGGAAACAGGAACCCAGTAAGGTGCCGGGGAATCGAAACCAGGAACCCAGCGAGGTTCTGGGGAATCGGAAAAAGGAACCTGGCGAGGTCCCAGGGAATCGGAAAGAGGAACCCAGTAAGGTCCCGGGGAATCGGAAACAGAAAGCCAGCAAGGCTCTGATGAATCGGAACCAGGAACCAGGGTGAGGTTCCGGGAAATCAGAACCAGGAACCCGGTGAAATCCCAGGGAATTGAAACCAGGAACCAGCGAGGTTCTGGGGAATCAGATCCAAGAACCCGGCAAAGAACCGGGAATCGGAACCAGAAACCGAGCAATGTTGTGGGGAATCGGATCCAGGAACCCGGCTAGGTCCCGGGGAATCGGAAACAGGAACCCAGCCAGGCTCTGGTGAATCGGAACCAGGAACCCGGTGAGGTCCCTGGGAATCGGAAACAGGAACCTGGTGAGGTCCCAGGGAATCAGAACCAGGAACCTGGCAAGGTTCTGGGGAATTGGAACCAGAAACCCGGTGAGGTCCCGGGGAATAAGAACCAGGAACCCAGCGAGGTTCTAGGAAAATGGAACCAGGAACCCGGCGAGGGTCTGGAGAATCAAACCTAGGAACAAAGAGGTCACAGGGAACAGAAACGAGGAAGCCAGTAAGGTCCTGGTTAATCAGATCCAGGAACCCGGCGAAGTCCCGTGGAATCTGGACCAGGATCCCAGCGAGGTTCTGGGGAATCGGAAAAAGGAACTCGGCAAGGTCCTGTGGGATCAGAACCAGGAACCTGGCAAGGTCCTGGGTAATCGGATACAGTAACCCGGCCAGGTCGCGGAGAATCTGAAACAGGAACCCAGCAAGGTCCCGGGGAATTGGAACCAGGAAGCCAGCCAGGCTCAGGTGAATCGGAACCAGGAACCAAGCGAGGTCCCCGGGAATCGGATCCAGGAACGCGGCAAGGTCCCAGGGAATCGGAACCAGGAACCCAGCGACGTTCTTGGGAATCAGATCCAGGAAACAGGCGAGGTTCCAGGGATCGGATCCAGTGAACCTGCGAAGTCCTGGGGAATCGGAACCAGGAACCCGACGAGGTCCTGAGGAATTGGATCCAGGAACCCGGCGAGGTTCTGGGGAATCGGAACCCAGAACCCGTTTATGTCCTGGGGAATCAGAATCAGGAACCCAGCGAGGTTCTGGGGAATAAAAACCAGGAACCTGGCGATGTCACTGGGAATCGGAAGCAGGAACCCAGCGAGGTCCCGGGGCATAGGAACCAGGAAGCCAGCGAGGCTCTGGTCAATCGGAACCAGGAACCCCAGTGAGGTTCTTCGGAATCGGAACCAGGAACCCAGTGAGGTCCCAGGGAATCATAACCAGGAACTCGGCGATGGTCCCTGAGAATCGGAATCAGGAACCCGGCGAGGTTCTGAGGAATCGGAACCTGGAAACAAGCGAGTCTCTGGGGAATCAGAACCTGGAACCCAGTGAGGTTCTGGGAAATCGGAACCAGGAACCCAGCGAGGTTCTGGGGAATCAGATCCAGGAAACCGGCGAGGTCCCGGGGAATTGGGAAAAGGAACCCTGGGAAGTCCCGGGGAATCGGAACCAGGAACCCCACGATGTTCTGGGGAATCAAAACCATGAACCCTGTTAGGTCCAAGGGAATCAGAACGAGGAATCCAACAAGGTTCTGGGGAATCGGATCCAGGATCTCGGCGAGGTCACGGGGTATATCCGAACCATGAACCCAGTGAGGTTCTGGAGAATAGCATCTAGGAACCCGGCGAGGTTCCAGGGAATTGGAACCAGGAACCTAGCAAGGCTCTTGTGAATCGGAACCAGGAACACCTGTGAGGTTCTGGGGAATCGGAAGCAGGAACCCGGTTCAGTCCATGGGAATCAGATCCAGGAACCCAGCAAGGTTCTCGGGTATCAGACCCAGGAACATGGCAAAGTACCAGGGAATCGGAACCAGGAATCCAGCGAGATTGTGGTGAATCGGATCTAGGAACCCGGTGAGAACCCGGAGAAGCGGAACCAGAAACCTGGTGAGGTCCCAGGGAATAAGAACCAGGAACCCGGCAAGGTTCTGGGGAAATGGAACCTGGAACCCGGTTAAGACACGAGGAATCAGAACCAGGAACTCAGCAAGGTTCTGGGGAATCGGAAAAAGGAACCTAGCAAGGTCCCAGAGAATCGGAAACAGGAACCCAGTAAGGTCCCGGGGAATCGGAACCAGGAACCCCACGATGTTCTGGGGAATCAAAACCATGAACCCTGTTAGGTCCAAGGGAATCAGAACGAGGAATCCAACAAGGTTCTGGGGAAATGGAACCTGGAACCAGGTTAGGACCCGAGGAATCAGAACCAGGAACCCAGCGAGGTTCTGGGGAATCGGAAAAAGGAACCTGGCGAGGTCCCAGGGAATCGGAACCAGGAACCCAGTAAGGTCCCGGGGAATCGGAACCAGGAACCCAGCGAGGTTCTGGGGAATCAGAAAAAGGAACCTGGCGAGGTCCCAGGGAATCGGAAACAGGAACCCAATAAGATCCCTGGGAATCGGACCCAGGAACACAGCGAGGATCTGGGGAAATGGAACCTGGAACCCGGTTAGGACCCGAGGAATCAGAACCAGGAACCCAGCGAGGTTCTGGAGAATCAGAAAAAGGAACCTGGCAAGGTCCCAGGGAATCGGAAACAGGAACCTGGTGAGGTCCCAGGGAATCAGAACCTGGAACCTGGCAAGGTTCTGGGGAATTGGAACCAGAACCTTGTGAGGTCCCAGGGAATAAGAACCAGGAACCCAGCGATGATCTGGGGAAATGGAACCTGGAACCCGGTTAGGACCCGAGGAATCAGAACCAGGAACCCAGCGAGGTTCTGGGGAATCAGAAAAAGGAAACTGGCGAGGTCCCAGGGAATCGGAAACAGGAACCCAGTAAGGTGCCGGGAAATCGAAACCAGGAACCCAGCGAGGTTCTGGGGAATCGGAAAAAGGAACCTGGCGAGGTCCCAGGGAATCGGAAAGAGGAACCCAGTAAGGTCCCGGGGAATCGGAAACAGAAAGCCAGCAAGGCTCTGATGAATCGGAACCAGGAACCAGGGTGATGTTCCGGGAAATCAGAACCAGGAACCCGGTGAAATCCCAGGGAATTGAAACCAGGAACCAGCGAGGTTCTGGGGAATCAGATCCAAGAACCCGGCAAAGAACCGGGAATCGGAACCAGAAACCGAGCAATGTTGTGGGGAATCGGATCCAGGAACCCAGCGATGATCTGGGGAAATGGAACCTGGAACCCGGTTAGGACCCGAGGAATCAGAACCAGGATCCCAGCAAGGTTCTGGGGAATCGGAAAAAGGAACCTGGCGAGGTCCCAGGGAATCGGAAAGAGGAACCCAGTAAGGTCCCGGGGAATCGGAAACAGAAAGCCAGCAAGTCTCTGATGAATCGGAACCAGGAACCAGGAACCAGGGTGAGGTTCCGGGAAATCAGAACCAGGAACCCGGTGAAATCCCAGGGAATTGAAACCAGGAACCAGCGAGGTTCTGGGGAATCAGATCCAAGAACCCGGCAAAGAACCGGGAATCGGAACCAGAAACCGAGCAATGTTGTGGGGAATCGGATCCAGGAACCCGGCGAGGTCCCGGGGAATCGGAAACAGGAACCCAGCCAGGCTCTGGTGAATCGGAACCAGGAACCCGGTGAGGTCCCGGGGAATCGGAAACAGGAACCTGGTGAGGTCCCAGGGAATCAGAACCAGGAACCTGGCAAGGTTCTGGGGAATTGGAACCAGAAACCCGGTGAGGTCCCGGGGAATAAGAACCAGGAACCCAGCGAGGTTCTAGGAAAATGGAACCAGGAACCCGGCGAGGGTCTGGAGAATCAAACCTAGGAACAAAGAGGTCACAGGGAACAGAAACGAGGAAGCCAGTAAGGTCCTGGTTAATCAGATCCAGGAACCCGGCGAAGTCCCGTGGAATCTGGACCAGGATCCCAGCGAGGTTCTGGGGAATCGGAAAAAGGAACTCGGCAAGGTCCTGTGGGATCAGAACCAGGAACCTGGCAAGGTCCTGGGTAATCGGATACAGTAACCCGGCCAGGTCGCGGAGAATCTGAAACAGGAACCCAGCAAGGTCCCGGGGAATTGGAACCAGGAAGCCAGCAGGCTCAGGTGAATCGCAACCAGGAACCAAGCGAGGTCCCCGGGAATCAGATCCAGGAACGCGGCAAGGTCCCAGGGAATCGGAACCAGGAACCCAGCGACGTTCTTGGGAATCAGATCCAGGAAACAGGCGAGGTTCCAGGGATCGGATCCAGTGAACCTGCGAAGTCCTGGGGAATCGGAACCAGGAACCCGACGAGGTCCTGAGGAATTGGATCCAGGAACCCGGCGAGCTTCTGGGGAATCGGAACCCAGAACCCGTTTATGTCCTGGGGAATCAGAATCAGGAACCCAGCGAGGTTCTGGGGAATAAAAACCAGGAACCTGGCGATGTCACTGGGAATCGGAAGCAGGAACCCAGCGAGGTCCCGGGGCATAGGAACCAGGAAGCCAGCGAGGCTCTGGTCAATCGGAACCAGGAACCCCAGTGAGGTTCTTCGGAATCGGAACCAGGAACCCAGTGAGGTCCCAGGGAATCATAACCAGGAACTCGGCAATGGTCCCTGAGAATCGGAATCAGGAACCCGGCGAGGTTCTGAGGAATCGGAACCTGGAAACAAGCGAGTCTCTGGGGAATCAGAACCTGGAACCCAGTGAGGTTCTGGGGAATCAGATCCAGGAAACCGGCGAGGTCCCGGGGAATTGGGAAAAGGAACCCTGGGAAGTCCCGGGGAATCGGAACCAGGAACCCCACGATGTTCTGGGGAATCAAAACCATGAACCCTGTTAGGTCCAAGGGAATCAGAACGAGGAATCCAACAAGGTTCTGGGGAATCGGATCCAGGATCTCGGCGAGGTCACGGGGTATATCCGAACCATGAACCCAGTGAGGTTCTGGAGAATAGCATCTAGGAACCCGGCGAGGTTCCAGGGAATTGGAACCAGGAACCTAGCAAGGATCTTGTGAATCAGAACCAGGAACACCTGTGAGGTTCTGGGGAATCGGAAGCAGGAACCCGGTTCAGTCCATGGGAATCAGATCCAGGAACCCAGCAAGGTTCTCGGGTATCAGACCCAGGAACATGGCAAAGTACCAGGGAATCGGAACCAGGAATCCAGCGAGATTGTGGTGAATCGGATCTAGGAACCCGGTGAGAACCCGGAGAAGCGGAACCAGAAACCTGGTGAGGTCCCAGGGAATAAGAACCAGGAACCCGGCAAGGTTCTGGGGAAATGGAACCTGGAACCCGGTTAAGACACGAGGAATCAGAACCAGGAACTCAGCGAGGTTCTGGGGAATCGGAAAAAGGAACCTAGCAAGGTCCCAGAGAATCGGAAACAGGAACCCAGTAAGGTCCCGGGGAATCGGAACCAGGAACCCCACGATGTTCTGGGGAATCAAAACCATGAACCCTGTTAGGTCCAAGGGAATCAGAACGAGGAATCCAACAAGGTTCTGGGGAATCGGATCCAGAATCTCGGCGAGGTCACGGGGTATATCCGAACCACGAACCCTGTGAGGTTCTGGGGAATGGATCTAGGAACCCGGCGAGGTTCCGGGGAATTGGAACCAGGAACCTAGCAAGGCTCTTGTGAATCAGAACCAGGAACACCTGTGAGGTTCTGGGGAATCAGATCCAGGAACCCGGTTCAGTCCAGGGGAATCAGATCCAGGAACCCAGCAAGGTTCTGGGGAATCAGATCCAGGAACACGGCAAAGTACCAGGGAATCAGAACCAGGAATCCAGCGAGATTGTGGTGAATCGCATCCAGGAACCCGGTGAGAACCCGGAGAAGCGGAACCAGAAACCCGGTGAGGTCCCAGGGAATAAGAACCAGGAACCGGGCAAGGTTCTGGGGAAATGGAACCTGGAACCAGGTTAGGACCCGAGGAATCAGAACCAGGAACCCAGCGAGGTTCTGGGGAATCGGAAAAAGGAACCTGGCGAGGTCCCAGGGAATCGGAACCAGGAACCCAGTAAGGTCCCGGGGAATCGGAACCAGGAACCCAGCGAGGTTCTGGGGAATCAGAAAAAGGAACCTGGCGAGGTCCCAGGGAATCGGAAACAGGAACCCAATAAGGTCCCTGGGAATCGGACCCAGGAACACAGCGAGGATCTGGGGAAATGGAACCTGGAACCCGGTTAGGACCCGAGGAATCAGAACCAGGAACCCAGCGAGGTTCTGGAGAATCAGAAAAAGGCACCTGGCAAGGTCCCAGGGAATCGGAAACAGGAACCTGGTGAGGTCCAAGGGAATCAGTACCTGGAACCTGGCAAGGTTCTGGGGAATTGGAACCAGAAACCTTGTGAGGTCCCAGGGAATAAGAACCAGGAACCCAGCGATGATCTGGGGAAATGGAACCTGGAACCCGGTTAGGACCCGAGGAATCAGAACCAGGAACCCAGCGAGGTTCTGGGGAATCAGAAAAAGGAAACTGGCGAGGTCCCAGGGAATCGGAAACAGGAACCCAGTAAGGTGCCGGGGAATCGAAACCAGGAACCCAGCGAGGTTCTGGGGAATCGGAAAAAGGAACCTGGCGAGGTCCCAGGGAATCGGAAAGAGGAACCCAGTAAGGTCCCGGGGAATCGGAAACAGAAAGCCAGCAAGGCTCTGATGAATCGGAACCAGGAACCAGGGTGAGGTTCCGGGAAATCAGAACCAGGAACCCGGTGAAATCCCAGGGAATTGAAACCAGGAACCAGCGAGGTTCTGGGGAATCAGATCCAAGAACCCGGCAAAGAACCGGGAATCGGAACCAGAAACCGAGCAATGTTGTGGGGAATCGGATCCAGGAACCCAGCGATGATCTGGGGAAATGGAACCTGGAACCCGGTTAGGACCCGAGGAATCAGAACCAGGAACCCAGCTAGGTTCTGGGGAATCAGAAAAAGGAAACTTGCGAGGTCCCAGGGAATCGGAAACAGGAACCCAGTAAGGTGCCGGGGAATCGAAACCAGGAACCCAGCGAGGTTCTGGGGAATCGGAAAAAGGAACCTGGCGAGGTCCCAGGGAATCGGAAAGAGGAACCCAGTAAGGTCCCGGGGAATCGGAAACAGAAAGCCAGCAAGGCTCTGATGAATCGGAACCAGGAACCAGGAACCAGGGTGAGGTTCCGGGAAATCAGAACCAGGAACCCGGTGAAATCCCAGGGAATTGAAACCAGGAACCAGCGAGGTTCTGGGGAATCAGATCCAAGAACCCGGCAAAGAACCAGGAATCGGAACCAGAAACCGAGCAATGTTGTGGGGAATCGGATCCAGGAACCCGGCGAGGTCCCGGGGAATCGGAAACAGGAACCCAGCCAGGCTCTGGTGAATCGGAACCAGGAACCCGGTGAGGTCCCGGGGAATCGGAAACAGGAACCTGGTGAGGTCCCAGGGAATCAGAACCAGGAACCTGGCAAGGTTCTGGGGAATTGGAACCAGAAACCCGGTGAGGTCCCGGGGAATAAGAACCAGGAACCCAGCGAGGTTCTAGGAAAATGGAACAAGGAACCCGGCGAGGGTCTGGAGAATCAAACCTAGGAACAAAGAGGTCACAGGGAACAGAAACGAGGAAGCCAGTAAGGTCCTGGTTAATCAGATCCATGAACCCGGCGAAGTCCCGTGGAATCTGGACCAGGATCCCAGCGAGGTTCTGGGGAATCGGAAAAAGGAACTCGGCAAGGTCCTGTGGGATCAGAACCAGGAACCTGGCAAGGTCCTGGGTAATCGAATACAGTAACCCGGCCAGGTCGCGGAGAATCTGAAACAGGAACCCAGCAAGGTCCAGGGAATTGGAACCAGGAAGCCAGCCAGGCTCAGGTGAATCGGAACCAGGAACCAACCGAGGTCCCCGGGAATCGGATCCAGGAACGCGGCAAGGTCCCAGGGAATCGGAACCAGGAACCCAGCGACGTTTTTGGGAATCAGATCCAGGAAACAGGCGAGGTTCCAGGGATCGGATCCAGTGAACCTGCGAAGTCCTGGGGAATCGGAACCAGGAACCCGACGAGGTCCTGAGGAATTGGATCCAGGAACCCGGCGAGCTTCTGGGGAATCGGAACCCAGAACCCGTTTATGTCCTGGGGAATCAGAATCAGGAACCCAGCGAGGTTCTGGGGAATAAAAACCAGGAACCTGGCGATGTCACTGGGAATCGGAAGCAGGAACCCAGCGAGGTCCCGGGGCATAGGAACCAGGAAGCCAGCGAGGCTCTGGTCAATCGGAACCAGGAACCCCAGTGAGGTTCTTCGGAATCGGAACCAGGAACCCAGTGAGGTCCCAGGGAATCATAACCAGGAACTCGGCGATGGTCCCTGAGAATCGGAATCAGGAACCCGGCGAGGTTCTGAGGAATCGGAACCTGGAAACAAGCGAGTCTCTGGGGAATCAGAACCTGGAACCCAGTGAGGTTCTGGGAAATCGGAACCAGGAACCCAGCGAGGTTCTGGGGAATCAGATCCAGGAAACCGGCGAGGTCCCGGGGAATTGGGAAAAGGAACCCTGGGAAGTCCCGGGGAATCGGAACCAGGAACCCCACGATGTTCTGGGGAATCAAAACCATGAACCCTGTTAGGTCCAAGGGAATCAGAACGAGGAATCCAACAAGGTTCTGGGGAATCGGATCCAGGATCTCGGCGAGGTCACGGGGTATATCCGAACCATGAACCCAGTGAGGTTCTGGAGAATAGCATCTAGGAACCCGGCGAGGTTCCAGGGAATTGGAACCAGGAACCTAGCAAGGCTCTTGTGAATCGGAACCAGGAACACCTGTGAGGTTCTGGGGAATCGGAAGCAGGAACCCGGTTCAGTCCATGGGAATCAGATCCAGGAACCCAGCAAGGTTCTCGGGTATCAGACCCAGGAACATGGCAAAGTACCAGGGAATCGGAACCAGGAATCCAGCGAGATTGTGGTGAATCGGATCCAGGAACCCGGTGAGAACCCGGAGAAGCGGAACCGGAAACCTGGTGAGGTCCCAGGGAATAAGAGCCAGGAACCCGGCAAGGTTCTGGGGAAATGGAACCTGGAACCCGGTTAAGACACGAGGAATCAGAACCAGGAACTCAGCGAGGTTCTGGGGAATCGGAAAAAGGAACCTAGCAAGGTCCCAGAGAATCGGAAACAGGAACCCAGTAAGGTCCCGGGGAATCGGAACCAGGAACCCAGCGAGGTTCTGGGGAATCAGAAAAAGGAACCTGGCGAGGTCCCAGGGAATCGGAAACAGGAACCCAATAAGGTCCCTGGGAATCGGACCCAGGAACACAGCGAGGATCTGGGGAAATGGAACCTGGAACCCGGTTAGGACCCGAGGAATCAGAACCAGGAACCCAGCGAGGTTCTGGAGAATCAGAAAAAGGAACCTGGCAAGGTCCCAGGGAATCGGAAACAGGAACCTGGTGAGGTCCCAGGGAATCAGAACCTGGAACCTGGCAAGGTTCTGGGGAATTGGAACCAGAAACCTTGTGAGGTCCCAGGGAATAAGAACCAGGAACCCAGCGATGATCTGGGGAAATGGAACCTGGAACCCGGTTAGGACCCGAGGAATCAGAACCAGGAACCCAGCGAGGTTCTGGGGAATCAGAAAAAGGAAACTGGCGAGGTCCCAGGGAATCGGAAACAGGAACCCAGTAAGGTGCCGGGGAATCGAAACCAGGAACCCAGCGAGGTTCTGGGGAATCGGAAAAAGGAACCTGGCGAGGTCCCAGGGAATCGGAAAGAGGAACCCAGTAAGGTCCCGGGGAATCGGAAACAGAAAGCCAGCAAGGCTCTGATGAATCGGAACCAGGAACCAGGGTGAGGTTCCGGGAAATCAGAACCAGGAACCCGGTGAAATCCCAGGGAATTGAAACCAGGAACCAGCGAGGTTCTGGGGAATCAGATCCAAGAACCCGGCAAAGAACCGGGAATCGGAACCAGAAACCGAGCAATGTTGTGGGGAATCGGATCCAGGAACCCGGCGAGGTCCCGGGGAATCGGAAACAGGAACCCAGCCAGGCTCTGGTGAATCGGAACCAGGAACCCGGTGAGGTCCCGGGGAATCGGAAACAGGAACCTGGTGAGGTCCCAGGGAATCAGAACCAGGAACCTGGCAAGGTTCTGGGGAATTGGAACCAGAAACCCGGTGAGGTCCCGGGGAATAAGAATCAGGAACCCAGCGAGGTTCTAGGAAAATGGAACCAGGAACCCGGCGAGGGTCTGGAGAATCAAACCTAGGAACAAAGAGGTCACAGGGAACAGGAACGAGGAAGCCAGTAAGGTCCTGGTTAATCAGATCCAGGAACCCGGCGAAGTCCCGTGGAATCTGGACCAGGATCCCAGCGAGGTTCTGGGGAATCGGAAAAAGGAACTCGGCAAGGTCCTGTGGGATCAGAACCAGGAACCTGGCAAGGTCCTGGGTAATCGGATACAGTAACCCGGCCAGGTCGCGGAGAATCTGAAACAGGAACCCAGCAAGGTCCCGGGGAATTGGAACCAGGAAGCCAGCCAGGCTCAGGTGAATCGGAACCAGGAACCAAGCGAGGTCCCCGGGAATCGGATCCAGGAACGCGGCAAGGTCCCAGGGAATCGGAACCAGGAACCCAGCGACGTTCTTGGGAATCAGATCCAGGAAACAGGCGAGGTTCCAGGGATCGGATCCAGTGAACCTGCGAAGTCCTGGGGAATCGGAACCAGGAACCCGACGAGGTCCTGAGGAATTGGATCCAGGAACCCGGCGAGGTTCTGGGGAATCGGAACCCAGAACCCGTTTATGTCCTGGGGAATCAGAATCAGGAACCCAGCGAGGTTCTGGGGAATAAAAACCAGGAACCTGGCGATGTCACTGGGAATCGGAAGCAGGAACCCAGCGAGGTCCCGGGGCATAGGAACCAGGAAGCCAGCGAGGCTCTGGTCAATCGGAACCAGGAACCCCAGTGAGGTTCTTCGGAATCGGAACCAGGAACCCAGTGAGGTCCCAGGGAATCATAACCAGGAACTCGGCGATGGTCCCTGAGAATCGGAATCAGGAACCCGGCGAGGTTCTGAGGAATCGGAACCTGGAAACAAGCGAGTCTCTGGGGAATCAGAACCTGGAACCCAGTGAGGTTCTGGGAAATCGGAACCAGGAACCCAGCGAGGTTCTGGGGAATCAGATCCAGGAAACCGGCGAGGTCCCGGGGAATTGGGAAAAGGAACCCTGGGAAGTCCCGGGGAATCGGAACCAGGAACCCCACGATGTTCTGGGGAATCAAAACCATGAACCCTGTTAGGTCCAAGGGAATCAGAACGAGGAATCCAACAAGGTTCTGGGGAATCGGATCCAGGATCTCGGCGAGGTCACGGGGTATATCCGAACCATGAACCCAGTGAGGTTCTGGAGAATAGCATCTAGGAACCCGGCGAGGTTCCAGGGAATTGGAACCAGGAACCTAGCAAGGCTCTTGTGAATCGGAACCAGGAACACCTGTGAGGTTCTGGGGAATCGGATCCAGGAACCCGGTTCAGTCCAGGGGAATCAGATCCAGGAACGCAGCAAGGTTCTCGGGTATCAGACCCAGGAACATGGCAAAGTACCAGGGAATCGGAACCAGGAATCCAGCGAGATTGTGGTGAATCGGATCCAGGAACCCGGTGAGAACCCGGAGAAGCGGAACCAGAAACCTGGTGAGGTCCCAGGGAATAAGAACCAGGAACCCGGCAAGGTTCTGGGGAAATGGAACCTGGAACCCGGTTAAGACACGAGGAATCAGAACCAGGAACTCAGCGAGGTTCTGGGGAATCGGAAAAAGGAACCTAGCAAGGTCCCAGAGAATCGGAAACAGGAACCCAGTAAGGTCCCGGGGAATCGGAACCAGGAACCCCACGATGTTCTGGGGAATCAAAACCATGAACCCTGTTAGGTCCAAGGGAATCAGAACGAGGAATCCAACAAGGTTCTGGGGAATCGGATCCAGAATCTCGGCGAGGTCACGGGGTATATCCGAACTACGAACCCTGTGAGGTTCTGGGGAATGGATCTAGGAACCCGGCGAGGTTCCGGGGAATTGGAACCAGGAACCTAGCAAGGCTCTTGTGAATCAGAACCAGGAACACCTGTGAGGTTCTGGGGAATCGGAACCAGGAACCCAGTAAGGTCCCGGGGAATCGGAACCAGGAACCCAGCGAGGTTCTGGGGAATCAGAAAAAGGAACCTGGCGAGGTCCCAGGGAATCGGAAACAGGAACCCAATAAGGTCTCTGGGAATCGGACCCAGGAACACAGCGAGGATCTGGGGAAATGGAACCTGGAACCCGGTTAGGACCCGAGGAATCAGAACCAGGAACCCAGCGAGGTTCTGGAGAATCAGAAAAAGGAACCTGGCAAGGTCCCAGGGAATCGGAAACAGGAACCTGGTGAGGTCCCAGGGAATCAGAACCTGGAACCTGGCAAGGTTCTGGGGAATTGGAACCAGAAACCTTGTGAGGTCCCAGGGAATAAGAACCAGGAACCCAGCGATGATCTGGGGAAATGGAACCTGGAACCCGGTTAGGACCCGAGGAATCAGAACCAGGAACCCAGCGAGGTTCTGGGGAATCAGAAAAAGGAAACTGGCGAGGTCCCAGGGAATCGGAAACAGGAACCCAGTAAGGTGCCGGGGAATCGAAACCAGGAACCCAGCGAGGTTCTGGGGAATCGGAAAAAGGAACCTGGCGAGGTCCCAGGGAATCGGAAAGAGGAACCCAGTAAGGTCCCGGGGAATCGGAAACAGAAAGCCAGCAAGGCTCTGATGAATCGGAACCAGGAACCAGGGTGAGGTTCCGGGAAATCAGAACCAGGAACCCGGTGAAATCCCAGGGAATTGAAACCAGGAACCAGCGAGGTTCTGGGGAATCAGATCCAAGAACCCGGCAAAGAACCGGGAATCGGAACCAGAAACCGAGCAATGTTGTGGGGAATCGGATCCAGGAACCCGGGGAGGTTCCGGGGAATCAGAAACAGGAACCCAGCCAGGCTCTGGTGAATCGGAACCAGGAACCCGGTGAGGTCCCGGGGAATCGGAAACAGGAACCTGGTGAGGTCCCAGGGAATCAGAACCAGGAACCTGGCAAGGTTCTGGGGAATTGGAACCAGAAACCCGGTGAGGTCCCGGGGAATAAGAACCAGGAACCCAGCGAGGTTCTAGGAAAATGGAACCAGGAACCCGGCGAGGGTCTGGAGAATCAAACCTAGGAACAAAGAGGTCACAGGGAACAGAAACGAGGAAGCCAGTAAGGTCCTGGTTAATCAGATCCAGGAACCCGGCGAAGTCCCATGGAATCTGGACCAGGATCCCAGCGAGGTTCTGGGGAATCGGAAAAAGGAACTCGGCAAGGTCCTGTGGGATCAGAACCAGGAACCCGGCAAGGTCCTGGGTAATCGGATACAGTAACCCGGCCAGGTTGCGGAGAATCTGAAACAGGAACCCAGCAAGGTCCCGGGGAATTGGAACCAGGAAGCCAGCCAGGCTCAGGTGAATCGGAACCAGGAACCAAGCGAGGTCCCCGGGAATCGGATCCAGGAACGCGGCAAGGTCCCAGGGAATCGGAACCAGGAACCCAGCGACGTTCTTGGGAATCAGATCCAGGAAACAGGCGAGGTTCCAGGGATCGGATCCAGTGAACCTGCGAAGTCCTGGGGAATCGGAACCAGGAACCCGACGAGGTCCTGAGGAATTGGATCCAGGAACCCGGCGAGCTTCTGGGGAATCGGAACCCAGAACCCGTTTATGTCCTGGGGAATCAGAATCAGGAACCCAGCGAGGTTCTGGGGAATAAAAACCAGGAACCTGGCGATGTCACTGGGAATCGGAAGCAGGAACCCAGCGAGGTCCCGGGGCATAGGAACCAGGAAGCCAGCGAGGCTCTGGTCAATCGGAACCAGGAACCCCAGTGAGGTTCTTCGGAATCGGAACCAGGAACCCAGTGAGGTCCCAGGGAATCATAACCAGGAACTCGGCGATGGTCCCTGAGAATCGGAATCAGGAACCCGGCGAGGTTCTGAGGAATCGGAACCTGGAAACAAGCGAGTCTCTGGGGAATCAGAACCTGGAACCCAGTGAGGTTCTGGGAAATCGGAACCAGGAACCCAGCGAGGTTCTGGGGAATCAGATCCAGGAAACCGGCGAGGTCCCGGGGAATTGGGAAAAGGAACCCTGGGAAGTCCCGGGGAATCGGAACCAGGAACCCCACGATGTTCTGGGGAATCAAAACCATGAACCCTGTTAGGTCCAAGGGAATCAGAACGAGGAATCCAACAAGGTTCTGGGGAATCGGATCCAGGATCTCGGCGAGGTCACGGGGTATATCCGAACCATGAACCCAGTGAGGTTCTGGAGAATAGCATCTAGGAACCCGGCGAGGTTCCAGGGAATTGGAACCAGGAACCTAGCAAGGCTCTTGTGAATCGGAACCAGGAACACCTGTGAGGTTCTGGGGAATCGGATCCAGGAACCCGGTTCAGTCCAGGGGAATCAGATCCAGGAACGCAGCAAGGTTCTCGGGTATCAGACCCAGGAACATGGCAAAGTACCAGGGAATCGGAACCAGGAATCCAGCGAGATTGTGGTGAATCGGATCCAGGAACCCGGTGAGAACCCGGAGAAGCGGAACCAGAAACCTGGTGAGGTCCCAGGGAATAAGAACCAGGAACCCGGCAAGGTTCTGGGGAAATGGAACCTGGAACCCGGTTAAGACACGAGGAATCAGAACCAGGAACTCAGCGAGGTTCTGGGGAATCGGAAAAAGGAACCTAGCAAGGTCCCAGAGAATCGGAAACAGGAACCCAGTAAGGTCCCGGGGAATCGGAACCAGGAACCCCACGATGTTCTGGGGAATCAAAACCATGAACCCTGTTAGGTCCAAGGGAATCAGAACGAGGAATCCAACAAGGTTCTGGGGAATCGGATCCAGAATCTCGGCGAGGTCACGGGGTATATCCGAACTACGAACCCTGTGAGGTTCTGGGGAATGGATCTAGGAACCCGGCGAGGTTCCGGGGAATTGGAACCAGGAACCTAGCAAGGCTCTTGTGAATCAGAACCAGGAACACCTGTGAGGTTCTGGGGAATCGGAACCAGGAACCCAGTAAGGTCCCGGGGAATCGGAACCAGGAACCCAGCGAGGTTCTGGGGAATCAGAAAAAGGAACCTGGCGAGGTCCCAGGGAATCGGAAACAGGAACCCAATAAGGTCTCTGGGAATCGGACCCAGGAACACAGCGAGGATCTGGGGAAATGGAACCTGGAACCCGGTTAGGACCCGAGGAATCAGAACCAGGAACCCAGCGAGGTTCTGGAGAATCAGAAAAAGGAACCTGGCAAGGTCCCAGGGAATCGGAAACAGGAACCTGGTGAGGTCCCAGGGAATCAGAACCTGGAACCTGGCAAGGTTCTGGGGAATTGGAACCAGAAACCTTGTGAGGTCCCAGGGAATAAGAACCAGGAACCCAGCGATGATCTGGGGAAATGGAACCTGGAACCCGGTTAGGACCCGAGGAATCAGAACCAGGAACCCAGCGAGGTTCTGGGGAATCAGAAAAAGGAAACTGGCGAGGTCCCAGGGAATCGGAAACAGGAACCCAGTAAGGTGCCGGGGAATCGAAACCAGGAACCCAGCGAGGTTCTGGGGAATCGGAAAAAGGAACCTGGCGAGGTCCCAGGGAATCGGAAAGAGGAACCCAGTAAGGTCCCGGGGAATCGGAAACAGAAAGCCAGCAAGGCTCTGATGAATCGGAACCAGGAACCAGGGTGAGGTTCCGGGAAATCAGAACCAGGAACCCGGTGAAATCCCAGGGAATTGAAACCAGGAACCAGCGAGGTTCTGGGGAATCAGATCCAAGAACCCGGCAAAGAACCGGGAATCGGAACCAGAAACCGAGCAATGTTGTGGGGAATCGGATCCAGGAACCCGGGGAGGTTCCGGGGAATCAGAAACAGGAACCCAGCCAGGCTCTGGTGAATCGGAACCAGGAACCCGGTGAGGTCCCGGGGAATCGGAAACAGGAACCTGGTGAGGTCCCAGGGAATCAGAACCAGGAACCTGGCAAGGTTCTGGGGAATTGGAACCAGAAACCCGGTGAGGTCCCGGGGAATAAGAACCAGGAACCCAGCGAGGTTCTAGGAAAATGGAACCAGGAACCCGGCGAGGGTCTGGAGAATCAAACCTAGGAACAAAGAGGTCACAGGGAACAGAAACGAGGAAGCCAGTAAGGTCCTGGTTAATCAGATCCAGGAACCCGGCGAAGTCCCATGGAATCTGGACCAGGATCCCAGCGAGGTTCTGGGGAATCGGAAAAAGGAACTCGGCAAGGTCCTGTGGGATCAGAACCAGGAACCCGGCAAGGTCCTGGGTAATCGGATACAGTAACCCGGCCAGGTTGCGGAGAATCTGAAACAGGAACCCAGCAAGGTCCCGGGGAATTGGAACCAGGAAGCCAGCCAGGCTCAGGTGAATCGGAACCAGGAACCAAGCGAGGTCCCCGGGAATCGGATCCAGGAACGCGGCAAGGTCCCAGGGAATCGGAACCAGGAACCCAGCGACGTTCTTGGGAATCAGATCCAGGAAACAGGCGAGGTTCCAGGGATCGGATCCAGTGAACCTGCGAAGTCCTGGGGAATCGGAACCAGGAACCCGACGAGGTCCTGAGGAATTGGATCCAGGAACCCGGCGAGCTTCTGGGGAATCGGAACCCAGAACCCGTTTATGTCCTGGGGAATCAGAATCAGGAACCCAGCGAGGTTCTGGGGAATAAAAACCAGGAACCTGGCGATGTCACTGGGAATCGGAAGCAGGAACCCAGCGAGGTCCCGGGGCATAGGAACCAGGAAGCCAGCGAGGCTCTGGTCAATCGGAACCAGGAACCCCAGTGAGGTTCTTCGGAATCGGAACCAGGAACCCAGTGAGGTCCCAGGGAATCATAACCAGGAACTCGGCGATGGTCCCTGAGAATCGGAATCAGGAACCCGGCGAGGTTCTGAGGAATCGGAACCTGGAAACAAGCGAGTCTCTGGGGAATCAGAACCTGGAACCCAGTGAGGTTCTGGGAAATCGGAACCAGGAACCCAGCGAGGTTCTGGGGAATCAGATCCAGGAAACCGGCGAGGTCCCGGGGAATTGGGAAAAGGAACCCTGGGAAGTCCCGGGGAATCGGAACCAGGAACCCCACGATGTTCTGGGGAATCAAAACCATGAACCCTGTTAGGTCCAAGGGAATCAGAACGAGGAATCCAACAAGGTTCTGGGGAATCGGATCCAGGATCTCGGCGAGGTCACGGGGTATATCCGAACCATGAACCCAGTGAGGTTCTGGAGAATAGCATCTAGGAACCCGGCGAGGTTCCAGGGAATTGGAACCAGGAACCTAGCAAGGCTCTTGTGAATCGGAACCAGGAACACCTGTGAGGTTCTGGGGAATCGGATCCAGGAACCCGGTTCAGTCCAGGGGAATCAGATCCAGGAACGCAGCAAGGTTCTCGGGTATCAGACCCAGGAACATGGCAAAGTACCAGGGAATCGGAACCAGGAATCCAGCGAGATTGTGGTGAATCGGATCCAGGAACCCGGTGAGAACCCGGAGAAGCGGAACCAGAAACCTGGTGAGGTCCCAGGGAATAAGAACCAGGAACCCGGCAAGGTTCTGGGGAAATGGAACCTGGAACCCGGTTCAGACACGAGGAATCAGAACCAGGAACTCAGCGAGGTTCTGGGGAATCGGAAAAAGGAACCTAGCAAGGTCCCAGAGAATCGGAAACAGGAACCCAGTAAGGTCCCGGGGAATCGGAACCAGGAACCCCACGATGTTCTGGGGAATCAAAACCATGAACCCTGTTAGGTCCAAGGGAATCAGAACGAGGAATCCAACAAGGTTCTGGGGAATCGGATCCAGAATCTCGGCGAGGTCACGGGGTATATCCGAACTACGAACCCTGTGAGGTTCTGGGGAATGGATCTAGGAACCCGGCGAGGTTCCGGGGAATTGGAACCAGGAACCTAGCAAGGCTCTTGTGAATCAGAACCAGGAACACCTGTGAGGTTCTGGGGAATCGGAACCAGGAACCCAGTAAGGTCCCGGGGAATCGGAACCAGGAACCCAGCGAGGTTCTGGGGAATCAGAAAAAGGAACCTGGCGAGGTCCCAGGGAATCGGAAACAGGAACCCAATAAGGTCCCTGGGAATCGGACCCAGGAACACAGCGAGGATCTGGGGAAATGGAACCTGGAACCCGGTTAGGACCCGAGGAATCAGAACCAGGAACCCAGCGAGGTTCTGGAGAATCAGAAAAAGGAACCTGGCAAGGTCCCAGGGAATCGGAAACAGGAACCTGGTGAGGTCCCAGGGAATCAGAACCTGGAACCTGGCAAGGTTCTGGGGAATTGGAACCAGAAACCTTGTGAGGTCCCAGGGAATAAGAACCAGGAACCCAGCGATGATCTGGGGAAATGGAACCTGGAACCCGGTTAGGACCCGAGGAATCAGAACCAGGAACCCAGCGAGGTTCTGGGGAATCAGAAAAAGGAAACTGGCGAGGTCCCAGGGAATCGGAAACAGGAACCCAGTAAGGTGCCGGGGAATCGAAACCAGGAACCCAGCGAGGTTCTGGGGAATCGGAAAAAGGAACCTGGCGAGGTCCCAGGGAATCGGAAAGAGGAACCCAGTAAGGTCCCGGGGAATCGGAAACAGAAAGCCAGCAAGGCTCTGATGAATCGGAACCAGGAACCAGGGTGAGGTTCCGGGAAATCAGAACCAGGAACCCGGTGAAATCCCAGGGAATTGAAACCAGGAACCAGCGAGGTTCTGGGGAATCAGATCCAAGAACCCGGCAAAGAACCGGGAATCGGAACCAGAAACCGAGCAATGTTGTGGGGAATCGGATCCAGGAACCCGGGGAGGTTCCGGGGAATCAGAAACAGGAACCCAGCCAGGCTCTGGTGAATCGGAACCAGGAACCCGGTGAGGTCCCGGGGAATCGGAAACAGGAACCTGGTGAGGTCCCAGGGAATCAGAACCAGGAACCTGGCAAGGTTCTGGGGAATTGGAACCAGAAACCCGGTGAGGTCCCGGGGAATAAGAACCAGGAACCCAGCGAGGTTCTAGGAAAATGGAACAAGGAACCCGGCGAGGGTCTGGAGAATCAAACCTAGGAACAAAGAGGTCACAGGGAACAGAAACGAGGAAGCCAGTAAGGTCCTGGTTAATCAGATCCAGGAACCCGGCGAAGTCCCGTGGAATCTGGACCAGGATCCCAGCGAGGTTCTGGGGAATCGGAAAAAGGAACTCGGCAAGGTCCTGTGGGATCAGAACCAGGAACCCGGCAAGGTCCTGGGTAATCGGATACAGTAACCCGGCCAGGTCGCGGAGAATCTGAAACAGGAACCCAGCAAGGTCCCGGGGAATTGGAACCAGGAAGCCAGCCAGGCTCAGGTGAATCGGAACCAGGAACCATGCGAGGTCCCCGGGAATCGGATCCAGGAACGCAGCAAGGTCCCAGGGAATCGGAACCAGGAACCCAGCGACGTTCTTGGGAATCAGATCCAGGAAACAGGCGAGGTTCCAGGGATCGGATCCAGTGAACCTGCGAAGTCCTGGTGAATCGGAACCAGGAACCCGACGAGGTCCTGAGGAATTGGATCCAGGAACCCGGCGAGGTTCTGGGGAATCGGAACCCAGAACCCGTTTATGTCCTGGGGAATCAGAATCAGGAACCCAGCGAGGTTCTGGGGAATAAAAACCAGGAACCTGGCGTTGTCACTGGGAATCGGAAGCAGGAACCCAGCGAGGTCCCGGGGCATAGGAACCAGGAAGCCAGCGAGGCTCTGGTCAATCGGAACCAGGAACCCCAGTGAGGTTCTTCGGAATCGGAACCAGGAACCCAGTGAGGTCCCAGGGAATCATAACCAGGAACTCGGCGATGGTCCCTGAGAATCGGAATCAGGAACCCGGCGAGGTTCTGAGGAATCGGAACCTGGAAACAAGCGAGTCTCTGGGGAATCAGAACCTGGAACCCAGTGAGGTTCTGGGAAATCGGAACCAGGAACCCAGCGAGGTTCTGGGGAATCAGATCCAGGAAACCGGCGAGGTCCCGGGGAATTGGGAAAAGGAACCCTGGGAAGTCCCGGGGAATCGGAACCAGGAACCCCACGATGTTCTGGGGAATCAAAACCATGAACCCTGTTAGGTCCAAGGGAATCAGAACGAGGAATCCAACAAGGTTCTGGGGAATCGGATCCAGGATCTCGGCGAGGTCACGGGGTATATCCGAACCACGAACCCTGTGAGGTTCTGGGGAATGGATCTAGGAACCCGGCGAGGTTCCGGGGAATTGGAACCAGGAACCTAGCAAGGTCTTGTGAATCAGAACCAGGAACACCTGTGAGGTTCTGGGGAATCGGATCCAGGAACCCGGTTCAGTCCAGGGGAATCAGATCCAGGAACCCAGCAAGGTTCTGGGGAATCAGATCCAGGAACACGGCAAAGTACCAGGGAATCAGAACCAGGAATCCAGCGAGATTGTGGTGAATCGCATCCAGGAACCAGGTGAGAACCCGGAGAAGCGGAACCAGAAACCCGGTGAGGTCCCAGGGAATAAGAACCAGGAACCGGGCAAGGTTCTGGGGAAATGGAACCTGGAACCAGGTTAGGACCCGAGGAATCAGAACCAGGAACCCAGCGAGGTTCTGGGGAATCGGAAAAAGGAACCTGGCGAGGTCCCAGGGAATCGGAAACAGGAACCCAGTAAGGTCCCGGGGAATCGGAACCAGGAACCCAGCGAGGTTCTGGGGAATCAGAAAAAGGAACCTGGCGAGGTCCCAGGGAATCGGAAACAGGAACCCAATAAGGTCCCTGGGAATCGGACCCAGGAACACAGCGAGGATCTGGGGAAATGGAACCTGGAACCCGGTTAGGACCCGAGGAATCAGAACCAGGAACCCAGCGAGGTTCTGGAGAATCAGAAAAAGGAACCTGGCAAGGTCCCAGGGAATCGGAAACAGGAACCTGGTGAGGTCCCAGGGAATCAGAACCTGGAACCTGGCAAGGTTCTGGGGAATTGGAACCAGAAACCTTGTGAGGTCCCAGGGAATAAGAACCAGGAACCCAGCGATGATCTGGGGAAATGGAACCTGGAACCCGGTTAGGACCCGAGGAATCAGAACCAGGAACCCAGCGAGGTTCTGGGGAATCAGAAAAAGGAAACTGGCGAGGTCCCAGGGAATCGGAAACAGGAACCCAGTAAGGTGCCGGGGAATCGAAACCAGGAACCCAGCGAGGTTCTGGGGAATCGGAAAAAGGAACCTGGCGAGGTCCCAGGGAATCGGAAAGAGGAACCCAGTAAGGTCCCGGGGAATCGGAAACAGAAAGCCAGCAAGGCTCTGATGAATCGGAACCAGGAACCAGGGTGAGGTTCCGGGAAATCAGAACCAGGAACCCGGTGAAATCCCAGGGAATTGAAACCAGGAACCAGCGAGGTTCTGGGGAATCAGATCCAAGAACCCGGCAAAGAACCGGGAATCGGAACCAGAAACCGAGCAATGTTGTGGGGAATCGGATCCAGGAACCCGGGGAGGTTCCGGGGAATCAGAAACAGGAACCCAGCCAGGCTCTGGTGAATCGGAACCAGGAACCCGGTGAGGTCCCGGGGAATCGGAAACAGGAACCTGGTGAGGTCCCAGGGAATCAGAACCAGGAACCTGGCAAGGTTCTGGGGAATTGGAACCAGAAACCCGGTGAGGTCCCGGGGAATAAGAACCAGGAACCCAGCGAGGTTCTAGGAAAATGGAACAAGGAACCCGGCGAGGGTCTGGAGAATCAAACCTAGGAACAAAGAGGTCACAGGGAACAGAAACGAGGAAGCCAGTAAGGTCCTGGTTAATCAGATCCAGGAACCCGGCGAAGTCCCGTGGAATCTGGACCAGGATCCCAGCGAGGTTCTGGGGAATCGGAAAAAGGAACTCGGCAAGGTCCTGTGGGATCAGAACCAGGAACCCGGCAAGGTCCTGGGTAATCGGATACAGTAACCCGGCCAGGTCGCGGAGAATCTGAAACAGGAACCCAGCAAGGTCCCGGGGAATTGGAACCAGGAAGCCAGCCAGGCTCAGGTGAATCGGAACCAGGAACCAAGCGAGGTCCCCGGGAATCGGATCCAGGAACGCAGCAAGGTCCCAGGGAATCGGAACCAGGAACCCAGCGACGTTCTTGGGAATCAGATCCAGGAAACAGGCGAGGTTCCAGGGATCGGATCCAGTGAACCTGCGAAGTCCTGGGGAATCGGAACCAGGAACCCGACGAGGTCCTGAGGAATTGGATCCAGGAACCCGGCGAGGTTCTGGGGAATCGGAACCCAGAACCCGTTTATGTCCTGGGGAATCAGAATCAGGAACCCAGCGAGGTTCTGGGGAATAAAAACCAGGAACCTGGCGTTGTCACTGGGAATCGGAAGCAGGAACCCAGCGAGGTCCCGGGGCATAGGAACCAGGAAGCCAGCGAGGCTCTGGTCAATCGGAACCAGGAACCCCAGTGAGGTTCTTCGGAATCGGAACCAGGAACCCAGTGAGGTCCCAGGGAATCATAACCAGGAACTCGGCGATGGTCCCTGAGAATCGGAATCAGGAACCCGGTGAGGTTCTGAGGAATCGGAACCTGGAAACAAGCGAGTCTCTGGGGAATCAGAACCTGGAACCCAGTGAGGTTCTGGGAAATCGGAACCAGGAACCCAGCGAGGTTCTGGGGAATCAGATCCAGGAAACCGGCGAGGTCCCGGGGAATTGGGAAAAGGAACCCTGGGAAGTCCCGGGGAATCGGAACCAGGAACCCCACGATGTTCTGGGGAATCAAAACCATGAACCCTGTTAGGTCCAAGGGAATCAGAACGAGGAATCCAACAAGGTTCTGGGGAAATGGAACCTGGAACCAGGTTAGGACCCGAGGAATCAGAACCAGGAACCCAGCGAGGTTCTGGGGAATCGGAAAAAAGAACCTGGCGAGGTCCCAGGGAATCGGAACCAGGAACCCAGTAAGGTCACGGGGAATCGGAACCAGGAACCCAGCGAGGTTCTGGGGAATCAGAAAAAGGAACCTGGCGAGGTCCCAGGGAATCGGAAACAGGAACCCAATAAGATCCCTGGGAATCGGACCCAGGAACACAGCGAGGATCTGGGGAAATGGAACCTGGAACCCGGTTAGGACCCGAGGAATCAGAACCAGGAACCCAGCGAGGTTCTGGAGAATCAGAAAAAGGAACCTGGCAAGGTCCCAGGGAATCGGAAACAGGAACCTGGTGAGGTCCCAGGGAATCAGAACCTGGAACCTGGCAAGGTTCTGGGGAATTGGAACCAGAACCTTGTGAGGTCCCAGGGAATAAGAACCAGGAACCCAGCGATGATCTGGGGAAATGGAACCTGGAACCCGGTTAGGACCCGAGGAATCAGAACCAGGAACCCAGCGAGGTTCTGGGTAATCAGAAAAAGGAACTGGCGAGGTCCCAGGGAATCGGAAACAGGAACCCAGTAAGGTGCCGGGAATCGAAACCAGGAACCCAGCGAGGTTCTGGGGAATCAGAAAAAGGAACCTGGCGAGGTCCCAGGGAATCGGAAAGAGGAACCCAGTAAGGTCCCGGGGAATCGGAAACAGAAAGCCAGCAAGGCTCTGATGAATCGGAACCAGGAACCAGGGTGAGGTTCCGGGAAATCAGAACCAGGAACCCGGTGAAATCCCAGGGAATTGAAACCAGGAACCAGCGAGGTTCTGGGGAATCAGATCCAAGAACCCGGCAAAGAACCGGGAATCGGAACCAGAAACCGAGCAATGTTGTGGGGAATCGGATCCAGGAACCCAGCGATGATCTGGGGAAATGGAACCTGGAACCCGGTTAGGACCCGAGGAATCAGAACCAGGAACCCAGCAAGGTTCTGGGGAATCGGAAAAAGGAACCTGGCGAGGTCCCAGGGAATCGGAAAGAGGAACCCAGTAAGGTCCCGGGGAATCGGAACCAGGAACCCCACGATGTTCTGGGGAATCAAAACCATGAACCCTGTTAGGTCCAAGGGAATCAGAACGAGGAATCAAACAAGGTTCTGGGGAATCGGATCCAGAATCTCGGCGAGGTCACGGGGTATATCCGAACCACGAACCCTGTGAGGTTCTGGGGAATGGATCTAGGAACCCGGCGAGGTTCCGGGGAATTGGAACCAGGAACCTAGCAAGGCTCTTGTGAATCAGAACCAGGAACACCTGTGAGGTTCTGGGGAATCGGAACCAGGAACCCGGTTCAGTCCAGGGGAATCAGATCCAGGAACCCAGCAAGGTTCTGGGGAATCAGATCCAGGAACACGGCAAAGTACCAGGGAATCAGAACCAGGAATCCAGCGAGATTGTGGTGAATCGCATCCAGGAACCCGGTGAGAACCCGGAGAAGCGGAACCAGAAACCCGGTGAGGTCCCAGGGAATAAGAACCAGGAACCGGGCAAGGTTCTGGGGAAATGGAACCTGGAACCAGGTTAGGACCCGAGGAATCAGAACCAGGAACCCAGCGAGGTTCTGGGGAATCAGAAAAAGGAACCTGGCGAGGTCCCAGGGAATCGGAAACAGGAACCCAGTAAGGTCCCGGGGAATCGGAACCAGGAACCCAGCGAGGTTCTGGGGAATCAGAAAAAGGAACCTGGCGAGGTCCCAGGGAATCGGAAACAGGAACCCAATAAGGTCCCTGGGAATCGGACCCAGGAACACAGCGAGGATCTGGGGAAATGGAACCGGAACCCGGTTAGGACCCGAGGAATCAGAACCAGGAACCCAGCGAGGTTCTGGAGAATCAGAAAAAGGAACCTGGCAAGGTCCCAGGGAATCGGAAACAGGAACCTGGTGAGGTCCCAGGGAATCAGAACCTGGAACCTGGCAAGGTTCTGGGGAATTGGAACCAGAAACCTTGTGAGGTCCCAGGGAATAAGAACCAGGAACCCAGCGATGATCTGGGGAAATGGAACCTGGAACCCGGTTAGGACCCGAGGAATCAGAACCAGGAACCCAGCGAGGTTCTGGGGAATCAGAAAAAGGAAACTGGCGAGGTCCCAGGGAATCGGAAACAGGAACCCAGTAAGGTGCCGGGGAATCGAAACCAGGAACCCAGCGAGGTTCTGGGGAATCGGAAAAAGGAACCTGGCGAGGTCCCAGGGAATCGGAAAGAGGAACCCAGTAAGGTCCCGGGGAATCGGAAACAGAAAGCCAGCAAGGCTCTGATGAATCGGAACCAGGAACCAGGGTGAGGTTCCGGGAAATCAGAACCAGGAACCCGGTGAAATCCCAGGGAATTGAAACCAGGAACCAGCGAGGTTCTGGGGAATCAGATCCAAGAACCCGGCAAAGAACCGGGAATCGGAACCAGAAACCGAGCAATGTTGTGGGGAATCGGATCCAGGAACCCAGCGATGATCTGGGGAAATGGAACCTGGAACCCGGTTAGGACCCGAGGAATCAGAACCAGGATCCCAGCAAGGTTCTGGGGAATCGGAAAAAGGAACCTGGCGAGGTCCCAGGGAATCGGAAAGAGGAACCCAGTAAGGTCCCGGGGAATCGGAAACAGAAAGCCAGCAAGTCTCTGATGAATCGGAAACAGGAACCAGGAACCAGGGTGAGGTTCCGGGAAATCAGAACCAGGAACCCGGTGAAATCCCAGGGAATTGAAACCAGGAACCAGCGAGGTTCTGGGGAATCAGATCCAAGAACCCGGCAAAGAACCGGGAATCGGAACCAGAAACCGAGCAATTTTGTGGGGAATCGGATCCAGGAACTCGGCGAGGTCCCGGGGAATCGGAAACAGGAACCCAGCCAGGCTCTGGTGAATCGGAACCAGGAACCCGGTGAGGTCCCGGGGAATCGGAAACAGGAACCTGGTGAGGTCCCAGGGAATCAGAACCAGGAACCTGGCAAGGTTCTGGGGAATTGGAACCAGAAACCCGGTGAGGTCCCGGGGAATAAGCACCAGGAACCCAGCGAGGTTCTAGGAAAATGGAACCAGGAACCCGGCGAGGGTCTGGAGAATCAAACCTAGGAACAAAGAGGTCACAGGGAACAGAAACGAGGAAGCCAGTAAGGTCCTGGTTAATCAGATCCAGGAACCCGGCGAAGTCCCGTGGAATCTGGACCAGGATCCCAGCGAGGTTCTGGGGAATCGGAAAAAGGAACTCGGCAAGGTCCTGTGGGATCAGAACCAGGAACCTGGCAAGGTCCTGGGTAATCGGATACAGTAACCCGGCCAGGTCGCGGAGAATCTGAAACAGGAACCCAGCAAGGTCCCGGGGAATTGGAACCAGGAAGCCAGCCAGGCTCAGGTGAATCGGAACCAGGAACCAAGCGAGGTCCCCGGGAATCGGATCCAGGAACGCGGCAAGGTCCCAGGGAATCGGAACCAGGAACCCAGCGACGTTCTTGGGAATCAGATCCAGGAAACAGGCGAGGTTCCAGGGATCGGATCCAGTGAACCTGCGAAGTCCTGGGGAATCGGAACCAGGAACCCGACGAGGTCCTGAGGAATTGGATCCAGGAACCCGGCGAGCTTCTGGGGAATCGGAACCCAGAACCCGTTTATGTCCTGGGGAATCAGAATCAGGAACCCAGCGAGGTTCTGGGGAATAAAAACCAGGAACCTGGCGATGTCACTGGGAATCGGAAGCAGGAACCCAGCGAGGTCCCGGGGCATAGGAACCAGGAAGCCAGCGAGGCTCTGGTCAATCGGAACCAGGAACCCCAGTGAGGTTCTTCGGAATCGGAACCAGGAACCCAGTGAGGTCCCAGGGAATCATAACCAGGAACTCGGCAATGGTCCCTGAGAATCGGAATCAGGAACCCGGCGAGGTTCTGAGGAATCGGAACCTGGAAACAAGCGAGTCTCTGGGGAATCAGAACCTGGAACCCAGTGAGGTTCTGGGAAATCGGAACCAGGAACCCAGCGAGGTTCTGGGGAATCAGATCCAGGAAACCGGCGAGGTCCCGGGGAATTGGGAAAAGGAACCCTGGGAAGTCCCGGGGAATCGGAACCAGGAACCCCACGATGTTCTGGGGAATCAAAACCATGAACCCTGTTAGGTCCAAGGGAATCAGAACGAGGAATCCAACAAGGTTCTGGGGAATCGGATCCAGGATCTCGGCGAGGTCACGGGGTATATCCGAACCATGAACCCAGTGAGGTTCTTGAGAATAGCATCTAGGAACCCGGCGAGGTTCCAGGGAATTGGAACCAGGAACCTAGCAAGGCTCTTGTGAATCGGAACCAGGAACACCTGTGAGGTTCTGGGGAATCGGAAGCAGGAACCCGGTTCAGTCCATGGGAATCAGATCCAGGAACCCAGCAAGGTTCTCGGGTATCAGACCCAGGAACATGGCAAAGTACCAGGGAATCGGAACCAGGAATCCAGCGAGATTGTGGTGAATCGGATCTAGGAACCCGGTGAGAACCCGGAGAAGCGGAACCAGAAACCTGGTGAGGTCCCAGGGAATAAGAACCAGGAACCCGGCAAGGTTCTGGGGAAATGGAACCTGGAACCCGGTTAAGACACGAGGAATCAGAACCAGGAACTCAGCAAGGTTCTGGGGAATCGGAAAAAGGAACCTAGCAAGGTCCCAGAGAATCGGAAACAGGAACCCAGTAAGGTCCCGGGGAATCGGAACCAGGAACCCCACGATGTTCTGGGGAATCAAAACCATGAACCCTGTTAGGTCCAAGGGAATCAGAACGAGGAATCCAACAAGGTTCTGGGGAAATGGAACCTGGAACCAGGTTAGGACCCGAGGAATCAGAACCAGGAACCCAGCGAGGTTCTGGGGAATCGGAAAAAGGAACCTGGCGAGGTCCCAGGGAATCGGAACCAGGAACCCAGTAAGGTCCCGGGGAATCGGAACCAGGAACCCAGCGAGGTTCTGGGGAATCAGAAAAAGGAACCTGGCGAGGTCCCAGGGAATCGGAAACAGGAACCCAATAAGATCCCTGGGAATCGGACCCAGGAACACAGCGAGGATCTGGGGAAATGGAACCTGGAACCCGGTTAGGACCCGAGGAATCAGAACCAGGAACCCAGCGAGGTTCTGGAGAATCAGAAAAAGGAACCTGGCAAGGTCCCAGGGAATCGGAAACAGGAACCTGGTGAGGTCCCAGGGAATCAGAACCTGGAACCTGGCAAGGTTCTGGGGAATTGGAACCAGAACCTTGTGAGGTCCCAGGGAATAAGAACCAGAACCCAGCGATGATCTGGGGAAATGGAACCTGGAACCCGGTTAGGACCCGAGGAATCAGAACCAGGAACCCAGCGAGGTTCTGGGGAATCAGAAAAAGGAAACTGGCGAGGTCCCAGGGAATCGGAAACAGGAACCCAGTAAGGTGCCGGGAAATCGAAACCAGGAACCCAGCGAGGTTCTGGGGAATCGGAAAAAGGAACCTGGCGAGGTCCCAGGGAATCGGAAAGAGGAACCCAGTAAGGTCCCGGGGAATCGGAAACAGAAAGCCAGCAAGGCTCTGATGAATCGGAACCAGGAACCAGGGTGAGGTTCCGGGAAATCAGAACCAGGAACCCGGTGAAATCCCAGGGAATTGAAACCAGGAACCAGCGAGGTTCTGGGGAATCAGATCCAAGAACCCGGCAAAGAACCGGGAATCGGAACCAGAAACCGAGCAATGTTGTGGGGAATCGGATCCAGGAACCCAGCGATGATCTGGGGAAATGGAACCTGGAACCCGGTTAGGACCCGAGGAATCAGAACCAGGATCCCAGCAAGGTTCTGGGGAATCGGAAAAAGGAACCTGGCGAGGTCCCAGGGAATCGGAAAGAGGAACCCAGTAAGGTCCCGGGGAATCGGAAACAGAAAGCCAGCAAGTCTCTGATGAATCGGAACCAGGAACCAGGAACCAGGGTGAGGTTCCGGGAAATCAGAACCAGGAACCCGGTGAAATCCCAGGGAATTGAAACCAGGAACCAGCGAGGTTCTGGGGAATCAGATCCAAGAACCCGGCAAAGAACCGGGAATCGGAACCAGAAACCGAGCAATGTTGTGGGGAATCGGATCCAGGAACCCGGCGAGGTCCCGGGGAATCGGAAACAGGAACCCAGCCAGGCTCTGGTGAATCGGAACCAGGAACCCGGTGAGGTCCCGGGGAATCGGAAACAGGAACCTGGTGAGGTCCCAGGGAATCAGAACCAGGAACCTGGCAAGGTTCTGGGGAATTGGAACCAGAAACCCGGTGAGGTCCCGGGGAATAAGAACCAGGAACCCAGCGAGGTTCTAGGAAAATGGAACCAGGAACCCGGCGAGGGTCTGGAGAATCAAACCTAGGAACAAAGAGGTCACAGGGAACAGAAACGAGGAAGCCAGTAAGGTCCTGGTTAATCAGATCCAGGAACCCGGCGAAGTCCCGTGGAATCTGGACCAGGATCCCAGCGAGGTTCTGGGGAATCGGAAAAAGGAACTCGGCAAGGTCCTGTGGGATCAGAACCAGGAACCTGGCAAGGTCCTGGGTAATCGGATACAGTAACCCGGCCAGGTCGCGGAGAATCTGAAACAGGAACCCAGCAAGGTCCCGGGGAATTGGAACCAGGAAGCCAGCAGGCTCAGGTGAATCGCAACCAGGAACCAAGCGAGGTCCCCGGGAATCGGATCCAGGAACGCGGCAAGGTCCCAGGGAATCGGAACCAGGAACCCAGCGACGTTCTTGGGAATCAGATCCAGGAAACAGGCGAGGTTCCAGGGATCGGATCCAGTGAACCTGCGAAGTCCTGGGGAATCGGAACCAGGAACCCGACGAGGTCCTGAGGAATTGGATCCAGGAACCCGGCGAGCTTCTGGGGAATCGGAACCCAGAACCCGTTTATGTCCTGGGGAATCAGAATCAGGAACCCAGCGAGGTTCTGGGGAATAAAAACCAGGAACCTGGCGATGTCACTGGGAATCGGAAGCAGGAACCCAGCGAGGTCCCGGGGCATAGGAACCAGGAAGCCAGCGAGGCTCTGGTCAATCGGAACCAGGAACCCCAGTGAGGTTCTTCGGAATCGGAACCAGGAACCCAGTGAGGTCCCAGGGAATCATAACCAGGAACTCGGCAATGGTCCCTGAGAATCGGAATCAGGAACCCGGCGAGGTTCTGAGGAATCGGAACCTGGAAACAAGCGAGTCTCTGGGGAATCAGAACCTGGAACCCAGTGAGGTTCTGGGGAATCAGATCCAGGAAACCGGCGAGGTCCCGGGGAATTGGGAAAAGGAACCCTGGGAAGTCCCGGGGAATCGGAACCAGGAACCCCACGATGTTCTGGGGAATCAAAACCATGAACCCTGTTAGGTCCAAGGGAATCAGAACGAGGAATCCAACAAGGTTCTGGGGAATCGGATCCAGGATCTCGGCGAGGTCACGGGGTATATCCGAACCATGAACCCAGTGAGGTTCTGGAGAATAGCATCTAGGAACCCGGCGAGGTTCCAGGGAATTGGAACCAGGAACCTAGCAAGGATCTTGTGAATCGGAACCAGGAACACCTGTGAGGTTCTGGGGAATCGGAAGCAGGAACCCGGTTCAGTCCATGGGAATCAGATCCAGGAACCCAGCAAGGTTCTCGGGTATCAGACCCAGGAACATGGCAAAGTACCAGGGAATCGGAACCAGGAATCCAGCGAGATTGTGGTGAATCGGATCTAGGAACCCGGTGAGAACCCGGAGAAGCGGAACCAGAAACCTGGTGAGGTCCCAGGGAATAAGAACCAGGAACCCGGCAAGGTTCTGGGGAAATGGAACCTGGAACCCGGTTAAGACACGAGGAATCAGAACCAGGAACTCAGCGAGGTTCTGGGGAATCGGAAAAAGGAACCTAGCAAGGTCCCAGAGAATCGGAAACAGGAACCCAGTAAGGTCCCGGGGAATCGGAACCAGGAACCCCACGATGTTCTGGGGAATCAAAACCATGAACCCTGTTAGGTCCAAGGGAATCAGAACGAGGAATCCAACAAGGTTCTGGGGAATCGGATCCAGAATCTCGGCGAGGTCACGGGGTATATCCGAACCACGAACCCTGTGAGGTTCTGGGGAATGGATCTAGGAACCCGGCGAGGTTCCGGGGAATTGGAACCAGGAACCTAGCAAGGCTCTTGTGAATCAGAACCAGGAACACCTGTGAGGTTCTGGGGAATCAGATCCAGGAACCCGGTTCAGTCCAGGGGAATCAGATCCAGGAACCCAGCAAGGTTCTGGGGAATCAGATCCAGGAACACGGCAAAGTACCAGGGAATCAGAACCAGGAATCCAGCGAGATTGTGGTGAATCGCATCCAGGAACCCGGTGAGAACCCGGAGAAGCGGAACCAGAAACCCGGTGAGGTCCCAGGGAATAAGAACCAGGAACCGGGCAAGGTTCTGGGGAAATGGAACCTGGAACCAGGTTAGGACCCGAGGAATCAGAACCAGGAACCCAGCGAGGTTCTGGGGAATCGGAAAAAGGAACCTGGCGAGGTCCCAGGGAATCGGAACCAGGAACCCAGTAAGGTCCCGGGGAATCGGAACCAGGAACCCAGCGAGGTTCTGGGGAATCAGAAAAAGGAACCTGGCGAGGTCCCAGGGAATCGGAAACAGGAACCCAATAAGGTCCCTGGGAATCGGACCCAGGAACACAGCGAGGATCTGGGGAAATGGAACCTGGAACCCGGTTAGGACCCGAGGAATCAGAACCAGGAACCCAGCGAGGTTCTGGAGAATCAGAAAAAGGCACCTGGCAAGGTCCCAGGGAATCGGAAACAGGAACCTGGTGAGGTCCAAGGGAATCAGAACCTGGAACCTGGCAAGGTTCTGGGGAATTGGAACCAGAAACCTTGTGAGGTCCCAGGGAATAAGAACCAGGAACCCAGCGATGATCTGGGGAAATGGAACCTGGAACCCGGTTAGGACCCGAGGAATCAGAACCAGGAACCCAGCGAGGTTCTGGGGAATCAGAAAAAGGAAACTGGCGAGGTCCCAGGGAATCGGAAACAGGAACCCAGTAAGGTGCCGGGGAATCGAAACCAGGAACCCAGCGAGGTTCTGGGGAATCGGAAAAAGGAACCTGGCGAGGTCCCAGGGAATCGGAAAGAGGAACCCAGTAAGGTCCCGGGGAATCGGAAACAGAAAGCCAGCAAGGCTCTGATGAATCGGAACCAGGAACCAGGGTGAGGTTCCGGGAAATCAGAACCAGGAACCCGGTGAAATCCCAGGGAATTGAAACCAGGAACCAGCGAGGTTCTGGGGAATCAGATCCAAGAACCCGGCAAAGAACCGGGAATCGGAACCAGAAACCGAGCAATGTTGTGGGGAATCGGATCCAGGAACCCAGCGATGATCTGGGGAAATGGAACCTGGAACCCGGTTAGGACCCGAGGAATCAGAACCAGGAACCCAGCTAGGTTCTGGGGAATCAGAAAAAGGAAACTTGCGAGGTCCCAGGGAATCGGAAACAGGAACCCAGTAAGGTGCCGGGGAATCGAAACCAGGAACCCAGCGAGGTTCTGGGGAATCGGAAAAAGGAACCTGGCGAGGTCCCAGGGAATCGGAAAGAGGAACCCAGTAAGGTCCCGGGGAATCGGAAACAGAAAGCCAGCAAGGCTCTGATGAATCGGAACCAGGAACCAGGGTGAGGTTCCGGGAAATCAGAACCAGGAACCCGGTGAAATCCCAGGGAATTGAAACCAGGAACCAGCGAGGTTCTGGGGAATCAGATCCAAGAACCCGGCAAAGAACCGGGAATCAGAACCAGAAACCGAGCAATGTTGTGGGGAATCGGATCCAGGAACCCGGCGAGGTCCCGGGGAATCAGAAACAGGAACCCAGCCAGGCTCTGGTGAATCGGAACCAGGAACCCGGTGAGGTCCCGGGGAATCGGAAACAGGAACCTGGTGAGGTCCCAGGGAATCAGAACCAGGAACCTGGCAAGGTTCTGGGGAATTGGAACCAGAAACCCGGTGAGGTCCCGGGGAATAAGAACCAGGAACCCAGCGAGGTTCTAGGAAAATGGAACCAGGAACCCGGCGAGGGTCTGGAGAATCAAACCTAGGAACAAAGAGGTCACAGGGAACAGAAACGAGGAAGCCAGTAAGGTCCTGGTTAATCAGATCCAGGAACCCGGCGAAGTCCCGTGGAATCTGGACCAGGATCCCAGCGAGGTTCTGGGGAATCGGAAAAAGGAACTCGGCAAGGTCCTGTGGGATCAGAACCAGGAACCTGGCAAGGTCCTGGGTAATCGGATACAGTAACCCGGCCAGGTCGCGGAGAATCTGAAACAGGAACCCAGCAAGGTCCCGGGGAATTGGAACCAGGAAGCCAGCCAGGCTCAGGTGAATCGGAACCAGGAACCAAGCGAGGTCCCCGGGAATCGGATCCAGGAACGCGGCAAGGTCCCAGGGAATCGGAACCAGGAACCCAGCGACGTTCTTGGGAATCAGATCCAGGAAACAGGCGAGGTTCCAGGGATCGGATCCAGTGAACCTGCGAAGTCCTGGGGAATCGGAACCAGGAACCCGACGAGGTCCTGAGGAATTGGATCCAGGAACCCGGCGAGGTTCTGGGGAATCGGAACACAGAACCCGTTTATGTCCTGGGGAATCAGAATCAGGAACCCAGCGAGGTTCGGGGGAATAAAAACCAGGAACCTGGCGATGTCACTGGGAATCGGAAGCAGGAACCCAGCGAGGTCCCGGGGCATAGGAACCAGGAAGCCAGCGAGGCTCTGGTCAATCGGAACCAGGAACCCCAGTGAGGTTCTTCGGAATCGGAACCAGGAATCCAGTGAGGTCCCAGGGAATCATAACCAGGAACTCGGCGATGTTCCCTGAGAATCGGAATCAGGAACCCGGCGAGGTTCTGAGGAATCGGAACATGGAAACAAGCGAGTCTCTGGGGAATCAGAACCTGGAACCCAGTGAGGTTCTTGGAAATCAGAACCAGGAACCCAGCGAGGTTCTGGGGAATCAGATCCAGGAAACCGGCGAGGTCCCGGGGAATTGGGAAAAGGAACCCTGGGAAGTCCCCGGGAATCGGAACCAGGAACCCCACGATGTTCTGGGGAATCAAAACCATGAACCCTGTTAGGTCCAAGGGAATCAGAACGAGGAATCCAACAAGGTTCTGGGGAATCGGATCCAGGATCTCGGCGAGGTCACGGGGTATATCCGAACCATGAACCCAGTGAGGTTCTGGAGAAAAGCATCTAGGAACCCGGCGAGGTTCCAGGGAATTGGAACCAGGAACCTAGCAAGGCTCTTGTGAATCGGAACCAGGAACACCTGTGAGGTTCTGGGGAATCGGAAGCAGGAACCCGGTTCAGTCCATGGGAATCAGATCCAGGAACCCAGCAAGGTTCTCGGGTATCAGACCCAGGAACATGGCAAAGTACCAGGAAATCGGAACCAGGAATCCAGCGAGATTGTGGTGAATCGGATCTAGGAACCCGGTGAGAACCCGGAGAAGCGGAACCAGAAACCTGGTGAGGTCCCAGGGAATAAGAACCAGGAACCCGGCAAGGTTCTGGGGAAATGGAACCTGGAACCCGGTTAAGACACGAGGAATCAGAACCAGGAACTCAGCAAGGTTCTGGGGAATCGGAAAAAGGAACCTAGCAAGGTCCCAGAGAATCGGAAACAGGAACCCAGTAAGGTCCCGGGGAATCGGAACCAGGAACCCCACGATGTTCTGGGGAATCAAAACCATGAACCCTGTTAGGTCCAAGGGAATCAGAACGAGGAATCCAACAAGGTTCTGGGGAAATGGAACCTGGAACCAGGTTAGGACCCGAGGAATCAGAACCAGGAACCCAGCGAGGTTCTGGGGAATCGGAAAAAGGAACCTGGCGAGGTCCCAGGGAATCGGAACCAGGAACCCAGTAAGGTCCCGGGGAATCGGAACCAGGAACCCAGCGAGGTTCTGGGGAATCAGAAAAAGGAACCTGGCGAGGTCCCAGGGAATCGGAAACAGGAACCCAATAAGATCCCTGGGAATCGGACCCAGGAACACAGCGAGGATCTGGGGAAATGGAACCTGGAACCCGGTTAGGACCCGAGGAATCAGAACCAGGAACCCAGCGAGGTTCTGGAGAATCAGAAAAAGGAACCTGGCAAGGTCCCAGGGAATCGGAAACAGGAACCTGGTGAGGTCCCAGGGAATCAGAACCTGGAACCTGGCAAGGTTCTGGGGAATTGGAACCAGAACCTTGTGAGGTCCCAGGGAATAAGAACCAGGAACCCAGCGATGATCTGGGGAAATGGAACCTGGAACCCGGTTAGGACCCGAGGAATCAGAACCAGGAACCCAGCGAGGTTCTGGGGAATCAGAAAAAGGAAACTGGCGAGGTCCCAGGGAATCGGAAACAGGAACCCAGTAAGGTGCCGGGAAATCGAAACCAGGAACCCAGCGAGGTTCTGGGGAATCGGAAAAAGGAACCTGGCGAGGTCCCAGGGAATCGGAAAGAGGAACCCAGTAAGGTCCCGGGGAATCGGAAACAGAAAGCCAGCAAGGCTCTGATGAATCGGAACCAGGAACCAGGGTGAGGTTCCGGGAAATCAGAACCAGGAACCCGGTGAAATCCCAGGGAATTGAAACCAGGAACCAGCGAGGTTCTGGGGAATCAGATCCAAGAACCCGGCAAAGAACCGGGAATCGGAACCAGAAACCGAGCAATGTTGTGGGGAATCGGATCCAGGAACCCAGCGATGATCTGGGGAAATGGAACCTGGAACCCGGTTAGGACCCGAGGAATCAGAACCAGGATCCCAGCAAGGTTCTGGGGAATCGGAAAAAGGAACCTGGCGAGGTCCCAGGGAATCGGAAAGAGGAACCCAGTAAGGTCCCGGGGAATCGGAAACAGAAAGCCAGCAAGTCTCTGATGAATCGGAACCAGGAACCAGGAACCAGGGTGAGGTTCCGGGAAATCAGAACCAGGAACCCGGTGAAATCCCAGGGAATTGAAACCAGGAACCAGCGAGGTTCTGGGGAATCAGATCCAAGAACCCGGCAAAGAACCGGGAATCGGAACCAGAAACCGAGCAATGTTGTGGGGAATCGGATCCAGGAACCCGGCGAGGTCCCGGGGAATCGGAAACAGGAACCCAGCCAGGCTCTGGTGAATCGGAACCAGGAACCCGGTGAGGTACCGGGGAATCGGAAACAGGAACCTGGTGAGGTCCCAGGGAATCAGAACCAGGAACCTGGCAAGGTTCTGGGGAATTGGAACCAGAAACCCGGTGAGGTCCCGGGGAATAAGAACCAGGAACCCAGCGAGGTTCTAGGAAAATGGAACCAGGAACCCGGCGAGGGTCTGGAGAATCAAACCTAGGAACAAAGAGGTCACAGGGAACAGAAACGAGGAAGCCAGTAAGGTCCTGGTTAATCAGATCCAGGAACCCGGCGAAGTCCCGTGGAATCTGGACCAGGATCCCAGCGAGGTTCTGGGGAATCGGAAAAAGGAACTCGGCAAGGTCCTGTGGGATCAGAACCAGGAACCTGGCAAGGTCCTGGGTAATCGGATACAGTAACCCGGCCAGGTCGCGGAGAATCTGAAACAGGAACCCAGCAAGGTCCCGGGGAATTGGAACCAGGAAGCCAGCAGGCTCAGGTGAATCGCAACCAGGAACCAAGCGAGGTCCCCGGGAATCGGATCCAGGAACGCGGCAAGGTCCCAGGGAATCGGAACCAGGAACCCAGCGACGTTCTTGGGAATCAGATCCAGGAAACAGGCGAGGTTCCAGGGATCGGATCCAGTGAACCTGCGAAGTCCTGGGGAATCGGAACCAGGAACCCGACGAGGTCCTGAGGAATTGGATCCAGGAACCCGGCGAGCTTCTGGGGAATCGGAACCCAGAACCCGTTTATGTCCTGGGGAATCAGAATCAGGAACCCAGCGAGGTTCTGGGGAATAAAAACCAGGAACCTGGCGATGTCACTGGGAATCGGAAGCAGGAACCCAGCGAGGTCCCGGGGCATAGGAACCAGGAAGCCAGCGAGGCTCTGGTCAATCGGAACCAGGAACCCCAGTGAGGTTCTTCGGAATCGGAACCAGGAACCCAGTGAGGTCCCAGGGAATCATAACCAGGAACTCGGCAATGGTCCCTGAGAATCGGAATCAGGAACCCGGCGAGGTTCTGAGGAATCGGAACCTGGAAACAAGCGAGTCTCTGGGGAATCAGAACCTGGAACCCAGTGAGGTTCTGGGGAATCAGATCCAGGAAACCGGCGAGGTCCCGGGGAATTGGGAAAAGGAACCCTGGGAAGTCCCGGGGAATCGGAACCAGGAACCCCACGATGTTCTGGGGAATCAAAACCATGAACCCTGTTAGGTCCAAGGGAATCAGAACGAGGAATCCAACAAGGTTCTGGGGAATCGGATCCAGGATCTCGGCGAGGTCACGGGGTATATCCGAACCATGAACCCAGTGAGGTTCTGGAGAATAGCATCTAGGAACCCGGCGAGGTTCCAGGGAATTGGAACCAGGAACCTAGCAAGGATCTTGTGAATCGGAACCAGGAACACCTGTGAGGTTCTGGGGAATCGGAAGCAGGAACCCGGTTCAGTCCATGGGAATCAGATCCAGGAACCCAGCAAGGTTCTCGGGTATCAGACCCAGGAACATGGCAAAGTACCAGGGAATCGGAACCAGGAATCCAGCGAGATTGTGGTGAATCGGATCTAGGAACCCGGTGAGAACCCGGAGAAGCGGAACCAGAAACCTGGTGAGGTCCCAGGGAATAAGAACCAGGAACCCGGCAAGGTTCTGGGGAAATGGAACCTGGAACCCGGTTAAGACACGAGGAATCAGAACCAGGAACTCAGCGAGGTTCTGGGGAATCGGAAAAAGGAACCTAGCAAGGTCCCAGAGAATCGGAAACAGGAACCCAGTAAGGTCCCGGGGAATCGGAACCAGGAACCCCACGATGTTCTGGGGAATCAAAACCATGAACCCTGTTAGGTCCAAGGGAATCAGAACGAGGAATCCAACAAGGTTCTGGGGAATCGGATCCAGAATCTCGGCGAGGTCACGGGGTATATCCGAACCACGAACCCTGTGAGGTTCTGGGGAATGGATCTAGGAACCCGGCGAGGTTCCGGGGAATTGGAACCAGGAACCTAGCAAGGCTCTTGTGAATCAGAACCAGGAACACCTGTGAGGTTCTGGGGAATCAGATCCAGGAACCCGGTTCAGTCCAGGGGAATCAGATCCAGGAACCCAGCAAGGTTCTGGGGAATCAGATCCAGGAACACGGCAAAGTACCAGGGAATCAGAACCAGGAATCCAGCGAGATTGTGGTGAATCGCATCCAGGAACCCGGTGAGAACCCGGAGAAGCGGAACCAGAAACCCGGTGAGGTCCCAGGGAATAAGAACCAGGAACCGGGCAAGGTTCTGGGGAAATGGAACCTGGAACCAGGTTAGGACCCGAGGAATCAGAACCAGGAACCCAGCGAGGTTCTGGGGAATCGGAAAAAGGAACCTGGCGAGGTCCCAGGGAATCGGAACCAGGAACCCAGTAAGGTCCCGGGGAATCGGAACCAGGAACCCAGCGAGGTTCTGGGGAATCAGAAAAAGGAACCTGGCGAGGTCCCAGGGAATCGGAAACAGGAACCCAATAAGGTCCCTGGGAATCGGACCCAGGAACACAGCGAGGATCTGGGGAAATGGAACCTGGAACCCGGTTAGGACCCGAGGAATCAGAACCAGGAACCCAGCGAGGTTCTGGAGAATCAGAAAAAGGCACCTGGCAAGGTCCCAGGGAATCGGAAACAGGAACCTGGTGAGGTCCAAGGGAATCAGAACCTGGAACCTGGCAAGGTTCTGGGGAATTGGAACCAGAAACCTTGTGAGGTCCCAGGGAATAAGAACCAGGAACCCAGCGATGATCTGGGGAAATGGAACCTGGAACCCGGTTAGGACCCGAGGAATCAGAACCAGGAACCCAGCGAGGTTCTGGGGAATCAGAAAAAGGAAACTGGCGAGGTCCCAGGGAATCGGAAACAGGAACCCAGTAAGGTGCCGGGGAATCGAAACCAGGAACCCAGCGAGGTTCTGGGGAATCGGAAAAAGGAACCTGGCGAGGTCCCAGGGAATCGGAAAGAGGAACCCAGTAAGGTCCCGGGGAATCGGAAACAGAAAGCCAGCAAGGCTCTGATGAATCGGAACCAGGAACCAGGGTGAGGTTCCGGGAAATCAGAACCAGGAACCCGGTGAAATCCCAGGGAATTGAAACCAGGAACCAGCGAGGTTCTGGGGAATCAGATCCAAGAACCCGGCAAAGAACCGGGAATCGGAACCAGAAACCGAGCAATGTTGTGGGGAATCGGATCCAGGAACCCAGCGATGATCTGGGGAAATGGAACCTGGAACCCGGTTAGGACCCGAGGAATCAGAACCAGGAACCCAGCTAGGTTCTGGGGAATCAGAAAAAGGAAACTTGCGAGGTCCCAGGGAATCGGAAACAGGAACCCAGTAAGGTGCCGGGGAATCGAAACCAGGAACCCAGCGAGGTTCTGGGGAATCGGAAAAAGGAACCTGGCGAGGTCCCAGGGAATCGGAAAGAGGAACCCAGTAAGGTCCCGGGGAATCGGAAACAGAAAGCCAGCAAGGCTCTGATGAATCGGAACCAGGAACCAGGGTGAGGTTCCGGGAAATCAGAACCAGGAACCCGGTGAAATCCCAGGGAATTGAAACCAGGAACCAGCGAGGTTCTGGGGAATCAGATCCAAGAACCCGGCAAAGAACCGGGAATCAGAACCAGAAACCGAGCAATGTTGTGGGGAATCGGATCCAGGAACCCGGCGAGGTCCCGGGGAATCAGAAACAGGAACCCAGCCAGGCTCTGGTGAATCGGAACCAGGAACCCGGTGAGGTCCCGGGGAATCGGAAACAGGAACCTGGTGAGGTCCCAGGGAATCAGAACCAGGAACCTGGCAAGGTTCTGGGGAATTGGAACCAGAAACCCGGTGAGGTCCCGGGGAATAAGAACCAGGAACCCAGCGAGGTTCTAGGAAAATGGAACCAGGAACCCGGCGAGGGTCTGGAGAATCAAACCTAGGAACAAAGAGGTCACAGGGAACAGAAACGAGGAAGCCAGTAAGGTCCTGGTTAATCAGATCCAGGAACCCGGCGAAGTCCCGTGGAATCTGGACCAGGATCCCAGCGAGGTTCTGGGGAATCGGAAAAAGGAACTCGGCAAGGTCCTGTGGGATCAGAACCAGGAACCTGGCAAGGTCCTGGGTAATCGGATACAGTAACCCGGCCAGGTCGCGGAGAATCTGAAACAGGAACCCAGCAAGGTCCCGGGGAATTGGAACCAGGAAGCCAGCCAGGCTCAGGTGAATCGGAACCAGGAACCAAGCGAGGTCCCCGGGAATCGGATCCAGGAACGCGGCAAGGTCCCAGGGAATCGGAACCAGGAACCCAGCGACGTTCTTGGGAATCAGATCCAGGAAACAGGCGAGGTTCCAGGGATCGGATCCAGTGAACCTGCGAAGTCCTGGGGAATCGGAACCAGGAACCCGACGAGGTCCTGAGGAATTGGATCCAGGAACCCGGCGAGGTTCTGGGGAATCGGAACACAGAACCCGTTTATGTCCTGGGGAATCAGAATCAGGAACCCAGCGAGGTTCGGGGGAATAAAAACCAGGAACCTGGCGATGTCACTGGGAATCGGAAGCAGGAACCCAGCGAGGTCCCGGGGCATAGGAACCAGGAAGCCAGCGAGGCTCTGGTCAATCGGAACCAGGAACCCCAGTGAGGTTCTTCGGAATCGGAACCAGGAATCCAGTGAGGTCCCAGGGAATCATAACCAGGAACTCGGCGATGTTCCCTGAGAATCGGAATCAGGAACCCGGCGAGGTTCTGAGGAATCGGAACATGGAAACAAGCGAGTCTCTGGGGAATCAGAACCTGGAACCCAGTGAGGTTCTTGGAAATCAGAACCAGGAACCCAGCGAGGTTCTGGGGAATCAGATCCAGGAAACCGGCGAGGTCCCGGGGAATTGGGAAAAGGAACCCTGGGAAGTCCCCGGGAATCGGAACCAGGAACCCCACGATGTTCTGGGGAATCAAAACCATGAACCCTGTTAGGTCCAAGGGAATCAGAACGAGGAATCCAACAAGGTTCTGGGGAATCGGATCCAGGATCTCGGCGAGGTCACGGGGTATATCCGAACCATGAACCCAGTGAGGTTCTGGAGAAAAGCATCTAGGAACCCGGCGAGGTTCCAGGGAATTGGAACCAGGAACCTAGCAAGGCTCTTGTGAATCGGAACCAGGAACACCTGTGAGGTTCTGGGGAATCGGAAGCAGGAACCCGGTTCAGTCCATGGGAATCAGATCCAGGAACCCAGCAAGGTTCTCGGGTATCAGACCCAGGAACATGGCAAAGTACCAGGAAATCGGAACCAGGAATCCAGCGAGATTGTGGTGAATCGGATCTAGGAACCCGGTGAGAACCCGGAGAAGCGGAACCAGAAACCTGGTGAGGTCCCAGGGAATAAGAACCAGGAACCCGGCAAGGTTCTGGGGAAATGGAACCTGGAACCCGGTTAAGACACGAGGAATCAGAACCAGGAACTCAGCAAGGTTCTGGGGAATCGGAAAAAGGAACCTAGCAAGGTCCCAGAGAATCGGAAACAGGAACCCAGTAAGGTCCCGGGGAATCGGAACCAGGAACCCCACGATGTTCTGGGGAATCAAAACCATGAACCCTGTTAGGTCCAAGGGAATCAGAACGAGGAATCCAACAAGGTTCTGGGGAAATGGAACCTGGAACCAGGTTAGGACCCGAGGAATCAGAACCAGGAACCCAGCGAGGTTCTGGGGAATCGGAAAAAGGAACCTGGCGAGGTCCCAGGGAATCGGAACCAGGAACCCAGTAAGGTCCCGGGGAATCGGAACCAGGAACCCAGCGAGGTTCTGGGGAATCAGAAAAAGGAACCTGGCGAGGTCCCAGGGAATCGGAAACAGGAACCCAATAAGATCCCTGGGAATCGGACCCAGGAACACAGCGAGGATCTGGGGAAATGGAACCTGGAACCCGGTTAGGACCCGAGGAATCAGAACCAGGAACCCAGCGAGGTTCTGGAGAATCAGAAAAAGGAACCTGGCAAGGTCCCAGGGAATCGGAAACAGGAACCTGGTGAGGTCCCAGGGAATCAGAACCTGGAACCTGGCAAGGTTCTGGGGAATTGGAACCAGAACCTTGTGAGGTCCCAGGGAATAAGAACCAGGAACCCAGCGATGATCTGGGGAAATGGAACCTGGAACCCGGTTAGGACCCGAGGAATCAGAACCAGGAACCCAGCGAGGTTCTGGGGAATCAGAAAAAGGAAACTGGCGAGGTCCCAGGGAATCGGAAACAGGAACCCAGTAAGGTGCCGGGAAATCGAAACCAGGAACCCAGCGAGGTTCTGGGGAATCGGAAAAAGGAACCTGGCGAGGTCCCAGGGAATCGGAAAGAGGAACCCAGTAAGGTCCCGGGGAATCGGAAACAGAAAGCCAGCAAGGCTCTGATGAATCGGAACCAGGAACCAGGGTGAGGTTCCGGGAAATCAGAACCAGGAACCCGGTGAAATCCCAGGGAATTGAAACCAGGAACCAGCGAGGTTCTGGGGAATCAGATCCAAGAACCCGGCAAAGAACCGGGAATCGGAACCAGAAACCGAGCAATGTTGTGGGGAATCGGATCCAGGAACCCAGCGATGATCTGGGGAAATGGAACCTGGAACCCGGTTAGGACCCGAGGAATCAGAACCAGGATCCCAGCAAGGTTCTGGGGAATCGGAAAAAGGAACCTGGCGAGGTCCCAGGGAATCGGAAAGAGGAACCCAGTAAGGTCCCGGGGAATCGGAAACAGAAAGCCAGCAAGTCTCTGATGAATCGGAACCAGGAACCAGGAACCAGGGTGAGGTTCCGGGAAATCAGAACCAGGAACCCGGTGAAATCCCAGGGAATTGAAACCAGGAACCAGCGAGGTTCTGGGGAATCAGATCCAAGAACCCGGCAAAGAACCGGGAATCGGAACCAGAAACCGAGCAATGTTGTGGGGAATCGGATCCAGGAACCCGGCGAGGTCCCGGGGAATCGGAAACAGGAACCCAGCCAGGCTCTGGTGAATCGGAACCAGGAACCCGGTGAGGTACCGGGGAATCGGAAACAGGAACCTGGTGAGGTCCCAGGGAATCAGAACCAGGAACCTGGCAAGGTTCTGGGGAATTGGAACCAGAAACCCGGTGAGGTCCCGGGGAATAAGAACCAGGAACCCAGCGAGGTTCTAGGAAAATGGAACCAGGAACCCGGCGAGGGTCTGGAGAATCAAACCTAGGAACAAAGAGGTCACAGGGAACAGAAACGAGGAAGCCAGTAAGGTCCTGGTTAATCAGATCCAGGAACCCGGCGAAGTCCCGTGGAATCTGGACCAGGATCCCAGCGAGGTTCTGGGGAATCGGAAAAAGGAACTCGGCAAGGTCCTGTGGGATCAGAACCAGGAACCTGGCAAGGTCCTGGGTAATCGGATACAGTAACCCGGCCAGGTCGCGGAGAATCTGAAACAGGAACCCAGCAAGGTCCCGGGGAATTGGAACCAGGAAGCCAGCAGGCTCAGGTGAATCGCAACCAGGAACCAAGCGAGGTCCCCGGGAATCGGATCCAGGAACGCGGCAAGGTCCCAGGGAATCGGAACCAGGAACCCAGCGACGTTCTTGGGAATCAGATCCAGGAAACAGGCGAGGTTCCAGGGATCGGATCCAGTGAACCTGCGAAGTCCTGGGGAATCGGAACCAGGAACCCGACGAGGTCCTGAGGAATTGGATCCAGGAACCCGGCGAGCTTCTGGGGAATCGGAACCCAGAACCCGTTTATGTCCTGGGGAATCAGAATCAGGAACCCAGCGAGGTTCTGGGGAATAAAAACCAGGAACCTGGCGATGTCACTGGGAATCGGAAGCAGGAACCCAGCGAGGTCCCGGGGCATAGGAACCAGGAAGCCAGCGAGGCTCTGGTCAATCGGAACCAGGAACCCCAGTGAGGTTCTTCGGAATCGGAACCAGGAACCCAGTGAGGTCCCAGGGAATCATAACCAGGAACTCGGCAATGGTCCCTGAGAATCGGAATCAGGAACCCGGCGAGGTTCTGAGGAATCGGAACCTGGAAACAAGCGAGTCTCTGGGGAATCAGAACCTGGAACCCAGTGAGGTTCTGGGGAATCAGATCCAGGAAACCGGCGAGGTCCCGGGGAATTGGGAAAAGGAACCCTGGGAAGTCCCGGGGAATCGGAACCAGGAACCCCACGATGTTCTGGGGAATCAAAACCATGAACCCTGTTAGGTCCAAGGGAATCAGAACGAGGAATCCAACAAGGTTCTGGGGAATCGGATCCAGGATCTCGGCGAGGTCACGGGGTATATCCGAACCATGAACCCAGTGAGGTTCTGGAGAATAGCATCTAGGAACCCGGCGAGGTTCCAGGGAATTGGAACCAGGAACCTAGCAAGGATCTTGTGAATCGGAACCAGGAACACCTGTGAGGTTCTGGGGAATCGGAAGCAGGAACCCGGTTCAGTCCATGGGAATCAGATCCAGGAACCCAGCAAGGTTCTCGGGTATCAGACCCAGGAACATGGCAAAGTACCAGGGAATCGGAACCAGGAATCCAGCGAGATTGTGGTGAATCGGATCTAGGAACCCGGTGAGAACCCGGAGAAGCGGAACCAGAAACCTGGTGAGGTCCCAGGGAATAAGAACCAGGAACCCGGCAAGGTTCTGGGGAAATGGAACCTGGAACCCGGTTAAGACACGAGGAATCAGAACCAGGAACTCAGCGAGGTTCTGGGGAATCGGAAAAAGGAACCTAGCAAGGTCCCAGAGAATCGGAAACAGGAACCCAGTAAGGTCCCGGGGAATCGGAACCAGGAACCCCACGATGTTCTGGGGAATCAAAACCATGAACCCTGTTAGGTCCAAGGTAATCAGAACGAGGAATCCAACAAGGTTCTGGGGAATCGGATCCAGAATCTCGGCGAGGTCACGGGGTATATCCGAACCACGAACCCTGTGAGGTTCTGGGGAATGGATCTAGGAACCCGGCGAGGTTCCGGGGAATTGGAACCAGGAACCTAGCAAGGCTCTTGTGAATCAGAACCAGGAACACCTGTGAGGTTCTGGGGAATCAGATCCAGGAACCCGGTTCAGTCCAGGGGAATCAGATCCAGGAACCCAGCAAGGTTCTGGGGAATCAGATCCAGGAACACGGCAAAGTACCAGGGAATCAGAACCAGGAATCCAGCGAGATTGTGGTGAATCGCATCCAGGAACCCGGTGAGAACCCGGAGAAGCGGAACCAGAAACTCGGTGAGGTCCCAGGGAATAAGAACCAGGAACCGGGCAAGGTTCTGGGGAAATGGAACCTGGAACCAGGTTAGGACCCGAGGAATCAGAACCAGGAACCCAGCGAGGTTCTGGGGAATCGGAAAAAGGAACCTGGCGAGGTCCCAGGGAATCGGAACCAGGAACCCAGTAAGGTCCCGGGGAATCGGAACCAGGAACCCAGCGAGGTTCTGGGGAATCAGAAAAAGGAACCTGGCGAGGTCCCAGGGAATCGGAAACAGGAACCCAATAAGGTCCCTGGGAATCGGACCCAGGAACACAGCGAGGATCTGGGGAAATGGAACCTGGAACCCGGTTAGGACCCGAGGAATCAGAACCAGGAACCCAGCGAGGTTCTGGAGAATCAGAAAAAGGCACCTGGCAAGGTCCCAGGGAATCGGAAACAGGAACCTGGTGAGGTCCAAGGGAATCAGAACCTGGAACCTGGCAAGGTTCTGGGGAATTGGAACCAGAAACCTTGTGAGGTCCCAGGGAATAAGAACCAGGAACCCAGCGATGATCTGGGGAAATGGAACCTGGAACCCGGTTAGGACCCGAGGAATCAGAACCAGGAACCCAGCGAGGTTCTGGGGAATCAGAAAAAGGAAACTGGCGAGGTCCCAGGGAATCGGAAACAGGAACCCAGTAAGGTGCCGGGGAATCGAAACCAGGAACCCAGCGAGGTTCTGGGGAATCGGAAAAAGGAACCTGGCGAGGTCCCAGGGAATCGGAAAGAGGAACCCAGTAAGGTCCCGGGGAATCGGAAACAGAAAGCCAACAAGGCTCTGATGAATCGGAACCAGGAACCAGGGTGAGGTTCCGGGAAATCAGAACCAGGAACCCGGTGAAATCCCAGGGAATTGAAACCAGGAACCAGCGAGGTTCTGGGGAATCAGATCCAAGAACCCGGCAAAGAACCGGGAATCGGAACCAGAAACCGAGCAATGTTGTGGGGAATCGGATCCAGGAACCCAGAGATGATCTGGGGAAATGGAACCTGGAACCCGGTTAGGACCCGAGGAATCAGAACCAGGAACCCAGCTAGGTTCTGGGGAATCAGAAAAAGGAAACTTGCGAGGTCCCAGGGAATCGGAAACAGGAACCCAGTAAGGTGCCGGGGAATCGAAACCAGGAACCCAGCGAGGTTCTGGGGAATCGGAAAAAGGAACCTGGCGAGGTCCCAGGGAATCGGAAAGAGGAACCCAGTAAGGTCCCGGGGAATCGGAAACAGAAAGCCAGCAAGGCTCTGATGAATCGGAACCAGGAACCAGGGTGAGGTTCCGGGAAATCAGAACCAGGAACCCGGTGAAATCCCAGGGAATTGAAACCAGGAACCAGCGAGGTTCTGGGGAATCAGATCCAAGAACCCGGCAAAGAACCGGGAATCAGAACCAGAAACCGAGCAATGTTGTGGGGAATCGGATCCAGGAACCCGGCGAGGTCCCGGGGAATCAGAAACAGGAACCCAGCCAGGCTCTGGTGAATCGGAACCAGGAACCCGGTGAGGTCCCGGGGAATCGGAAACAGGAACCTGGTGAGGTCCCAGGGAATCAGAACCAGGAACCTGGCAAGGTTCTGGGGAATTGGAACCAGAAACCCGGTGAGGTCCCGGGGAATAAGAACCAGGAACCCAGCGAGGTTCTAGGAAAATGGAACCAGGAACCCGGCGAGGGTCTGGAGAATCAAACCTAGGAACAAAGAGGTCACAGGGAACAGAAACGAGGAAGCCAGTAAGGTCCTGGTTAATCAGATCCAGGAACCCGGCGAAGTCCCGTGGAATCTGGACCAGGATCCCAGCGAGGTTCTGGGGAATCGGAAAAAGGAACTCGGCAAGGTCCTGTGGGATCAGAACCAGGAACCTGGCAAGGTCCTGGGTAATCGGATACAGTAACCCGGCCAGGTCGCGGAGAATCTGAAACAGGAACCCAGCAAGGTCCCGGGGAATTGGAACCAGGAAGCCAGCCAGGCTCAGGTGAATCGGAACCAGGAACCAAGCGAGGTCCCCGGGAATCGGATCCAGGAACGCGGCAAGGTCCCAGGGAATCGGAACCAGGAACCCAGCGACGTTCTTGGGAATCAGATCCAGGAAACAGGCGAGGTTCCAGGGATCGGATCCAGTGAACCTGCGAAGTCCTGGGGAATCGGAACCAGGAACCCGACGAGGTCCTGAGGAATTGGATCCAGGAACCCGGCGAGGTTCTGGGGAATCGGAACACAGAACCCGTTTATGTCCTGGGGAATCAGAATCAGGAACCCAGCGAGGTTCGGGGGAATAAAAACCAGGAACCTGGCGATGTCACTGGGAATCGGAAGCAGGAACCCAGCGAGGTCCCGGGGCATAGGAACCAGGAAGCCAGCGAGGCTCTGGTCAATCGGAACCAGGAACCCCAGTGAGGTTCTTCGGAATCGGAACCAGGAATCCAGTGAGGTCCCAGGGAATCATAACCAGGAACTCGGCGATGTTCCCTGAGAATCGGAATCAGGAACCCGGCGAGGTTCTGAGGAATCGGAACATGGAAACAAGCGAGTCTCTGGGGAATCAGAACCTGGAACCCAGTGAGGTTCTTGGAAATCAGAACCAGGAACCCAGCGAGGTTCTGGGGAATCAGATCCAGGAAACCGGCGAGGTCCCGGGGAATTGGGAAAAGGAACCCTGGGAAGTCCCCGGGAATCGGAACCAGGAACCCCACGATGTTCTGGGGAATCAAAACCATGAACCCTGTTAGGTCCAAGGGAATCAGAACGAGGAATCCAACAAGGTTCTGGGGAATCGGATCCAGGATCTCGGCGAGGTCACGGGGTATATCCGAACCATGAACCCAGTGAGGTTCTGGAGAAAAGCATCTAGGAACCCGGCGAGGTTCCAGGGAATTGGAACCAGGAACCTAGCAAGGCTCTTGTGAATCGGAACCAGGAACACCTGTGAGGTTCTGGGGAATCGGAAGCAGGAACCCGGTTCAGTCCATGGGAATCAGATCCAGGAACCCAGCAAGGTTCTCGGGTATCAGACCCAGGAACATGGCAAAGTACCAGGAAATCGGAACCAGGAATCCAGCGAGATTGTGGTGAATCGGATCCAGGAACCCGGTGAGAACCCGGAGAAGCGGAACCAGAAACCTGGTGAGGTCCCAGGGAATAAGAACCAGGAACCCGGCAAGGTTCTGGGGAAATGGAACCTGGAACCCGGTTAAGACACGAGGAATCAGAACCAGGAACTCAGCGAGGTTCTGGGGAATCGGAAAAAGGAACCTAGCAAGGTCCCAGAGAATCGGAAACAGGAACCCAGTAAGGTCCCGGGGAATCGGAACCAGGAACCCCACGATGTTCTGGGGAATCAAAACCATGAACCCTGTTAGGTCCAAGGGAATCAGAACGAGGAATCCAACAAGGTTCTGGGGAATCGGATCCAGAATCTCGGCGAGGTCACGGGGTATATCCGAACCACGAACCCTGTGAGGTTCTGGGGAATGGATCTAGGAACCCGCCGAGGTTCCGGGGAATTGGAACCAGGAACCTAGCAAGGCTCTTGTGAATCAGAACCAGGAACACCTGTGAGGTTCTGGGGAATCGGAACCAGGAACCCGGTTCAGTCCAGGGGAATCAGATCCAGGAACCCAGCAAGGTTCTGGGGAATCAGATCCAGGAACACGGCAAAGTACCAGGGAATCAGAACCAGGAATCCAGCGAGATTGTGGTGAATCGCATCCAGGAACCCGGTGAGAACCCGGAGAAGCGGAACCAGAAACCCGGTGAGGTCCCAGGGAATAAGAACCAGGAACCGGGCAAGGTTCTGGGGAAATGGAACCTGGAACCAGGTTAGGACCCGAGGAATCAGAACCAGGAACCCAGCGAGGTTCTGGGGAATCGGAAAAAGGAACCTGGCGAGGTCCCAGGGATTCGGAAACAGGAACCCAGTAAGGTCCCGGGGAATCGGAACCAGGAACCCAGCGAGGTTCTGGGGAATCAGAAAAAGGAACCTGGCGAGGTCCCAGGGAATCGGAAACAGGAACCCAATAAGGTCCCTGGGAATCAGACCCAGGAACAAGAGCGAGGATCTGGGGAAATGGAACCTGGAACCCGGTTAGGACCCGAGGAATCAGAACCAGGAACCCAGCGAGGTTCTGGAGAATCAGAAAAAGGAACCTGGCAAGGTCCAGGGAATCGGAAACAGGAACCTGGTGAGGTCCCAGGGAATCAGAACCTGGAACCTGGCAAGGTTCTGGGAAATTGGAACCAGAAACCTTGTGAGGTCCCAGGGAATAAGAACCAGGAACCCAGCGATGATCTGGGGAAATGGAACCTGGAACCCGGTTAGGACCCGAGGAATCAGAACCAGGAACCCAGCGAGGTTCTGGGGAATCAGAAAAAGGAAACTGGCGAGGTCCCAGGGAATCGGAAACAGGAACCCAGTAAGGTGCCGGGGAATCGAAACCAGGAACCCAGCGAGGTTCTGGGGAATCGGAAAAAGGAACCTGGCGAGGTCCCAGGGAATCGGAAAGAGGAACCCAGTAAGGTCCCGGGGAATCGGAAACAGAAAGCCAGCAAGGCTCTGATGAATCGGAACCAGGAACCAGGGTGAGGTTCCGGGAAATCAGAACCAGGAACCCGGTGAAATCCCAGGGAATTGAAACCAGGAACCAGCGAGGTTCTGGGGAATCAGATCCAAGAACCCGGCAAAGAACCGGGAATCGGAACCAGAAACCGAGCAATGTTGTGGGGAATCGGATCCAGGAACCCGGCGAGGTCCCGGGGAATCGGAAACAGGAACCCAGCCAGGCTCTGGTGAATCGGAACCAGGAACCCGGTGAGGTCCCTGGGAATCGGAAACAGGAACCTGGTGAGGTCCCAGGGAATCAGAACCAGGAACCTGGCAAGGTTCTGGGGAATTGGAACCAGAAACCCGGTGAGGTCCCGGGGAATAAGAACCAGGAACCCAGCGAGGTTCTAGGAAAATGGAACCAGGAACCCGGCGAGGGTGTGGAGAATCAAACCTAGGAACAAAGAGGTCACAGGGAACAGAAACGAGGAACCCAGTAAGGTCCTGGTTAATCAGATCCAGGAACCCGGCGAAGTCCCGTGGAATCTGGACTAGGATCCCAGCGAGGTTCTGGGGAATCGGAAAAAGGAACTCGGCAAGGTCCTGTGGGATCAGAACCAGGAACCTGGCAAGGTCCTGGGTAATTGGATACAGTAACCCGGCCAGGTCGCGGAGAATCTGAAACAGGAACCCAGCAAGGTCCCGGGGAATTGGAACCAGGAAGCCAGCCAGGCTCAGGTGAATCGGAACCAGGAACCAAGCGAGGTCCCCGGGAATCGGATCCAGGAACGCGGCAAGGTCCCAGGGAATCGGAACCAGGAACCCAGCGACGTTCTTGGGAATCAGATCCAGGAAACAGGCGAGGTTCCAGGGATCGGATCCAGTGAACCTGCGAAGTCCTGAGGAATCGGAACCAGGAACCCGACGAGGTCCGGAGGAATTGGATCCAGGAACCCGGCGAGCTTCTGGGGAATCGGAACCCAGAACCCGTTTATGTCCTGGGGAATCAGAATCAGGAACCCAGCGAGGTTCTGGGGAATAAAAACCAGGAACCTGGCGATGTCACTGGGAATCGGAAGCAGGAACCCAGCGAGGTCCCGGGGCATAGGAACCAGGAAGCCAGCGAGGCTCTGGTCAATCGGAACCAGGAACCCCAGTGAGGTTCTTCGGAATCGGAACCAGGAACCCAGTGAGGTCCCAGGGAATCATAACCAGGAACTCGGCGATGTTCCCTGAGAATCGGAATCAGGAACCCGGCGAGGTTCTGAGGAATCGGAACCTGGAAACAAGCGAGTCTCTGGGGAATCAGAACCTGGAACCCAGTGAGGTTCTTGGAAATCGGAACCAGGAACCCAGCGAGGTTCTGGGGAATCAGATCCAGGAAACCGGCGAGGTCCCGGGGAATTGGGAAAAGGAACCCTGGGAAGTCCCCGGGAATCGGAACCAGGAACCCCACGATGTTCTGGGGAATCAAAACCATGAACCCTGTTAGGTCCAAGGGAATCAGAACGAGGAATCCAACAAGGTTCTGGGGAATCGGATCCAGGATCTCGGCGAGGTCACGGGGTATATCCGAACCATGAACCCAGTGAGGTTCTGGAGAATAGCATCTAGGAACCCGGCGAGGTTCCAGGGAATTGGAACCAGGAACCTAGCAAGGCTCTTGTGAATCGGAACCAGGAACACCTGTGAGGTTCTGGGGAATCGGAAGCAGGAACCCGGTTCAGTCCATGGGAATCAGATCCAGGAACCCAGCAAGGTTCTCGGGTATCAGACCCAGGAACATGGCAAAGTACCAGGAAATCGGAACCAGGAATCCAGCGAGATTGTGGTGAATCGGATCCAGGAACCCGGTGAGAACCCGGAGAAGCGGAACCAGAAACCTGGTGAGGTCCCAGGGAATAAGAACCAGGAACCCGGCAAGGTTCTGGGGAAATGGAACCTGGAACCCGGTTAAGACACGAGGAATCAGAACCAGGAACTCAGCGAGGTTCTGGGGAATCGGAAAAAGGAACCTAGCCAGGTCCCAGAGAATCGGAAACAGGAACCCAGTAAGGTCCCGGGGAATCGGAACCAGGAACCCCACGATGTTCTGGGGAATCAAAACCATGAACCCTGTTAGGTCCAAGGGAATCAGAACGAGGAATCCAACAAGGTTCTGGGGAATCGGATCCAGAATCTCGGCGAGGTCACGGGGTATATCCGAACCACGAACCCTGTGAGGTTCTGGGGAATGGATCTAGGAACCCGCCGAGGTTCCGGGGAATTGGAACCAGGAACCTAGCAAGGCTCTTGTGAATCAGAAACAGGAACACCTGTGAGGTTCTGGGGAATCGGAACCAGGAACCCGGTTCAGTCCAGGGGAATCAGATCCAGGAACCCAGCAAGGTTCTGGGGAATCAGATCCAGGAACACGGCAAAGTACCAGGGAATCAGAACCAGGAATCCAGCGAGATTGTGGTGAATCGCATCCAGGAACCCGGTGAGAACCCGGAGAAGCGGAACCAGAAACCCGGTGAGGTCCCAGGGAATAAGAACCAGGAACCGGGCAAGGTTCTGGGGAAATGGAACCTGGAACCAGGTTAGGACCCGAGGAATCAGAACCAGGAACCCAGCGAGGTTCTGGGGAATCGGAAAAAGGAACCTGGCGAGGTCCCAGGGAATCGGAACCAGGAACCCAGTAAGGTTCCGGGGAATCGGAACCAGGAACCCAGCGAGGTTCTGGGGAATCAGAAAAAGGAACCTGGCGAGGTCCCAGGGAATCGGAAACAGGAACCCAATAAGGTCCCTGGGAATCGGACCCAGGAACACAGCGAGGATCTGGGGAAATGGAACCTGGAACCCGGTTAGGACCCGAGGAATCAGAACCAGGAACCCAGCGAGGTTCTGGAGAATCAGAAAAAGGAACCTGGCAAGGTCCCAGGGAATCGGAAACAGGAACCTGGTGAGCTCCCAGGGAATCAGAACCTGGAACCTGGCAAGGTTCTGGGGAATTGGAACCAGAAACCTTGTGAGGTCCCAGGGAATAAGAACCAGGAACCCAGCGATGATCTGGGGAAATGGAACCTGGAACCCGGTTAGGACCCGAGGAATCAGAACCAGGAACCCAGCGAGGTTCTGGGGAATCAGAAAAAGGAAACTGGCGAGGTCCCAGGGAATCGGAAACAGGAACCCAGTAAGGTGCCGGGGAATCGAAACCAGGAACCCAGCGAGGTTCTGGGGAATCGGAAAAAGGAACCTGGCGAGGTCCCAGGGAATCGGAAAGAGGAACCCAGTAAGGTCCCGGGGAATCGGAAACAGAAAGCCAGCAAGGCTCTGATGAATCGGAACCAGGAACCAGGAACCAGGGTGAGGTTCCGGGAAATCAGAACCAGGAACCCGGTGAAATCCCAGGGAATTGAAACCAGGAACCAGCGAGGTTCTGGGGAATCAGATCCAAGAACCCGGCAAAGAACCAGGAATCGGAACCAGAAACCGAGCAATGTTGTGGGGAATCGGATCCAGGAACCCGGCGAGGTCCCGGGGAATCGGAAACAGGAACCCAGCCAGGCTCTGGTGAATCGGAACCAGGAACCCGGTGAGGTCCCGGGGAATCGGAAACAGGAACCTGGTGAGGTCCCAGGGAATCAGAACCAGGAACCTGGCAAGGTTCTGGGGAATTGGAACCAGAAACCCGGTGAGGTCCCGGGGAATAAGAACCAGGAACCCAGCGAGGTTCTAGGAAAATGGAACAAGGAACCCGGCGAGGGTCTGGAGAATCAAACCTAGGAACAAAGAGGTCACAGGGAACAGAAACGAGGAAGCCAGTAAGGTCCTGGTTAATCAGATCCATGAACCCGGCGAAGTCCCGTGGAATCTGGACCAGGATCCCAGCGAGGTTCTGGGGAATCGGAAAAAGGAACTCGGCAAGGTCCTGTGGGATCAGAACCAGGAACCTGGCAAGGTCCTGGGTAATCGAATACAGTAACCCGGCCAGGTCGCGGAGAATCTGAAACAGGAACCCAGCAAGGTCCAGGGAATTGGAACCAGGAAGCCAGCCAGGCTCAGGTGAATCGGAACCAGGAACCAAGCGAGGTCCCCGGGAATCGGATCCAGGAACGCGGCAAGGTCCCAGGGAATCGGAACCAGGAACCCAGCGACGTTTTTGGGAATCAGATCCAGGAAACAGGGGAGGTTCCAGGGATCGGATCCAGTGAACCTGCGAAGTCCTGGGGAATCGGAACCAGGAACCCGACGAGGTCCTGAGGAATTGGATCCAGGAACCCGGCGAGCTTCTGGGGAATCGGAACCCAGAACCCGTTTATGTCCTGGGGAATCAGAATCAGGAACCCAGCGAGGTTCTGGGGAATAAAAACGAGGAACCTGGCGATGTCACTGGGAATCGGAAGCAGGAACCCAGCGAGGTCCCGGGGCATAGGAACCAGGAAGCCAGCGAGGCTCTGGTCAATCGGAACCAGGAACCCCAGTGAGGTTCTTCGGAATCGGAACCAGGAACCCAGTGAGGTCCCAGGGAATCATAACCAGGAACTCGGCGATGGTCCCTGAGAATCGGAATCAGGAACCCGGCGAGGTTCTGAGGAATCGGAACCTGGAAACAAGCGAGTCTCTGGGGAATCAGAACCTGGAACCCAGTGAGGTTCTGGGAAATCGGAACCAGGAACCCAGCGAGGTTCTGGGGAATCAGATCCAGGAAACCGGCGAGGTCCCGGGGAATTGGGAAAAGGAACCCTGGGAAGTCCCGGAAAATCGGAACCAGGAACCCCACGATGTTCTGGGGAATCAAAACCATGAACCCTGTTAGGTCCAAGGGAATCAGAACGAGGAATCCAACAAGGTTCTGGGGAATCGGATCCAGGATCTCGGCGAGGTCACGGGGTATATCCGAACCATGAACCCAGTGAGGTTCTGGAGAATAGCATCTAGGAACCCGGCGAGGTTCCAGGGAATTGGAACCAGGAACCTAGCAAGGCTCTTGTGAATCGGAACCAGGAACACCTGTGAGGTTCTGGGGAATCGGAAGCAGGAACCCGGTTCAGTCCATGGGAATCAGATCCAGGAACCCAGCAAGGTTCTCGGGTATCAGACCCAGGAACATGGCAAAGTACCAGGAAATCGGAACCAGGAATCCAGCGAGATTGTGGTGAATCGGATCCAGGAACCCGGTGAGAACCCGGAGAAGCGGAACCAGAAACCTGGTGAGGTCCCAGGGAATAAGAACCAGGAACCCGGCAAGGTTCTGGGGAAATGGAACCTGGAACCCGGTTAAGACACGAGGAATCAGAACCAGGAACTCAGCGAGGTTCTGGGGAATCGGAAAAAGGAACCTAGCCAGGTCCCAGAGAATCGGAAACAGGAACCCAGTAAGGTCCCGGGGAATCGGAACCAGGAACCCCACGATGTTCTGGGGAATCAAAACCATGAACCCTGTTAGGTCCAAGGGAATCAGAACGAGGAATCCAACAAGGTTCTGGGGAATCGGATCCAGAATCTCGGCGAGGTCACGGGGTATATCCGAACCACGAACCCTGTGATGTTCTGGGGAATGGATCTAGGAACCCGCCGAGGTTCCGGGGAATTGGAACCAGGAACCTAGCAAGGCTCTTGTGAATCAGAAACAGGAACACCTGTGAGGTTCTGGGGAATCGGAACCAGGAACCCGGTTCAGTCCAGGGGAATCAGATCCAGGAACCCAGCAAGGTTCTGGGGAATCAGATCCAGGAACACGGCAAAGTACCAGGGAATCAGAACCAGGAATCCAGCGAGATTGTGGTGAATCGCATCCAGGAACCCGGTGAGAACCCGGAGAAGCGGAACCAGAAACCCGGTGAGGTCCCAGGGAATAAGAACCAGGAACCGGGCAAGGTTCTGGGGAAATGGAACCTGGAACCAGGTTAGGACCCGAGGAATCAGAACCAGGAACCCAGCGAGGTTCTGGGGAATCGGAAAAAGGAACCTGGCGAGGTCCCAGGGAATCGGAACCAGGAACCCAGTAAGGTTCCGGGGAATCGGAACCAGGAACCCAGCGAGGTTCTGGGGAATCAGAAAAAGGAACCTGGCGAGGTCCCAGGGAATCGGAAACAGGAACCCAATAAGGTCCCTGGGAATCGGACCCAGGAACACAGCGAGGATCTGGGGAAATGGAACCTGGAACCCGGTTAGGACCCGAGGAATCAGAACCAGGAACCCAGCGAGGTTCTGGAGAATCAGAAAAAGGAACCTGGCAAGGTCCCAGGGAATCGGAAACAGGAACCTGGTGAGCTCCCAGGGAATCAGAACCTGGAACCTGGCAAGGTTCTGGGGAATTGGAACCAGAAACCTTGTGAGGTCCCAGGGAATAAGAACCAGGAACCCAGCGATGATCTGGGGAAATGGAACCTGGAACCCGGTTAGGACCCGAGGAATCAAACCAGGAACCCAGCGAGGTTCTGGGGAATCAGAAAAAGGAAACTGGCGAGGTCCCAGGGAATCGGAAACAGGAACCCAGTAAGGTGCCGGGGAATCGAAACCAGGAACCCAGCGAGGTTCTGGGGAATCGGAAAAAGGAACCTGGCGAGGTCCCAGGGAATCGGAAAGAGGAACCCAGTAAGGTCCCGGGGAATCGGAAACAGAAAGCCAGCAAGGCTCTGATGAATCGGAACCAGGAACCAGGAACCAGGGTGAGGTTCCGGGAAATCAGAACCAGGAACCCGGTGAAATCCCAGGGAATTGAAACCAGGAACCAGCGAGGTTCTGGGGAATCAGATCCAAGAACCCGGCAAAGAACCAGGAATCGGAACCAGAAACCGAGCAATGTTGTGGGGAATCGGATCCAGGAACCCGGCGAGGTCCCGGGGAATCGGAAACAGGAACCCAGCCAGGCTCTGGTGAATCGGAACCAGGAACCCGGTGAGGTCCCGGGGAATCGGAAACAGGAACCTGGTGAGGTCCCAGGGAATCAGAACCAGGAACCTGGCAAGGTTCTGGGGAATTGGAACCAGAAACCCGGTGAGGTCCCGGGGAATAAGAACCAGGAACCCAGCGAGGTTCTAGGAAAATGGAACAAGGAACCCGGCGAGGGTCTGGAGAATCAAACCTAGGAACAAAGAGGTCACAGGGAACAGAAACGAGGAAGCCAGTAAGGTCCTGGTTAATCAGATCCATGAACCCGGCGAAGTCCCGTGGAATCTGGACCAGGATCCCAGCGAGGTTCTGGGGAATCGGAAAAAGGAACTCGGCAAGGTCCTGTGGGATCAGAACCAGGAACCTGGCAAGGTCCTGGGTAATCGAATACAGTAACCCGGCCAGGTCGCGGAGAATCTGAAACAGGAACCCAGCAAGGTCCAGGGAATTGGAACCAGGAAGCCAGCCAGGCTCAGGTGAATCGGAACCAGGAACCAAGCGAGGTCCCCGGGAATCGGATCCAGGAATGCGGCAAGGTCCCAGGGAATCGGAACCAGGAACCCAGCGACGTTTTTGGGAATCAGATCCAGGAAACAGGCGAGGTTCCAGGGATCGGATCCAGTGAACCTGCGAAGTCCTGGGGAATCGGAACCAGGAACCCGACGAGGTCCTGAGGAATTGGATCCAGGAACCCGGCGAGCTTCTGGGGAATCGGAACCCAGAACCCGTTTATGTCCTGGGGAATCAGAATCAGGAACCCAGCGAGGTTCTGGGGAATAAAAACCAGGAACCTGGCGATGTCACTGGGAATCGGAAGCAGGAACCCAGCGAGGTCCCGGGGCATAGGAACCAGGAAGCCAGCGAGGCTCTGGTCAATCGGAACCAGGAACCCCAGTGAGGTTCTTCGGAATCGGAACCAGGAACCCAGTGAGGTCCCAGGGAATCATAACCAGGAACTCGGCGATGGTCCCTGAGAATCGGAATCAGGAACCCGGCGAGGTTCTGAGGAATCGGAACCTGGAAACAAGCGAGTCTCTGGGGAATCAGAACCTGGAACCCAGTGAGGTTCTGGGAAATCGGAACCAGGAACCCAGCGAGGTTCTGGGGAATCAGATCCAGGAAACCGGCGAGGTCCCGGGGAATTGGGAAAAGGAACCCTGGGAAGTCCCGGGGAATCGGAACCAGGAACCCCACGATGTTCTGGGGAATCAAAACCATGAACCCTGTTAGGTCCAAGGGAATCAGAACGAGGAATCCAACAAGGTTCTGGGGAATCGGATCCAGGATCTCGGCGAGGTCACGGGGTATATCCGAACCATGAACCCAGTGAGGTTCTGGAGAATAGCATCTAGGAACCTGGCGAGGTTCCAGGGAATTGGAACCAGGAACCTAGCAAGGCTCTTGTGAATCGGAACCAGGAACACCTGTGAGGTTCTGGGGAATCGGAAGCAGGAACCCGGTTCAGTCCATGGGAATCAGATCCAGGAACCCAGCAAGGTTCTCGGGTATCAGACCCAGGAACATGGCAAAGTACCAGGGAATCGGAACCAGGAATCCAGCGAGATTGTGGTGAATCGGATCCAGGAATTCGGTGAGAACCCGGAGAAGCGGAACCAGAAACCTGGTGAGGTCCCAGGGAATAAGAACCAGGAACCCGGCAAGGTTCTGGGGAAATGGAACCTGGAACCCGGTTAAGACACGAGGAATCAGAACCAGGAACTCAGCGAGGTTCTGGAGAATCGGAAAAAGGAACCTAGCAAGGTCCCAGAGAATCAGAAACAGGAACCCAGTAAGGTCCCGGGGAATCGGAACCAGGAACCCCACGATGTTCTGGGGAATCAAAACCATGAACCCTGTTAGGTCCAAGGGAATCAGAACGAGGAATCCAACAAGGTTCTGGGGAATCGGATCCAGAATCTCGGCGAGGTCACGGGGTATATCCGAACCACGAACCCTGTGAGGTTCTGGGGAATGGATCTAGGAACCCGGCGAGTTTCCGGGGAATTGGAACCAGGAACCTAGCAAGGCTCTTGTGAATCAGAAACAGGAACACCTGTGAGGTTCTGGGGAATCGGAACCAGGAACCCGGTTCAGTCCAGGGGAATCAGATCCAGGAACCCAGCAAGGTTCTGGGGAATCAGATCCAGGAACACGGCAAAGTACCAGGGAATCAGAACCAGGAATCCAGCGAGATTGTGGTGAATCGCATCCAGGAACCCGGTGAGAACCCGGAGAAGCGGAACCAGAAACCCGGTGAGGTCCCAGGGAATAAGAACCAGGAACCGGGCAAGGTTCTGGGGAAATGGAACCTGGAACCAGGTTAGGACCCGAGGAATCAGAACCAGGAACCCAGCGAGGTTCTGGGGAATCGGAAAAAGGAACCTGGCGAGGTCCCAGGGAATCGGAAACAGGAACCCAGTAAGGTCCCGGGGAATCGGAACCAGGAACACAGCGAGGATCTGGGGAAATGGAACCTGGAACCCGGTTAGGACCCGAGGAATCAGAACCAGGAACCCAGCGAGGTTCTGGAGAATCGGAAAAAGGAACCTGGCAAGGTCCCAGGGAATCGGATACAGGAACCTGGTGAGGTCCCAGGGAATCAGAACCTGGAACCTGGCAAGGTTCTGGGGAATTGGAACCAGAAACCTTGTGAGGTCCCAGGGAATAAGAACCAGGAACCCAGCGATGATCTGGGGAAATGGAACCTGGAACCCGGTTAGGACCCGAGGAATCAGAACCAGGAACCCAGCGAGGTTCTGGGGAATCAGAAAAAGGAAACTGGCGAGGTCCCAGGGAATCGGAAACAGGAACCCAGTGAGGTGCCGGGGAATCGAAACCAGGAACCCAGCGAGGCTCTGGGGAATCAGAAAAAGGAACCTGGGGAGGTCCCAGGGAATCGGAAACAGGAACCCAGTAAGGTCCCGGGGAATCGGAACCAGGAACCCAGCGAGGTTCTGGGGAATCAGAAAAAGGAACCTGGCGAGGTCCCAGGGAATCGGAAACAGGAACCCAGTAAGGTGCCTGGGAATCGAAACCAGGAACCCAGCGAGGTTCTGGGGAATCGGAAAAAGGAACCTGGCGAGGTCCCAGGGAATCGGAAAGAGGAACCCAGTAAGGTCCCGGGGAATCGGAAACAGAAAGCCAGCAAGGCTCTGATGAATCGGAACCAGGAACCAGGGTGAGGTTCCGGGAAATCAGAACCAGGAATCCGGTGAAATCCCAGGGAATTGAAACCAGGAACCAGCGAGGTTCTGGGGAATCAGATCCAAGAACCCGGCAAAGAACCGGGAATCGGAACCAGAAACCGAGCAATGTTGTGGGGAATCGGATCCAGGAACCCGGCTAGGTCCCGGGGAATCGGAAACAGGAACCCAGCCAGGCTCTGGTGAATCGGATCCAGGAACCCGGTGAGGTCCCTGGGAATCGGAAACAGGAACCTGGTGAGGTCCCAGGGAATCAGAACCAGGAACCTGGCAAGGTTCTGGGGAATTGGAACCAGAAACCCGGTGAGGTCCCGGGGAATAAGAACCAGGAACCCAGCGAGGTTCTAGGAAAATGGAACCAGGAACCCGGCGAGGGTCTGGAGAATCAAACCTAGGAACAAAGAGGTCACAGGGAACAGAAACGAGGAAGCCAGTAAGGTCCTGGTTAATCAGATCCAGGAACCCGGCGAAGTCCCGTGGAATCTGGACCAGGATCCCAGCGAGGTTCTGGGGAATCGGAAAAAGGAACTCGGCAAGGTCCTGTGGGATCAGAACCAGGAACCCGGCAAGGTCCTGGGTAATCGGATACAGTAACCCGGCCAGGTCGCGGAGAATCTGAAACAGGAACCCAGCAAGGTCCCGGGGAATTGGAACCAGGAAGCCAGCCAGGCTCAGGTGAATCGGAACCAGGAACCAAGCGAGGTCCCCGGGAATCGGATCCAGGAACGCGGCAAGGTCCCAGGGAATCGGAACCAGGAACCCAGCGACGTTCTTGGGAATCAGATCCAGGAAACAGGCGAGGTTCCAGGGATCGGATCCAGTGAACCTGCGAAGTCCTGGGGAATCGGAACCAGGAACCCGACGAGGTCCTGAGGAATTGGATCCAGGAACCCGGCGAGCTTCTGGGGAATCGGAACCCAGAACCCGTTTATGTCCTGGGGAATCAGAATCAGGAACCCAGCGAGGTTCTGGGGAATAAAAACGAGGAACCTGGCGATGTCACTGGGAATCGGAAGCAGGAACCCAGCGAGGTCCCGGGGCATAGGAACCAGGAAGCCAGCGAGGCTCTGGTCAATCGGAACCAGGAACCCCAGTGAGGTACTTCAGAATCGGAACCAGGAACCCAGTGAGGTCCCAGGGAATCATAACCAGGAACTCGGCGATGGTCCCTGAGAATCGGAATCAGGAACCCGGCGAGGTTCTGAGGAATCTGAACCTGGAAACAAGCGAGTCTCTGGGGAATCAGAACCTGGAACCCAGTGAGGTTCTGGGAAATCGGAACCAGGAACCCAGCGAGGTTCTGGGGAATCAGATCCAGGAAACCGGCGAGGTCCCGGGGAATTGGGAAAAGGAACCCTGGGAAGTCCCGGGGAATCGGAACCAGGAACCCCACGATGTTCTGGGGAATCAAAACCGTGAACCCTGTTAGGTCCAAGGGAATCAGAACGAGGAATCCAACAAGGTTCTGGGGAATCGGATCCAGGATCTCGGCGAGGTCACGGGGTATATCCAAACCATGAACCCAGTGAGGTTCTGGAGAATAGCATCTAGGAACCCGGCGAGGTTCCAGGGAATTGGAACCAGGAACCTAGCAAGGCTCTTGTGAATCGGAACCAGGAACACCTGTGAGGTTCTGGGGAATCGGAAGCAGGAACCCGGTTCAGTCCATGGGAATCAGATCCAGGAACCCAGCAAGGTTCTCGGGTATCAGACCCAGGAACATGGCAAAGTACCAGGGAATCGGAACCAGGAATCCAGCGAGATTGTGGTGAATCGGATCCAGGAACCCGGTGAGAACCCGGAGAAGCGGAACCAGAAACCTGGTGAGGTCCCAGGGAATAAGAACCAGGAACCCGGCAAGGTTCTGGGGAAATGGAACCTGGAACCCGGTTAAGACACGAGGAATCAGAACCAGGAACTCAGCGAGGTTCTGGGGAATCGGAAAAAGGAACCTAGCAAGGTCCCAGAGAATCGGAAACAGGAACCCAGTAAGGTCCCGGGGAATCGGAACCAGGAACCCCACGATGTTCTGGGGAATCAAAACCATGAACCCTGTTAGGTCCAAGGGAATCAGAACGAGGAATCCAACAAGGTTCTGGGGAATCGGATCCAGAATCTCGGCGAGGTCACGGGGTATATCCGAACTACGAACCCTGTGAGGTTCTGGGGAATGGATCTAGGAACCCGGCGAGGTTCCGGGGAATTGGAACCAGGAACCTAGCAAGGCTCTTGTGAATCAGAACCAGGAACACCTGTGAGGTTCTGGGGAATCGGAACCAGGAACCCAGTAAGGTCCCGGGGAATCGGAACCAGGAACCCAGCGAGGTTCTGGGGAATCAGAAAAAGGAACCTGCGAGGTCCCAGGGAATCGGAAACAGGAACCCAATAAGGTCCCTGGGAATCGGACCCAGGAACACAGCGAGGATCTGGGGAAATGGAACCTGGAACCCGGTTAGGACCCGAGGAATCAGAACCAGGAACCCAGCGAGGTTCTGGAGAATCAGAAAAAGGAACCTGGCAAGGTCCCAGGGAATCGGAAACAGGAACCTGGTGAGGTCCCAGGGAATCAGAACCTGGAACCTGGCAAGGTTCTGGGGAATTGGAACCAGAAACTTTGTGAGGTCCCAGGGAATAAGAACCAGGAACCCAGCGATGATCTGGGGAAATGGAACCTGGAACCCGGTTAGGACCCGAGGAATCAGAACCAGGAACCCAGCGAGGTTCTGGGGAATCAGAAAAAGGAAACTGGCGAGGTCCCAGGGAATCGGAAACAGGAACCCAGTAAGGTGCCGGGGAATCGAAACCAGGAACCCAGCGAGGTTCTGGGGAATCGGAAAAAGGAACCTGGCGAGGTCCCAGGGAATCGGAAAGAGGAACCCAGTAAGGTCCCGGGGAATCGGAAACAGAAAGCCAGCAAGGCTCTGATGAATCGGAACCAGGAACCAGGGTGAGGTTCCGGGAAATCAGAACCAGGAACCCGGTGAAATCCCAGGGAATTGAAACCAGGAACCAGCGAGGTTCTGGCGAATCAGATCCAAGAACCCGGCAAAGAACCGGGAATCGGAACCAGAAACCGAGCAATGTTGTGGGGAATCGGATCCAGGAACCCAGCGATGATCTGGGGAAATGGAACCTGGAACCCGGTTAGGACCCGAGGAATCAGAACCAGGAACCCAGCGAGGTTCTGGGGAATCAGAAAAAGGAAACTGGCGAGGTCCCAGGGAATCGGAAACAGGAACCCAGTAAGGTGCCGGGGAATCGAAACCAGGAACCCAGCGAGGTTCTGGGGAATCGGAAAAAGGAACCTGGCGAGGTCCCAGGGAATCGGAAAGAGGAACCCAGTAAGGTCCCGGGGAATCGGAAACAGAAAGCCAGCAAGGCTCTGATGAATCGGAACCAGGAACCAGGGTGAGGTTCCGGGAAATCAGAACCAGGAACCCGGTGAAATCCCAGGGAATTGAAACCAGGAACCAGCGAGGTTCTGGGGAATCAGATCCAAGAACCCGGCAAAGAACCGGGAATCGGAACCAGAAACCGAGCAATGTTGTGGGGAATCGGATCCAGGAACCCGGCCAGGTCCCGGGGAATCGGAAACAGGAACCCAGCCAGGCTCTGGTGAATCGGAACCAGGAACCCTGTGAGGTCCCGGGGAATCGGAAACAGGAACCTGGTGAGGTCCCAGGGAATCAGAACCAGGAACCTGGCAAGGTTCTGGGGAATTGGAACCAGAAACCCGGTGAGGTCCCGGGGAATAAGAACCAGGAACCCAGCGAGGTTCTAGGAAAATGGAACCAGGAACCCGGCGAGGGTCTGGAGAATCAAACCTAGGAACAAAGAGGTCACAGGGAACAGAAACGAGGAAGCCAGTAAGGTCCTGGTTAATCAGATCCAGGAACCCGGCGAAGTCCCGTGGAATCTGGACCAGGATCCCAGCGAGGTTCTGGGGAATCGGAAAAAGGAACTCGGCAAGGTCCTGTGGGATCAGAACCAGGAACCCGGCAAGGTCCTGGGTAATCGGATACAGTAACCCGGCCAGGTCGCGGAGAATCTGAAACAGGAACCCAGCAAGGTCCCGGGGAATTGGAACCAGGAAGCCAGCCAGGCTCAGGTGAATCGGAACCAGGAACCAAGCGAGGTCCCCGGGAATCGGATCCAGGAATGCGGCAAGGTCCCAGGGAATCGGAACCAGGAACCCAGCGACGTTCTTGGGAATCAGATCCAGGAAACAGGCGAGGTTCCAGGGATCGGATCCAGTGAACCTGCGAAGTCCTGGGGAATCGGAACCAGGAACCCGACGAGGTCCTGAGGAATTGGATCCAGGAACCCGGCGAGCTTCTGAGGAATCGGAACCCAGAACCCGTTTATGTCCTGGGGAATCAGAATCAGGAACCCAGCGAGGTTCTGGGGAATAAAAACCAGGAACCTGGCGATGTCACTGGGAATCGGAAGCAGGAACCCAGCGAGGTCCCGGGGCATAGGAACCAGGAAGCCAGCGAGGCTCTGGTCAATCGGAACCAGGAACCCCAGTGAGGTTCTTCAGAATCGGAACCAGGAACCCAGTGAGGTCCCAGGGAATCATAACCAGGAACTCGGCAATGGTCCCTGAGAATCGGAATCAGGAACCCGGCGAGGTTCTGAGGAATCTGAACCTGGAAACAAGCGAGTCTCTGGGGAATCAGAACCTGGAACCCAGTGAGGTTCTGGGAAATCGGAACCAGGAACCCAGCGAGGTTCTGGGGAATCAGATCCAGGAAACCGGCGAGGTCCCGGGGAATTGGGAAAAGGAACCCTGGGAAGTCCCGGGGAATCGGAACCAGGAACCCCACGATGTTCTGGGGAATCAAAACCATGAACCCTGTTAGGTCCAAGGGAATCAGAACGAGGAATCCAACAAGGTTCTGGGGAATCGGATCCAGGATCTCGGCGAGGTCACGGGGTATATCCGAACCATGAACCCAGTGAGGTTCTGGAGAATAGCATCTAGGAACCTGGCGAGGTTCCAGGGAATTGGAACCAGGAACCTAGCAAGGCTCTTGTGAATCGGAACCAGGAACACCTGTGAGGTTCTGGGGAATCGGAAGCAGGAACCCGGTTCAGTCCATGGGAATCAGATCCAGGAACCCAGCAAGGTTCTCGGGTATCAGACCCAGGAACATGGCAAAGTACCAGGGAATCGGAACCAGGAATCCAGCGAGATTGTGGTGAATCGGATCCAGGAATTCGGTGAGAACCCGGAGAAGCGGAACCAGAAACCTGGTGAGGTCCCAGGGAATAAGAACCAGGAACCCGGCAAGGTTCTGGGGAAATGGAACCTGGAACCCGGTTAAGACACGAGGAATCAGAACCAGGAACTCAGCGAGGTTCTGGAGAATCGGAAAAAGGAACCTAGCAAGGTCCCAGAGAATCAGAAACAGGAACCCAGTAAGGTCCCGGGGAATCGGAACCAGGAACCCCACGATGTTCTGGGGAATCAAAACCATGAACCCTGTTAGGTCCAAGGGAATCAGAACGAGGAATCCAACAAGGTTCTGGGGAATCGGATCCAGAATCTCGGCGAGGTCACGGGGTATATCCGAACCACGAACCCTGTGAGGTTCTGGGGAATGGATCTAGGAACCCGGCGAGTTTCCGGGGAATTGGAACCAGGAACCTAGCAAGGCTCTTGTGAATCAGAAACAGGAACACCTGTGAGGTTCTGGGGAATCGGAACCAGGAACCCGGTTCAGTCCAGGGGAATCAGATCCAGGAACCCAGCAAGGTTCTGGGGAATCAGATCCAGGAACACGGCAAAGTACCAGGGAATCAGAACCAGGAATCCAGCGAGATTGTGGTGAATCGCATCCAGGAACCCGGTGAGAACCCGGAGAAGCGGAACCAGAAACCCGGTGAGGTCCCAGGGAATAAGAACCAGGAACCGGGCAAGGTTCTGGGGAAATGGAACCTGGAACCAGGTTAGGACCCGAGGAATCAGAACCAGGAACCCAGCGAGGTTCTGGGGAATCGGAAAAAGGAACCTGGCGAGGTCCCAGGGAATCGGAAACAGGAACCCAGTAAGGTCCCGGGGAATCGGAACCAGGAACACAGCGAGGATCTGGGGAAATGGAACCTGGAACCCGGTTAGGACCCGAGGAATCAGAACCAGGAACCCAGCGAGGTTCTGGAGAATCGGAAAAAGGAACCTGGCAAGGTCCCAGGGAATCGGATACAGGAACCTGGTGAGGTCCCAGGGAATCAGAACCTGGAACCTGGCAAGGTTCTGGGGAATTGGAACCAGAAACCTTGTGAGGTCCCAGGGAATAAGAACCAGGAACCCAGCGATGATCTGGGGAAATGGAACCTGGAACCCGGTTAGGACCCGAGGAATCAGAACCAGGAACCCAGCGAGGTTCTGGGGAATCAGAAAAAGGAAACTGGCGAGGTCCCAGGGAATCGGAAACAGGAACCCAGTGAGGTGCCGGGGAATCGAAACCAGGAACCCAGCGAGGCTCTGGGGAATCAGAAAAAGGAACCTGGGGAGGTCCCAGGGAATCGGAAACAGGAACCCAGTAAGGTCCCGGGGAATCGGAACCAGGAACCCAGCGAGGTTCTGGGGAATCAGAAAAAGGAACCTGGCGAGGTCCCAGGGAATCGGAAACAGGAACCCAGTAAGGTGCCTGGGAATCGAAACCAGGAACCCAGCGAGGTTCTGGGGAATCGGAAAAAGGAACCTGGCGAGGTCCCAGGGAATCGGAAAGAGGAACCCAGTAAGGTCCCGGGGAATCGGAAACAGAAAGCCAGCAAGGCTCTGATGAATCGGAACCAGGAACCAGGGTGAGGTTCCGGGAAATCAGAACCAGGAATCCGGTGAAATCCCAGGGAATTGAAACCAGGAACCAGCGAGGTTCTGGGGAATCAGATCCAAGAACCCGGCAAAGAACCGGGAATCGGAACCAGAAACCGAGCAATGTTGTGGGGAATCGGATCCAGGAACCCGGCTAGGTCCCGGGGAATCGGAAACAGGAACCCAGCCAGGCTCTGGTGAATCGGATCCAGGAACCCGGTGAGGTCCCTGGGAATCGGAAACAGGAACCTGGTGAGGTCCCAGGGAATCAGAACCAGGAACCTGGCAAGGTTCTGGGGAATTGGAACCAGAAACCCGGTGAGGTCCCGGGGAATAAGAACCAGGAACCCAGCGAGGTTCTAGGAAAATGGAACCAGGAACCCGGCGAGGGTCTGGAGAATCAAACCTAGGAACAAAGAGGTCACAGGGAACAGAAACGAGGAAGCCAGTAAGGTCCTGGTTAATCAGATCCAGGAACCCGGCGAAGTCCCGTGGAATCTGGACCAGGATCCCAGCGAGGTTCTGGGGAATCGGAAAAAGGAACTCGGCAAGGTCCTGTGGGATCAGAACCAGGAACCCGGCAAGGTCCTGGGTAATCGGATACAGTAACCCGGCCAGGTCGCGGAGAATCTGAAACAGGAACCCAGCAAGGTCCCGGGGAATTGGAACCAGGAAGCCAGCCAGGCTCAGGTGAATCGGAACCAGGAACCAAGCGAGGTCCCCGGGAATCGGATCCAGGAACGCGGCAAGGTCCCAGGGAATCGGAACCAGGAACCCAGCGACGTTCTTGGGAATCAGATCCAGGAAACAGGCGAGGTTCCAGGGATCGGATCCAGTGAACCTGCGAAGTCCTGGGGAATCGGAACCAGGAACCCGACGAGGTCCTGAGGAATTGGATCCAGGAACCCGGCGAGCTTCTGGGGAATCGGAACCCAGAACCCGTTTATGTCCTGGGGAATCAGAATCAGGAACCCAGCGAGGTTCTGGGGAATAAAAACGAGGAACCTGGCGATGTCACTGGGAATCGGAAGCAGGAACCCAGCGAGGTCCCGGGGCATAGGAACCAGGAAGCCAGCGAGGCTCTGGTCAATCGGAACCAGGAACCCCAGTGAGGTACTTCAGAATCGGAACCAGGAACCCAGTGAGGTCCCAGGGAATCATAACCAGGAACTCGGCGATGGTCCCTGAGAATCGGAATCAGGAACCCGGCGAGGTTCTGAGGAATCTGAACCTGGAAACAAGCGAGTCTCTGGGGAATCAGAACCTGGAACCCAGTGAGGTTCTGGGAAATCGGAACCAGGAACCCAGCGAGGTTCTGGGGAATCAGATCCAGGAAACCGGCGAGGTCCCGGGGAATTGGGAAAAGGAACCCTGGGAAGTCCCGGGGAATCGGAACCAGGAACCCCACGATGTTCTGGGGAATCAAAACCGTGAACCCTGTTAGGTCCAAGGGAATCAGAACGAGGAATCCAACAAGGTTCTGGGGAATCGGATCCAGGATCTCGGCGAGGTCACGGGGTATATCCAAACCATGAACCCAGTGAGGTTCTGGAGAATAGCATCTAGGAACCCGGCGAGGTTCCAGGGAATTGGAACCAGGAACCTAGCAAGGCTCTTGTGAATCGGAACCAGGAACACCTGTGAGGTTCTGGGGAATCGGAAGCAGGAACCCGGTTCAGTCCATGGGAATCAGATCCAGGAACCCAGCAAGGTTCTCGGGTATCAGACCCAGGAACATGGCAAAGTACCAGGGAATCGGAACCAGGAATCCAGCGAGATTGTGGTGAATCGGATCCAGGAACCCGGTGAGAACCCGGAGAAGCGGAACCAGAAACCTGGTGAGGTCCCAGGGAATAAGAACCAGGAACCCGGCAAGGTTCTGGGGAAATGGAACCTGGAACCCGGTTAAGACACGAGGAATCAGAACCAGGAACTCAGCGAGGTTCTGGGGAATCGGAAAAAGGAACCTAGCAAGGTCCCAGAGAATCGGAAACAGGAACCCAGTAAGGTCCCGGGGAATCGGAACCAGGAACCCCACGATGTTCTGGGGAATCAAAACCATGAACCCTGTTAGGTCCAAGGGAATCAGAACGAGGAATCCAACAAGGTTCTGGGGAATCGGATCCAGAATCTCGGCGAGGTCACGGGGTATATCCGAACTACGAACCCTGTGAGGTTCTGGGGAATGGATCTAGGAACCCGGCGAGGTTCCGGGGAATTGGAACCAGGAACCTAGCAAGGCTCTTGTGAATCAGAACCAGGAACACCTGTGAGGTTCTGGGGAATCGGAACCAGGAACCCAGTAAGGTCCCGGGGAATCGGAACCAGGAACCCAGCGAGGTTCTGGGGAATCAGAAAAAGGAACCTGCGAGGTCCCAGGGAATCGGAAACAGGAACCCAATAAGGTCCCTGGGAATCGGACCCAGGAACACAGCGAGGATCTGGGGAAATGGAACCTGGAACCCGGTTAGGACCCGAGGAATCAGAACCAGGAACCCAGCGAGGTTCTGGAGAATCAGAAAAAGGAACCTGGCAAGGTCCCAGGGAATCGGAAACAGGAACCTGGTGAGGTCCCAGGGAATCAGAACCTGGAACCTGGCAAGGTTCTGGGGAATTGGAACCAGAAACTTTGTGAGGTCCCAGGGAATAAGAACCAGGAACCCAGCGATGATCTGGGGAAATGGAACCTGGAACCCGGTTAGGACCCGAGGAATCAGAACCAGGAACCCAGCGAGGTTCTGGGGAATCAGAAAAAGGAAACTGGCGAGGTCCCAGGGAATCGGAAACAGGAACCCAGTAAGGTGCCGGGGAATCGAAACCAGGAACCCAGCGAGGTTCTGGGGAATCGGAAAAAGGAACCTGGCGAGGTCCCAGGGAATCGGAAAGAGGAACCCAGTAAGGTCCCGGGGAATCGGAAACAGAAAGCCAGCAAGGCTCTGATGAATCGGAACCAGGAACCAGGGTGAGGTTCCGGGAAATCAGAACCAGGAACCCGGTGAAATCCCAGGGAATTGAAACCAGGAACCAGCGAGGTTCTGGCGAATCAGATCCAAGAACCCGGCAAAGAACCGGGAATCGGAACCAGAAACCGAGCAATGTTGTGGGGAATCGGATCCAGGAACCCAGCGATGATCTGGGGAAATGGAACCTGGAACCCGGTTAGGACCCGAGGAATCAGAACCAGGAACCCAGCGAGGTTCTGGGGAATCAGAAAAAGGAAACTGGCGAGGTCCCAGGGAATCGGAAACAGGAACCCAGTAAGGTGCCGGGGAATCGAAACCAGGAACCCAGCGAGGTTCTGGGGAATCGGAAAAAGGAACCTGGCGAGGTCCCAGGGAATCGGAAAGAGGAACCCAGTAAGGTCCCGGGGAATCGGAAACAGAAAGCCAGCAAGGCTCTGATGAATCGGAACCAGGAACCAGGGTGAGGTTCCGGGAAATCAGAACCAGGAACCCGGTGAAATCCCAGGGAATTGAAACCAGGAACCAGCGAGGTTCTGGGGAATCAGATCCAAGAACCCGGCAAAGAACCGGGAATCGGAACCAGAAACCGAGCAATGTTGTGGGGAATCGGATCCAGGAACCCGGCCAGGTCCCGGGGAATCGGAAACAGGAACCCAGCCAGGCTCTGGTGAATCGGAACCAGGAACCCTGTGAGGTCCCGGGGAATCGGAAACAGGAACCTGGTGAGGTCCCAGGGAATCAGAACCAGGAACCTGGCAAGGTTCTGGGGAATTGGAACCAGAAACCCGGTGAGGTCCCGGGGAATAAGAACCAGGAACCCAGCGAGGTTCTAGGAAAATGGAACCAGGAACCCGGCGAGGGTCTGGAGAATCAAACCTAGGAACAAAGAGGTCACAGGGAACAGAAACGAGGAAGCCAGTAAGGTCCTGGTTAATCAGATCCAGGAACCCGGCGAAGTCCCGTGGAATCTGGACCAGGATCCCAGCGAGGTTCTGGGGAATCGGAAAAAGGAACTCGGCAAGGTCCTGTGGGATCAGAACCAGGAACCCGGCAAGGTCCTGGGTAATCGGATACAGTAACCCGGCCAGGTCGCGGAGAATCTGAAACAGGAACCCAGCAAGGTCCCGGGGAATTGGAACCAGGAAGCCAGCCAGGCTCAGGTGAATCGGAACCAGGAACCAAGCGAGGTCCCCGGGAATCGGATCCAGGAATGCGGCAAGGTCCCAGGGAATCGGAACCAGGAACCCAGCGACGTTCTTGGGAATCAGATCCAGGAAACAGGCGAGGTTCCAGGGATCGGATCCAGTGAACCTGCGAAGTCCTGGGGAATCGGAACCAGGAACCCGACGAGGTCCTGAGGAATTGGATCCAGGAACCCGGCGAGCTTCTGAGGAATCGGAACCCAGAACCCGTTTATGTCCTGGGGAATCAGAATCAGGAACCCAGCGAGGTTCTGGGGAATAAAAACCAGGAACCTGGCGATGTCACTGGGAATCGGAAGCAGGAACCCAGCGAGGTCCCGGGGCATAGGAACCAGGAAGCCAGCGAGGCTCTGGTCAATCGGAACCAGGAACCCCAGTGAGGTTCTTCAGAATCGGAACCAGGAACCCAGTGAGGTCCCAGGGAATCATAACCAGGAACTCGGCAATGGTCCCTGAGAATCGGAATCAGGAACCCGGCGAGGTTCTGAGGAATCTGAACCTGGAAACAAGCGAGTCTCTGGGGAATCAGAACCTGGAACCCAGTGAGGTTCTGGGAAATCGGAACCAGGAACCCAGCGAGGTTCTGGGGAATCAGATCCAGGAAACCGGCGAGGTCCCGGGGAATTGGGAAAAGGAACCCTGGGAAGTCCCGGGGAATCGGAACCAGGAACCCCACGATGTTCTGGGGAATCAAAACCATGAACCCTGTTAGGTCCAAGGGAATCAGAACGAGGAATCCAACAAGGTTCTGGGGAATCGGATCCAGGATCTCGGCGAGGTCACGGGGTATATCCGAACCATGAACCCAGTGAGGTTCTGGAGAATAGCATCTAGGAACCTGGCGAGGTTCCAGGGAATTGGAACCAGGAACCTAGCAAGGCTCTTGTGAATCGGAACCAGGAACACCTGTGAGGTTCTGGGGAATCGGAAGCAGGAACCCGGTTCAGTCCATGGGAATCAGATCCAGGAACCCAGCAAGGTTCTCGGGTATCAGACCCAGGAACATGGCAAAGTACCAGGGAATCGGAACCAGGAATCCAGCGAGATTGTGGTGAATCGGATCCAGGAATTCGGTGAGAACCCGGAGAAGCGGAACCAGAAACCTGGTGAGGTCCCAGGGAATAAGAACCAGGAACCCAGCAAGGTTCTGGGGAAATGGAACCTGGAACCCGGTTAAGACACGAGGAATCAGAACCAGGAACTCAGCGAGGTTCTGGAGAATCGGAAAAAGGAACCTAGCAAGGTCCCAGAGAATCAGAAACAGGAACCCAGTAAGGTCCCGGGGAATCGGAACCAGGAACCCCACGATGTTCTGGGGAATCAAAACCATGAACCCTGTTAGGTCCAAGGGAATCAGAACGAGGAATCCAACAAGGTTCTGGGGAATCGGATCCAGAATCTCGGCGAGGTCACGGGGTATAACCGAACCACGAACCCTGTGAGGTTCTGGGGAATGGATCTAGGAACCCGGCGAGTTTCCGGGGAATTGGAACCAGGAACCTAGCAAGGCTCTTGTGAATCAGAACCAGGAACACCTGTGAGGTTCTGGGGAATCGGAACCAGGAACCCGGTTCAGTCCAGGGGAATCAGATCCAGGAACCCAGCAAGGTTCTGGGGAATCAGATCCAGGAACACGGCAAAGTACCAGGGAATCAGAACCAGGAATCCAGCGAGATTGTGGTGAATCGCATCCAGGAACCCGGTGAGAACCCGGAGAAGCGGAACCAGAAACCCGGTGAGGTCCCAGGGAATAAGAACCAGGAACCGGGCAAGGTTCTGGGGAAATGGAACCTGGAACCAGGTTAGGACCCGAGGAATCAGAACCAGGAACCCAGCGAGGTTCTGGGGAATCGGAAAAAGGAACCTGGCGAGGTCCCAGGGAATCGGAAACAGGAACCCAGTAAGGTCCCGGGGAATCGGAACCAGGAACACAGCGAGGATCTGGGGAAATGGAACCTGGAACCCGGTTAGGACCCGAGGAATCAGAACCAGGAACCCAGCGAGGTTCTGGAGAATCGGAAAAAGGAACCTGGCAAGGTCCCAGGGAATCGGATACAGGAACCTGGTGAGGTCCCAGGGAATCAGAACCTGGAACCTGGCAAGGTTCTGGGGAATTGGAACCAGAAACCTTGTGAGTTCCCAGGGAATAAGAACCAGGAACCCAGCGATGATCTGGGGAATTGGAACCTGGAACCCGGTTAGGACCCGAGGAATCAGAACCAGGAACCCAGCGAGGTTCTGGGGAATCAGAAAAAGGAAACTGGCGAGGTCCCAGGGAATCGGAAACAGGAACCCAGTGAGGTGCCGGGGAATCGAAACCTGGAACCCAGCGAGGTTCTGGGGAATCAGAAAAAGGAACCTGGGGAGGTCCCAGGGAATCGGAAACAGGAACCCAGTAAGGTCCCGGGGAATCGGAACCAGGAACCCAGCGAGGTTCTGGGGAATCAGAAAAAGGAACCTGGCGAGGTCCCAGGGAATCGGAAACAGGAACCCAGTAAGGTGCCTGGGAATCGAAACCAGGAACCCAGCGAGGTTCTGGGGAATCGGAAAAAGGAACCTGGCGAGGTCCCAGGGAATCGGAAAGAGGAACCCAGTAAGGTCCCGGGGAATCGGAAACAGAAAGCCAGCAAGGCTCTGATGAATCGGAACCAGGAACCAGGTGAGGTTCCGGGAAATCAGAACCAGGAATCCGGTGAAATCACAGGGAATTGAAACCAGGAACCAGCGAGGTTCTGGGGAATCAGATCCAAGAACCCGGCAAAGAACCGGGAATCGGAACCAGAAACCGAGCAATGTTGTGGGGAATCGGATCCAGGAACCCGGCGAGGTCCCGGGGAATCGGAAACAGGAACCCAGCCAGGCTCTGGTGAATCGGAACCAGGAACCCGGTGAGGTCCCTGGGAATCAGAAACAGGAACCTGGTGAGGTCCCAGGGAATCAGAACCAGGAACCTGGCAAGGTTCTGGGGAATTGGAACCAGAAACCCGGTGAGGTCCCGGGGAATAAGAACCAGGAACCCAGCGAGGTTCTAGGAAAATGGAACCAGGAACCCGGCGAGGGTCTGGAGAATCAAACCTAGGAACAAAGAGGTCACAGGGAACAGAAACGAGGAAGCCAGTAAGGTCCTGGTTAATCAGATCCAGGAACCCGGCGAAGTCCCGTGGAATCTGGACCAGGATCCCAGCGAGGTTCTGGGGAATCGGAAAAAGGAACTCGGCAAGGTCCTGTGGGATCAGAACCAGGAACCTGGCAAGGTCCTGGGTAATCGGATACAGTAACCCGGCCAGGTCGCGGAGAATCTGAAACAGGAACCCAGCAAGGTCCCGGGGAATTGGAACCAGGAAGCCAGCCAGGCTCAGGTGAATCGGAACCAGGAACCAAGCGAGGTCCCCGGGAATCGGATCCAGGAACGCGGCAAGGTCCCAGGGAATCGGAACCAGGAACCCAGCGACGTTCTTGGGAATCAGATCCAGGAAACAGGCGAGGTTCCAGGGATCGGATCCAGTGAACCTGCGAAGTCCTGGGGAATCGGAACCAGGAACCCGACGAGGTCCTGAGGAATTGGATCCAGGAACCCGGCGAGCTTCTGGGGAATCGGAACCCAGAACCCGTTTATGTCCTGGGGAATCAGAATCAGGAACCCAGCGAGGTTCTGGGGAATAAAAACGAGGAACCTGGCGATGTCACTGGGAATCGGAAGCAGGAACCCAGCGAGGTCCCGGGGCATAGGAACCAGGAAGCCAGCGAGGCTCTGGTCAATCGGAACCAGGAACCCCAGTGAGGTTCTTCGGAATCGGAACCAGGAACCCAGTGAGGTCCCAGGGAATCATAACCAGGAACTCGGCGATGGTCCCTGAGAATCGGAATCAGGAACCCGGCGAGGTTCTGAGGAATCGGAACCTGGAAACAAGCGAGTCTCTGGGGAATCAGAACCTGGAACCCAGTGAGGTTCTGGGAAATCGGAACCAGGAACCCAGCGAGGTTCTGGGGAATCAGATCCAGGAAACCGGCGAGGTCCCGGGGAATTGGGAAAAGGAACCCTGGGAAGTCCCGGGGAATCGGAACCAGGAACCCCACGATGTTCTGGGGAATCAAAACCGTGAACCCTGTTAGGTCCAAGGGAATCAGAACGAGGAATCCAACAAGGTTCTGGGGAATCGGATCCAGGATCTCGGCGAGGTCACGGGGTATATCCAAACCATGAACCCAGTGAGGTTCTGGAGAATAGCATCTAGGAACCCGGCGAGGTTCCAGGGAATTGGAACCAGGAACCTAGCAAGGCTCTTGTGAATCGGAACCAGGAACACCTGTGAGGTTCTGGGGAATCGGAAGCAGGAACCCGGTTCAGTCCATGGGAATCAGATACAGGAACCCAGCAAGGTTCTCGGGTATCAGACCCAGGAACATGGCAAAGTACCAGGGAATCGGAACCAGGAATCCAGCGAGATTGTGGTGAATCGGATCCAGGAACCCGGTGAGAACCCGGAGAAGCGGAACCAGAAACCTGGTGAGGTCCCAGGGAATAAGAACCAGGAACCCGGCAAGGTTCTGGGGAAATGGAACCTGGAACCCGGTTAAGACACGAGGAATCAGAACCAGGAACTCAGCGAGGTTCTGGGGAATCGGAAAAAGGAACCTAGCAAGGTCCCAGAGAATCGGAAACAGGAACCCAGTAAGGTCCCGGGGAATCGGAACCAGGAACCCCACGATGTTCTGGGGAATCAAAACCATGAACCCTGTTAGGTCCAAGGGAATCAGAACGAGGAATCCAACAAGGTTCTGGGGAATCGGATCCAGAATCTCGGCGAGGTCACGGGGTATATCCGAACTACGAACCCTGTGAGGTTCTGGGGAATGGATCTAGGAACCCGGCGAGGTTCCGGGGAATTGGAACCAGGAACCTAGCAAGGCTCTTGTGAATCAGAACCAGGAACACCTGTGAGGTTCTGGGGAATCGGAACCAGGAACCCAGTAAGGTCCCGGGGAATCGGAACCAGGAACCCAGCGAGGTTCTGGGGAATCAGAAAAAGGAACCTGCGAGGTCCCAGGGAATCGGAAACAGGAACCCAATAAGGTCCCTGGGAATCGGACCCAGGAACACAGCGAGGATCTGGGGAAATGGAACCTGGAACCCGGTTAGGACCCGAGGAATCAGAACCAGGAACCCAGCGAGGTTCTGGAGAATCAGAAAAAGGAACCTGGCAAGGTCCCAGGGAATCGGAAACAGGAACCTGGTGAGGTCCCAGGGAATCAGAACCTGGAACCTGGCAAGGTTCTGGGGAATTGGAACCAGAAACCTTGTGAGGTCCCAGGGAATAAGAACCAGGAACCCAGCGATGATCTGGGGAAATGGAACCTGGAACCCGGTTAGGACCCGAGGAATCAGAACCAGGAACCCAGCGAGGTTCTGGGGAATCAGAAAAAGGAAACTGGCGAGGTCCCAGGGAATCGGAAACAGGAACCCAGTAAGGTGCCGGGGAATCGAAACCAGGAACCCAGCGAGGTTCTGGGGAATCGGAAAAAGGAACCTGGCGAGGTCCCAGGGAATCGGAAAGAGGAACCCAGTAAGGTCCCGGGGAATCGGAAACAGAAAGCCAGCAAGGCTCTGATGAATCGGAACCAGGAACCAGGGTGAGGTTCCGGGAAATCAGAACCAGGAACCCGGTGAAATCCCAGGGAATTGAAACCAGGAACCAGCGAGGTTCTGGCGAATCAGATCCAAGAACCCGGCAAAGAACCGGGAATCGGAACCAGAAACCGAGCAATGTTGTGGGGAATCGGATCCAGGAACCCAGCGATGATCTGGGGAAATGGAACCTGGAACCCGGTTAGGACCCGAGGAATCAGAACCAGGAACCCAGCGAGGTTCTGGGGAATCAGAAAAAGGAAACTGGCGAGGTTCCAGGGAATCGGAAACAGGAACCCAGTAAGGTGCCGGGAAATCGAAACCAGGAACCCAGCGAGGTTCTGGGGAATCGGAAAAAGGAACCTGGCGAGGTCCCAGGGAATCGGAAAGAGGAACCCAGTAAGGTCCCGGGGAATCGGAAACAGAAAGCCAGCAAGGCTCTGATGAATCGGAACCAGGAACCAGGGTGAGGTTCCGGGAAATCAGAACCAGGAACCCGGTGAAATCCCAGGGAATTGAAACCAGGAACCAGCGAGGTTCTGGGGAATCAGATCCAAGAACCCGGCAAAGAACCGGGAATCGGAACCAGAAACCGAGCAATGTTGTGGGGAATCGGATCCAGGAACCCGGCGAGGTCCCGGGGAATCGGAAACAGGAACCCAGCCAGGCTCTGGTGAATCGGAACCAGAAACCCGGTGAGGTCCCTGGGAATCGGAAACAGGAACCTGGTGAGGTCCCAGGGAATCAGAACCAGGAACCTGGCAAGGTTCTGGGGAATTGGAACCAGAAACCCGGTGAGGTCCCGGGGAATAAGAACCAGGAACCCAGCGAGGTTCTAGGAAAATGGAACCAGGAACCCGGCGAGGGTCTGGAGAATCAAACCTAGGAACAAAGAGGTCACAGGGAACAGAAACGAGGAAGCCAGTAAGGTCCTGGTTAATCAGATCCAGGAACCCGGCGAAGTCCCGTGGAATCTGGACCAGGATCCCAGCGAGGTTCTGGGGAATCGGAAAAAGGAACTCGGCAAGGTCCTGTGGGATCAGAACCAGGAACCCGGCAAGGTCCTGGGTAATCGGATACAGTAACCCGGCCAGGTCGCGGAGAATCTGAAACAGGAACCCAGCAAGGTCCCGGGGAATTGGAACCAGGAAGCCAGCCAGGCTCAGGTGAATCGGAACCAGGAACCAAGCGAGGTCCCCGGGAATCGGATCCAGGAACGCGGCAAGGTCCCAGGGAATCGGAACCAGGAACCCAGCGACGTTCTTGGGAATCAGATCCAGGAAACAGGCGAGGTTCCAGGGATCGGATCCAGTGAACCTGCGAAGTCCTGGGGAATCGGAACCAGGAACCCGACGAGGTCCTGAGGAATTGGATCCAGGAACCCGTCGAGGTTCTGGGGAATCGGAACCCAGAACCCGTTTATGTCCTGGGGAATCAGAATCAGGAACCCAGCGAGGTTCTGGGGAATAAAAACCAGGAACCTGGCGATGTCACTGGGAATCGGAAGCAGGAACCCAGCGAGGTCCCGGGGCATAGGAACCAGGAAGCCAGCGAGGCTCTGGTCAATCGGAACCAGGAACCCCAGTGAGGTTCTTCAGAATCGGAACCAGGAACCCAGTGAGGTCCCAGGGAATCATAACCAGGAACTCGGCAATGGTCCCTGAGAATCGGAATCAGGAACCCGGCGAGGTTCTGAGGAATCGGAACCTGGAAACAAGCGAGTCTCTGGGGAATCAGAACCTGGAACCCAGTGAGGTTCTGGGAAATCGGAACCAGGAACCCAGCGAGGTTCTGGGGAATCAGATCCAGGAAACCGGCGAGGTCCCGGGGAATTGGGAAAAGGAACCCTGGGAAGTCCCGGGGAATCGGAACCAGGAACCCCACGATGTTCTGGGGAATCAAAACCATGAACCCTGTTAGGTCCAAGGGAATCAGAACGAGGAATCCAACAAGGTTCTGGGGAATCGGATCCAGGATCTCGGCGAGGTCACGGGGTATATCCGAACCATGAACCCAGTGAGGTTCTGGAGAATAGCATCTAGGAACCCGGCGAGGTTCCAGGGAATTGGAACCAGGAACCTAGCAAGGCTCTTGTGAATCGGAACCAGGAACACCTGTGAGGTTCTGGGGAATCGGAAGCAGGAACCCGGTTCAGTCCATGGGAATCAGATCCAGGAACCCAGCAAGGTTCTCGGGTATCAGACCCAGGAACATGGCAAAGTACCAGGGAATCGGAACCAGGAATCCAGCGAGATTGTGGTGAATCGGATCCAGGAACCCGGTGAGAACCCGGAGAAGCGGAACCGGAAACCTGGTGAGGTCCCAGGGAATAAGAGCCAGGAACCCGGCAAGGTTCTGGGGAAATGGAACCTGGAACCCGGTTAAGACACGAGGAATCAGAACCAGGAACTCAGCGAGGTTCTGGGGAATCGGAAAAAGGAACCTAGCAAGGTCCCAGAGAATCGGAAACAGGAACCCAGTAAGGTCCCGGGGAATCGGAACCAGGAACCCAGCGAGGTTCTGGGGAATCAGAAAAAGGAACCTGGCGAGGTCCCAAGGAATCGGAAACAGGAACCCAATAAGGTCCCTGGGAATCGGACCCAGGAACACAGCGAGGATCTGGGGAAATGGAACCTGGAACCCGGTTAGGACCCGAGGAATCAGAACCAGGAACCCAGCGAGGTTCTGGAGAATCAGAAAAAGGAACCTGGCAAGGTCCCAGGGAATCGGAAACAGGAACCTGGTGAGGTCCCAGGGAATCAGAACCTGGAACCTGGCAAGGTTCTGGGGAATTGGAACCAGAAACCTTGTGAGGTCCCAGGGAATAAGAACCAGGAACCCAGCGATGATCTGGGGAAATGGAACCTGGAACCCGGTTAGGACCCGAGGAATCAGAACCAGGAACCCAGCGAGGTTCTGGGGAATCAGAAAAAGGAAACTGGCGAGGTCCCAGGGAATCGGAAACAGGAACCCAGTAAGGTGCCGGGGAATCGAAACCAGGAACCCAGCGAGGTTCTGGGGAATCGGAAAAAGGAACCTGGCGAGGTCCCAGGGAATCGGAAAGAGGAACCCAGTAAGGTCCCGGGGAATCGGAAACAGAAAGCCAGCAAGGCTCTGATGAATCAGAACCAGGAACCAGGGTGAGGTTCCGGGAAATCAGAACCAGGAACCCGGTGAAATCCCAGGGAATTGAAACCAGGAACCAGCGAGGTTCTGGGGAATCAGATCCAAGAACCCGGCAAAGAACCGGGAATCGGAACCAGAAACCGAGCAATGTTGTGGGGAATCGGATCCAGGAACCCGGCGAGGTCCCGGGGAATCGGAAACAGGAACCCAGCCAGGCTCTGGTGAATCGGAACCAGGAACCCGGTGAGGTCCCGGGGAATCGGAAACAGGAACCTGGTGAGGTCCCAGGGAATCAGAACCAGGAACCTGGCAAGGTTCTGGGGAATTGGAACCAGAAACCCGGTGAGGTCCCGGGGAATAAGAACCAGGAACCCAGCGAGGTTCTAGGAAAATGGAACCAGGAACCCGGCGAGGGTCTGGAGAATCAAACCTAGGAACAAAGAGGTCACAGGGAACAGAAACGAGGAAGCCAGTAAGGTCCTGGTTAATCAGATCCAGGAACCCGGCGAAGTCCCGTGGAATCTGGACCAGGATCCCAGCGAGGTTCTGGGAAATCGGAAAAAGGAACTCGGCAAGGTCCTGTGGGATCAGAACCAGGAACCCGGCAAGGTCCTGGGTAATCGGATACAGTAACCCGGCCAGGTCGCGGAGAATCTGAAACAGGAACCCAGCAAGGTCCCGGGGAATTGGAACCAGGAAGCCAGCCAGGCTCAGGTGAATCGGAACCAGGAACCAAGCGAGGTCCCCGGGAATCGGATCCAGGAATGCGGCAAGGTCCCAGGGAATCGGAACCAGGAACCCAGCGACGTTCTTGGGAATCAGATCCAGGAAACAGGCGAGGTTCCAGGGATCGGATCCAGTGAACCTGCGAAGTCCTGGGGAATCGGAACCAGGAACCCGACGAGGTCCTGAGGAATTGGATCCAGGAACCCGGCGAGCTTCTGAGGAATCGGAACCCAGAACCCGTTTATGTCCTGGGGAATCAGAATCAGGAACCCAGCGAGGTTCTGGGGAATAAAAACCAGGAACCTGGCGATGTCACTGGGAATCGGAAGCAGGAACCCAGCGAGGTCCCGGGGCATAGGAACCAGGAAGCCAGCGAGGCTCTGGTCAATCGGAACCAGGAACCCCAGTGAGGTTCTTCAGAATCGGAACCAGGAACCCGACGAGGTCCTGAGGAATTGGATCCAGGAACCCGGCGAGGTTCTGGGGAATCGGAACCCAGAACCCGTTTATGTCCTGGGGAATCAGAATCAGGAACCCAGCGAGGTTCTGGGGAATAAAAACCAGGAACCTGGCGATGTCACTGGGAATCGGAAGCAGGAACCCAGCGAGGTCCCGGGGCATAGGAACCAGGAAGCCAGCGAGGCTCTGGTCAATCGGAACCAGGAACCCCAGTGAGGTTCTTCAGAATCGGAACCAGGAACCCAGTGAGGTCCCAGGGAATCATAACCAGGAACTCGGCAATGGTCCCTGAGAATCGGAATCAGGAACCCGGCGAGGTTCTGAGGAATCGGAACCTGGAAACAAGCGAGTCTCTGGGGAATCAGAACCTGGAACCCAGTGAGGTTCTGGGAAATCGGAACCAGGAACCCAGCGAGGTTCTGGGGAATCAGATCCAGGAAACCGGCGAGGTCCCGGGGAATTGGGAAAAGGAACCCTGGGAAGTCCCGGGGAATCGGAACCAGGAACCCCACGATGTTCTGGGGAATCAAAACCATGAACCCTGTTAGGTCCAAGGGAATCAGAACGAGGAATCCAACAAGGTTCTGGGGAATCGGATCCAGGATCTCGGCGAGGTCACGGGGTATATCCGAACCATGAACCCAGTGAGGTTCTGGAGAATAGCATCTAGGAACCCGGCGAGGTTCCAGGGAATTGGAACCAGGAACCTAGCAAGGCTCTTGTGAATCGGAACCAGGAACACCTGTGAGGTTCTGGGGAATCGGAAGCAGGAACCCGGTTCAGTCCATGGGAATCAGATCCAGGAACCCAGCAAGGTTCTCGGGTATCAGACCCAGGAACATGGCAAAGTACCAGGAAATCGGAACCAGGAATCCAGCGAGATTGTGGTGAATCGGATCCAGGAACCCGGTGAGAACCCGGAGAAGCGGAACCGGAAACCTGGTGAGGTCCCAGGGAATAAGAACCAGGAACCCGGCAAGGTTCTGGGGAAATGGAACCTGGAACCCGGTTAAGACACGAGGAATCAGAACCAGGAACTCAGCGAGGTTCTGGGGAATCGGAAAAAGGAACCTAGCAAGGTCCCAGAGAATCGGAAACAGGAACCCAGTAAGGTCCCGGGGAATCGGAACCAGGAACCCAGCGAGGTTCTGGGGAATCAGAAAAAGGAACCTGGCGAGGTCCCAGGGAATCGGAAACAGGAACCCAATAAGGTCCCTGGGAATCGGACCCAGGAACACAGCGAGGATCTGGGGAAATGGAACCTGGAACCCGGTTAGGACCCGAGGAATCAGAACCAGGAACCCAGCGAGGTTCTGGAGAATCAGAAAAAGGAACCTGGCAAGGTCCCAGGGAATCGGAAACAGGAACCTGGTGAGGTCCCAGGGAATCAGAACCTGGAACCTGGCAAGGTTCTGGGGAATTGGAACCAGAAACCTTGTGAGGTCCCAGGGAATAAGAACCAGGAACCCAGCGATGATCTGGGGAAATGGAACCTGGAACCCGGTTAGGACCCGAGGAATCAGAACCAGGAACTCAGCGAGGTTCTGGGGAATCAGAAAAAGGAAACTGGTGAGGTCCCAGGGAATCGGAAACAGGAACCCAGTAAGGTCCCGGGGAATCGGAACCAGGAACCCAGCGAGGTTCTGGGGAATCAGAAAAAGGAACCTGGCGAGGTCCCAGGGAATCGGAAACAGGAACCCAATAAGGTCCCTGGGAATCGGACCCTGGAACACAGCGAGGATCTGGGGAAATGGAACCTGGAACCCGGTTAGGACCCGAGGAATCAGTACCAGGAACCCAGCGAGGTTCTGGAGAATCAGAAAAAGGAACCTGGCAAGGTCCCAGGGAATCGGAAACAGGAACCTGGTGAGGTCCCAGGGAATCAGAACCTGGAACCTGGCAAGGTTCTGGGGAATTGGAACCAGAAACCTTGTGAGATCCCAGGGAATAAGAACCAGGAACCCAGCGATGATCTGGGGAAATGGAACCTGGAACCCGGTTAGGACCCGAGGAATCAGAACCAGGAACCCAGCGAGGTTCTGGGGAATCAGAAAAAGGAAACTGGCGAGGTCCCAGGGAATCGGAAAGAGGAACCCAGTAAGGTCCCGGGGAATCGGAAACAGAAAGCCAGCAAGGCTCTGATGAATCGGAACCAGGAACCAGGGTGAGGTTCCGGGAAATCAGAACCAGGAACCCGGTGAAATCCCAGGGAATTGAAACCAGGAACCAGCGAGGTTCTGGGGAATCAGATCCAAGAACCCGGCAAAGAACCGGGAATCGGAACCAGAAACCGAGCAATGTTGTGGGGAATCGGATCCAGGAACCCAGCGATGATCTGGGGAAATGGAACCTGGAACCCGGTTAGGACCCGAGGAATCAGAACCAGGAACCCAGCGAGGTTCTGGGGAATCGGAAAAAGGAACCTGGCGAGGTCCCAGGGAATCGGAAACAGGAACCCAGTAAGGTGCCGGGGAATCGAAACCAGGAACCCAGCGAGGTTCTGGGGAATCGGAAAAAGGAACCTGGCGAGGTCCCAGGGAATCGGAAAGAGGAACCCAGTAAGGTCCCGGGGAATCGGAAACAGAAAGCCAGCAAGGCTCTGATGAATCGGAACCAGGAACCAGGGTGAGGTTCCGGGAAATCAGAACCAGGAACCCGGTGAAATCCCAGGGAATTGAAACCAGGAACCAGCGAGGTTCTGGGGAATCAGATCCAAGAACCCGGCAAAGAACCGGGAATCGGAACCAGAAACCGAGCAATGTTGTGGGGAATCGGATCCAGGAACCCGGCGAGGTCCCGGGGAATCGGAAACAGGAACCCAGCCAGGCTCTGGTGAATCGGAACCAGGAACCCGGTGAGGTCCCGGGGAATCGGAAACAGGAACCTGGTGAGGTCCCAGGGAATCAGAACCAGGAACCTGGCAAGGTTCTGGGGAATTGGAACCAGAAACCCGGTGAGGTCCCGGGGAATAAGAACCAGGAACCCAGCGAGGTTCTAGGAAAATGGAACCAGGAACCCGGCGAGGGTCTGGAGAATCAAACCTAGGAACAAAGAGGTCACAGGGAACAGAAACGAGGAAGCCAGTAAGGTCCTGGTTAATCAGATCCAGGAACCCGGCGAAGTCCCGTGGAATCTGGACCAGGATCCCAGCGAGGTTCTGGGGAATCGGAAAAAGGAACGCGGCAAGGTCCTGTGGGATCAGAACCAGGAACCCGGCAAGGTCCTGGGTAATCGGATACAGTAACCCGGCCAGGTCGCGGAGAATCTGAAACAGGACCCAGCAAGGTCCCGGGGAATCGGACCCTGGAACACAGCGAGGATCTGGGGAAATGGAACCTGGAACCCGGTTAGGACCCGAGGAATCAGTACCAGGAACCCAGCGAGGTTCTGGAGAATCAGAAAAAGGAACCTGGCAAGGTCCCAGGGAATCGGAAACAGGAACCTGGTGAGGTCCCAGGGAATCAGAACCTGGAACCTGGCAAGGTTCTGGGGAATTGGAACCAGAAACCTTGTGAGATCCCAGGGAATAAGAACCAGGAACCCAGCGATGATCTGGGGAAATGGAACCTGGAACCCGGTTAGGACCCGAGGAATCAGAACCAGGAACCCAGCGAGGTTCTGGGGAATCAGAAAAAGGAAACTGGCGAGGTCCCAGGGAATCGGAAAGAGGAACCCAGTAAGGTCCCGGGGAATCGGAAACAGAAAGCCAGCAAGGCTCTGATGAATCGGAACCAGGAACCAGGGTGAGGTTCCGGGAAATCAGAACCAGGAACCCGGTGAAATCCCAGGGAATTGAAACCAGGAACCAGCGAGGTTCTGGGGAATCAGATCCAAGAACCCGGCAAAGAACCGGGAATCGGAACCAGAAACCGAGCAATGTTGTGGGGAATCGGATCCAGGAACCCAGCGATGATCTGGGGAAATGGAACCTGGAACCCGGTTAGGACCCGAGGAATCAGAACCAGGAACCCAGCGAGGTTCTGGGGAATCGGAAAAAGGAACCTGGCGAGGTCCCAGGGAATCGGAAACAGGAACCCAGTAAGGTGCCGGGGAATCGAAACCAGGAACCCAGCGAGGTTCTGGGGAATCGGAAAAAGGAACCTGGCGAGGTCCCAGGGAATCGGAAAGAGGAACCCAGTAAGGTCCCGGGGAATCGGAAACAGAAAGCCAGCAAGGCTCTGATGAATCGGAACCAGGAACCAGGGTGAGGTTCCGGGAAATCAGAACCAGGAACCCGGTGAAATCCCAGGGAATTGAAACCAGGAACCAGCGAGGTTCTGGGGAATCAGATCCAAGAACCCGGCAAAGAACCGGGAATCGGAACCAGAAACCGAGCAATGTTGTGGGGAATCGGATCCAGGAACCCGGCGAGGTCCCGGGGAATCGGAAACAGGAACCCAGCCAGGCTCTGGTGAATCGGAACCAGGAACCCGGTGAGGTCCCGGGGAATCGGAAACAGGAACCTGGTGAGGTCCCAGGGAATCAGAACCAGGAACCTGGCAAGGTTCTGGGGAATTGGAACCAGAAACCCGGTGAGGTCCCGGGGAATAAGAACCAGGAACCCAGCGAGGTTCTAGGAAAATGGAACCAGGAACCCGGCGAGGGTCTGGAGAATCAAACCTAGGAACAAAGAGGTCACAGGGAACAGAAACGAGGAAGCCAGTAAGGTCCTGGTTAATCAGATCCAGGAACCCGGCGAAGTCCCGTGGAATCTGGACCAGGATCCCAGCGAGGTTCTGGCGAATCGGAAAAAGGAACTCGGCAAGGTCCTGTGGGATCAGAACCAGGAACCCGGCAAGGTCCTGGGTAATCGGATACAGTAACCCGGCCAGGTCGCGGAGAATCTGAAACAGGAACCCAGCAAGGTCCCGGGGAATTGGAACCAGGAAGCCAGCCAGGCTCAGGTGAATCGGAACCAGGAACCAAGCGAGGTCCCCGGGAATCGGATCCAGGAACGCGGCAAGGTCCCAGGGAATCGGAACCAGGAACCCAGCGACGTTCTTGGGAATCAGATCCAGGAAACAGGCGAGGTTCCAGGGATCGGATCCAGTGAACCTGCGAAGTCCTGGGGAATCGGAACCAGGAACCCGACGAGGTCCTGAGGAATTGGATCCAGGAACCCGGCGAGGTTCTGGGGAATCGGAACCCAGAACCCGTTTATGTCCTGGGGAATCAGAATCAGGAACCCAGCGAGGTTCTGGGGAATAAAAACCAGGAACCTGGCGATGTCACTGGGAATCGGAAGCAGGAACCCAGCGAGGTCCCGGGGCATAGGAACCAGGAAGCCAGCGAGGCTCTGGTCAATCGGAACCAGGAACCCCAGTGAGGTTCTTCGGAATCGGAACCAGGAACCCAGTGAGGTCCCAGGGAATCATAACCAGGAACTCGGCGATGGTCCCTGAGAATCGGAATCAGGAACCCGGCGAGGTTCTGAGGAATCGGAACCTGGAAACAAGCGAGTCTCTGGGGAATCAGAACCTGGAACCCAGTGAGGTTCTGGGAAATCGGAACCAGGAACCCAGCGAGGTTCTGGGGAATCAGATCCAGGAAACCGGCGAGGTCCCGGGGAATTGGGAAAAGGAACCCTGGGAAGTCCCGGGGAATCGGAACCAGGAACCCCACGATGTTCTGGGGAATCAAAACCATGAACCCTGTTAGGTCCAAGGGAATCAGAACGAGGAATCCAACAAGGTTCTGGGGAATCGGATCCAGGATCTCGGCGAGGTCACGGGGTATATCCGAACCATGAACCCAGTGAGGTTCTGGAGAATAGCATCTAGGAACCCGGCGAGGTTCCAGGGAATTGGAACCAGGAACCTAGCAAGGCTCTTGTGAATCGGAACCAGGAACACCTGTGAGGTTCTGGGGAATCGGAAGCAGGAACCCGGTTCAGTCCATGGGAATCAGATCCAGGAACCCAGCAAGGTTCTCGGGTATCAGACCCAGGAACATGGCAAAGTACCAGGGAATCGGAACCAGGAATCCAGCGAGATTGTGGTGAATCGGATCCAGGAACCCGGTGAGAACCCGGAGAAGCGGAACCAGAAACCTGGTGAGGTCCCAGGGAATAAGAACCAGGAACCCGGCAAGGTTCTGGGGAAATGGAACCTGGAACCCGGTTAAGACACGAGGAATCAGAACCAGGAACTCAGCGAGGTTCTGGGGAATCGGAAAAAGGAACCTAGCAAGGTACCAGAGAATCGGAAACAGGAACCCAGTAAGGTCCCGGGGAATCGGAACCAGGAACCCCACGATGTTCTGGGGAATCAAAACCATGAACCCTGTTAGGTCCAAGGGAATCAGAACGAGGAATCCAACAAGGTTCTGGGGAATCGGATCCAGAATCTCGGCGAGGTCACGGGGTATATCCGAACCACGAACCCTGTGAGGTTCTGGGGAATGGATCTAGGAACCCGGCGAGGTTCCGGGGAATTGGAACCAGGAACCTAGCAAGGCTCTTGTGAATCAGAACCAGGAACACCTGTGAGGTTCTGGGGAATCGGAACCAGGAACCCGGTTCAGTCCAGGGGAATCAGATCCAGGAACCCAGCAAGGTTCTGGGGAATCAGATCCAGGAACACGGCAAAGTACCAGGGAATCAGAACAGGGAATCCAGCGAGATTGTGGTGAATCGCATCCAGGAACCCGGTGAGAACCCGGAGAAGCGGAACCAGAAACCCGGTGAGGTCCCAGGGAATAAGAACCAGGAACCGGGCAAGGTTCTGGGGAAATGGAACCTGGAACCCGGTTAGGACCCGAGGAATCAGAACCAGGAACCCAGCGAGGTTCTGGAGAATCAGAAAAAGGAACCTGGCAAGGTCCCAGGGAATCGGAAACAGGAACCAAGCGAGGTCCCCGGGAATCGGATCCAGGAACGCGGCAAGGTCCCAGGGAATCGGAACCAGGAACCCAGCGACGTTCTTGGGAATCAGATCCAGGAAACAGGCGAGGTTCCAGGGATCGGATCCAGTGAACCTGCGAAGTCCTGGGGAATCGGAACCAGGAACCCGACGAGGTCCTGAGGAATTGGATCCAGGAACCCGGCGAGCTTCTGGGGAATCGGAACCCAGAACCCGTTTATGTCCTGGGGAATCAGAATCAGGAACCCAGCGAGGTTCTGGGGAATAAAAACCAGGAACCTGGCGATGTCACTGGGAATCGGAAGCAGGAACCCAGCGAGGTCCCGGGGCATAGGAACCAGGAAGCCAGCGAGGCTCTGGTCAATCGGAACCAGGAACCCCAGTGAGGTTCTTCGGAATCGGAACCAGGAACCCAGTGAGGTCCCAGGGAATCATAACCAGGAACTCGGCGATGGTCCCTGAGAATCGGAATCAGGAACCCGGCGAGGTTCTGAGGAATCGGAACCTGGAAACAAGCGAGTCTCTGGGGAATCAGAACCTGGAACCCAGTGAGGTTCTGGGAAATCGGAACCAGGAACCCAGCGAGGTTCTGGGGAATCAGATCCAGGAAACCGGCGAGGTCCCGGGGAATTGGGAAAAGGAACCCTGGGAAGTCCCGGGGAATCGGAACCAGGAACCCCACGATGTTCTGGGGAATCAAAACCATGAACCCTGTTAGGTCCAAGGGAATCAGAACGAGGAATCCAACAAGGTTCTGGGGAATCGGATCCAGGATCTCGGCGAGGTCACGGGGTATATCCGAACCATGAACCCAGTGAGGTTCTGGAGAATAGCATCTAGGAACCCGGCGAGGTTCCAGGGAATTGGAACCAGGAACCTAGCAAGGCTCTTGTGAATCGGAACCAGGAACACCTGTGAGGTTCTGGGGAATCGGAAGCAGGAACCCGGTTCAGTCCATGGGAATCAGATCCAGGAACCCAGGAAGGTTCTCGGGTATCAGACCCAGGAACATGGCAAAGTACCAGGAAATCGGAACCAGGAATCCAGCGAGATTGTGGTGAATCGGATCCAGGAACCCGGTGAGAACCCGGAGAAGCGGAACCAGAAACCTGGTGAGGTCCCAGGGAATAAGAACCAGGAACCCGGCAAGGTTCTGGGGAAATGGAACCTGGAACCCGGTTAAGACACGAGGAATCAGAACCAGGAACTCAGCGAGGTTCTGGGGAATCGGAAAAAGGAACCTAGCAAGGTCCCAGAGAATCGGAAACAGGAACCCAGTAAGGTCCCGGGGAATCGGAACCAGGAACCCAGCGAGGTTCTGGGGAATCAGAAAAAGGAACCTGGCGAGGTCCCAGAGAATCGGAAACAGGAACCCAATAAGGTCCCTGGGAATCGGACCCAGGAACACAGCGAGGATCTGGGGAAATGGAACCTGGAACCCGGTTAGGGCCCGAGGAATCAGAACCAGGAACCCAGCGAGGTTCTGGAGAATCAGAAAAAGGAACCTGGCAAGGTCCCAGGGAATCGGAAACAGGAACCTGGTGAGGTCCCAGGGAATCAGAACCTGGAACCTGGCAAGGTTCTGGGGAATTGGAACCAGAAACCTTGTGAGGTCCCAGGGAATAAGAACCAGGAACCCAGCGATGATCTGGGGAAATGGAACCTGGAACCCGGTTAGGACCCGAGGAATCAGAACCAGGAACCCAGCGAGGTTCTGGGGAATCAGAAAAAGGAAACTGGCGAGGTCCCAGGGAATCGGAAACAGGAACCCAGTAAGGTGCCGGGGAATCGAAACCAGGAACCCAGCGAGGTTCTGGGGAATCGGAAAAAGGAACCTGGCGAGGTCCCAGGGAATGGGAAAGAGGAACCCAGTAAGGTCCCGGGGAATCGGAAACAGAAAGCCAGCAAGGCTCTGATGAATCGGAACCAGGAACCAGGGTGAGGTTCCGGGAAATCAGAACCAGGAACCCGGTGAAATCCCAGGGAATTGAAACCAGGAACCAGCGAGGTTCTGGGGAATCAGATCCAAGAACCCGGCAAAGAACCGGGAATCGGAACCAGAAACCGAGCAATGTTGTGGGGAATCGGATCCAGGAACCCGGCGAGGTCCCGGGGAATCGGAAACAGGAACCCAGCCAGGCTCTGGTGAATCGGAACCAGGAACCCGGTGAGGTCCCTGGGAATCGGAAACAGGAACCTGGTGAGGTCCCAGGGAATCAGAACCAGGAACCTGGCAAGGTTCTGGGGAATTGGAACCAGAAACCCGGTGAGGTCCCGGGGAATAAGAACCAGGAACCCAGCGAGGTTCTAGGAAAATGGAACCAGGAACCCGGTGAGGGTCTGGAGAATCAAACCTAGGAACAAAGAGGTCACAGGGAACAGAAACGAGGAAGCCAGTAAGGTCCTGGTTAATCAGATCCAGGAACCCGGCGAAGTCCCGTGGAATCTGGACCAGGATCCCAGCGAGGTTCTGGGGAATCGGAAAAAGGAACTCGGCAAGGTCCTGTGGGATCAGAACCAGGAACCCGGCAAGGTCCTGGGTAATCGGATACAGTAACCCGGCCAGGTCGCGGAGAATCTGAAACAGGAACCCAGCAAGGTCCCGGGGAATTGGAACCAGGAAGCCAGCCAGGCTCAGGTGAATCGGAACCAGGAACCAAGCGAGGTCCCCGGGAATCGGATCCAGGAACGCGGCAAGGTCCCAGGGAATCGGAACCAGGAACCCAGCGACGTTCTTGGGAATCAGATCCAGGAAACAGGCGAGGCTCCAGGGATCGGATCCAGTGAACCTGCGAAGTCCTGGGGAATCGGAACCAGAAACCCGACGAGGTCCTGAGGAATTGGATCCAGGAACCCGGCGAGGTTCTGGGGAATCGGAACCCAGAACCCGTTTATGTCCTGGGGAATCAGAATCAGGAACCCAGCGAGGTTCTGGGGAATAAAAACCAGGAACCTGGCGATGTCACTGGGAATCGGAAGCAGGAACCCAGCGAGGTCCCGGGGCATAGGAACCAGGAAGCCAGCGAGGCTCTGGTCAATCGGAACCAGGAACCCCAGTGAGGTTCTTCGGAATCGGAACCAGGAACCCAGTGAGGTCCCAGGGAATCATAACCAGGAACTCGGCGATGGTCCCTGAGAATCGGAATCAGGAACCCGGCGAGGTTCTGAGGAATCGGAACCTGGAAACAAGCGAGTCTCTGGGGAATCAGAACCTGGAACCCAGTGAGGTTCTGGGAAATCGGAACCAGGAACCCAGCGAGGTTCTGGGGAATCAGATCCAGGAAACCGGCGAGGTCCCGGGGAATTGGGAAAAGGAACCCTGGGAAGTCCCGGGGAATCGGAACCAGGAACCCCACGATGTTCTGGGGAATCAAAACCATGAACCCTGTTAGGTTCAAGGGAATCAGAACGAGGAATCCAACAAGGTTCTGGGGAATCGGATCCAGGATCTCGGCGAGGTCACGGGGTATATCCGAACCATGAACCCAGTGAGGTTCTGGAGAATAGCATCTAGGAACCCGGCGAGGTTCCAGGGAATTAGAACCAGGAACCTAGCAAGGCTCTTGTGAATCGGAACCAGGAACACCTGTGAGGTTCTGGGGAATCGGAAGCAGGAACCCGGTTCAGTCCATGGGAATCAGATCAAGGAACCCAGCAAGGTTCTCGGGTATCAGACCCAGGAACATGGCAAAGTACCAGGGAATCGGAACCAGGAATCCAGCGAGATTGTGGTGAATCGGATCCAGGAACCCGGTGAGAACCCGGAGAAGCGGAACCAGAAACCTGGTGAGGTCCCAGGGAATAAGAACCAGGAACCCGGCAAGGTTCTGGGGAAATGGAACCTGGAACCCGGTTAAGACACGAGGAATCAGAACTAGGAACTCAGCGAGGTTCTGGGGAATCGGAAAAAGGAACCTAGCAAGGTCCCAGAGAATCGGAAACAGGAAACCAGTAAGGTCCCGGGGAATCGAAACCAGGAACCCAGCGAGGTTCTGGGGAATCAGAAAAAGGAACCTGGCGAGGTCCCAGGGAATCGGAAACAGGAACCCAATAAGGTCCCTGGGAATCGGACCCAGGAACACAGCGAGGATCTGGGGAAATGGAACCTGGAACCCGGTTAGGACCCGAGGAATCAGAACCAGGAACCCAGCGAGGTTCTGGAGAATCAGAAAAAGGAACCGGGCAAGGTCCCAGGGAATCGGAAACAGGAACCTGGTGAGGTCCCAGGGAATCAGAACCTGGAACCTGGCTAGGTTCTGGGGAATTGGAACCAGAAACCTTGTGAGGTCCCAGGGAATAAGAACCAGGAACCCAGCGATGATCTGGGGAAATGGAACCTGGAACCCGGTTAGGACCCGAGGAATCAGAACCAGGAACCCAGCGAGGTTCTGGGGAATCAGAAAAAGGAACCTGGCGAGGTCCCAAGGAATAGGAAAGAGGAACCCAGTAAGGTCCCGGGGAATCGGAAACAGAAAGCCAGCAAGGCTCTGATGAATCGGAACCAGGAACCAGGGTGAGGTTCCGGGAAATCAGAACCAGGAACCCGGTGAAATCCCAGGGAATTGAAACCAGGAACCAGCGAGGTTCTGGGGAATCAGATCCAAGAACCCGGCAAAGAACCGGGAATCGGAACCAGAAACCGAGCAATGTTGTGGGGAATCGGATCCAGGAACCCGGCGAGGTCCCGGGGAATCGGAAACAGGAACCCAGCCAGGCTATGGTGAATCGGAACCAGGAACCCGGTGAGGTCCCGGGGAATCGGAAACAGGAACCTGGTGAGGTCCCAGGAAATCAGAACCAGGAACCTGGCAAGGTTCTGGGGAATTGGAACCAGAAACCCGGTGAGGTCCCGGGGAATAAGAACCAGGAACCCAGCGAGGTTCTAGGAAAATGGAACCAGGAACCCGGCGAGGGTCTGGAGAATCAAACCTAGGAACAAAGAGGTCACAGGGAACAGAAACGAGGAAGCCAGTAAGGTCCTGGTTAATTAGATCCAGGAACCCGGCGAAGTCCCGTGGAATCTGGACCAGGATCCCAGCGAGGTTCTGGGGAATCGGAAAAAGGAACTCGGCAAGGTCCTGTGGGATCAGAACCAGGAACCTGGCAAGGTCCTGGGTAATCGGATACAGTAACCCGGCCAGGTCGCGGAGAATCTGAAACAGGAACCCAGCAAGGTCCCGGGGAATTGGAACCAGGAAGCCAGCCAGGCTCAGGTGAATCGGAACCAGGAACCCCAGTGAGGTTCTTCGGAATCGGAACCAGGAACCCAGTGTGGTCCCATGGAATCAAAACCAGGAACCTGGCGATGGTCCCAGAGAATCTGAACCAGGAACCCGGCAAGGTTCTGAGGAATCGGCACCTGGAAACAAGCGAGTCTCCGGGGAATCAGAACTGGAACCCAGTGAGGTTCTCGGAAATCGGAACCAGGAACCCAGCGAGGTTCTGGGGAATCAGATCCAGGAAACCGGTGAGGGCCCGGGGTATTGGAAAAAGGAACTCTAGGAAGTCCCGGGGAATCGGAACCAGGAACCCCACGATATTCTGGGGAATCAGAACCATGAACCCTATTAGGTCCACGGGAATCAGAACGGAGAATCCAACAAGGTTCTGGGGAATCTGATCCAGGATCTCGGCGAGGTCACGGGGTATCGGAACCATGAACCCAGTGAGGTTCTGGAGAATAGCATCTAGGAACCAGGCGAGGTTCCGGGGAATTGGAACCAGGAACCAGCAAGGCTCTTGTGAATCGGAACCAGGAACAACTGTGAGGTTCTGGTGAATCGGAAGCAGGAACCCGGTTCAGTCCATGGGAATCAGATCCAGGAACCCAGCAAGGTTCTCGGGTATCAGACCCAGGAACATGGCAAGTACCAGGGAATCGGAACCAGGAATCCAGCGAGATTGTGGTGAATCGGATCCAGGAACCCGGTGTGAACCCGGAGAAGCGGAACCGGAAACCTGGTGAGGTCCCAGGGAATAAGAACCAGGAACCCGGCAAGGTTCTGGGGAAATGGAACCTGGAACCCGGTTAAGACACGAGGAATCAGAACCAGGAACTCAGCGAGGTTCTGGGGAATCGGAAAAAGGAACCTAGCAAGGTCCCAGAGAATCAGAAACAGGAACCCAGTAAGGTCCCAGGGAATCGGAACCAGGAACCCGGCGAGGTGCTGAGGAATCGGAAAAAGGAACCTGGCGAGGTCCCAGGGAATCGGAAACAGGAACCCAGTAAGGTCCCGGGGAATCAGAAACAGGAAACCAGCGAGGCTCAGGAGAATCGGAACCAGGAACCAAGCGAGGTCCTTGGGAATCGGATCCAGGAACCCAGCGAGGTTCTTGGGAATCAAATCCAGGAAACAGGCGAGGTTCCAGGGATCGGATCCAGTGAACCTTCGAAGTCCTGGGGAATCGGAACCAGGAACCCGATGAGGTCCTGAGGAATTGCAACCAAACCCGGCAAGGTTCTGGGGAATCGGAAACAGGAACTCAGCGAAGCTCTGGTGAATCGGAACCAGAAACCCGGTGAGGCCCGGGGAATTGGGAAATGGAAACCTGGGAAGTCCCGGGGAATCAGAACCAGGAACCCCACGATGTTCTGGGGAATCAGAACCATGAACCCTATTAGGTCCTCGGGAATCAGAACGAGGAATCCAACAAGGTTCTGGGGAATCGGATCCAGGATCTCGGCGAGGTCACGGGGTATATCCGAACCACGAACCCTGTGAGGTTCTGGGGAATGGATGTAGGAACCCGGCGAGGTTCCGGGGAATTGGAACCAGGACCCTAGCAAGGCTCTTGTGAATCAGAACCAGGAACACCTGTGAGGTTCTGGGGAATCGGAACCAGGAACCCGGTTCAGTCCAGGGGAATCAGATCCAGAAACCCAGCAAGGTTCTCGGGTATCAGACCCAGGAACATGGCAAAGTACCAGGGAATCGGAACCAGGAATCCAGCGAGATTGTGGTGAATCGGATCCAGGAACCCGGTGAGAACCCGGAGAAGCGGAACCAGAAACCTGGTGAGGTCCCAGGGAATAAGAACCAGGAACCCGGCAAGGTTCTGGGGAAATGGAACCTGGAACCCGGTTAAGACACGAGGAATCAGAACCAGGAACTCAGCGAGGTTCTGGGGAATCGGAAAAAGGAACCTAGCAAGGTCCCAGAGAATCAGAAACAGGAACCCAGTAAGGTCCCAGGGAATCGGAACCAGGAACCCGGCGAGGTTCTGAGGAATCGGAAAAAGGAACCTGGCGAGGTCACAGGGAATCGGAAACAGGAACCCAGCAAGGTCCCGGGGAAATGGAACCAGGAAGCCAGCCAGGCTCAGGTGAATCGGAACCAGGAACCAAGCGAGGTCCCTGGGAATCGGATCCAGGAACGCGGCAAGGTCCCAGGGAATCGGAACCAGGAACCCAGCGACGTTCTTGGGAATCAGATCCAGGAAACAGGCGAGGTTCCAGGGATCGGATCCAGTGAACCTGCGAAGTCCTGGGGAATCGGAACCAGGAACCCGACGAGGTCCTGAGGAATTGGATCCAGGAACCCGGCGAGGTTCTGGGGAATCGGAACCCAGAACCCGTTTATGTCCTGGGGAATCAGAATCAGGAACCCAGCGAGGTTCTGGGGAATAAAAACTAGGAACCTGGAGATGTCACTGGGAATTGGAAGCAGGAACCCAGCGAGGTCCCGGGGCATAGGAACCAGGAAGCCAGCGAGGCTCTGGTCAATCGGAACCAGGAACCCCAGTGAGGTTCTTCGGAATCGGAACCAGGAACCCAGTGAGGTCCCAGGGAATCATAACCAGGAACTCGGCGATGGTCCCTGAGAATCGGAATCAGGAACCCGGCGAGTTTCTGAGGAATCGGAACCTGGAAACAAGCGAGTCTCTGGGGAATCATTACCTGGAACCCAGTGAGGTTCTGGGAAATCGGAACCAGGAACCCAGCGAGGTTCTGGGGAATCAGATCCAGGAAACCGGCGAGGTCCCGGGGAATTGGGAAAAGGAACCCTGGGAAGTCCCGGGGAATCGGAACCAGGAACCCCACGATGTTCTGGGGAATCAAAACCATGAACCCTGTTAGGTCCAAGGGAATCAGAACGAGGAATCCAACAAGGTTCTGGGGAATCGGATCCAGAATCTCGGCGAGGTCACGGGGTATATCCGAACCACGAACCCTGTGAGGTTCTGGGGAATGGATCTAGGAACCCGGCGAGGTTCCGGGGAATTGGAACGAGGAACCTAGCAAGGCTCTTGTGAATCGGAACCAGGAACACCTGTGAGGTTCTGGGGATTCGGAAGCAGAAACCCGGTTCAGTCCATGGGAATCAGATCCAGGAACCCAGCAAGGTTCTAGGGAATCAGATCCAGGAACACGGCAAAGTACCAGGGAATCGGAACCAGGAATCCAGCGAGATTGTGGTGAATCGGATCCAGGAACCCTTTGAGAACCCGGAGAAGCGGAACCAGAAACCCGGTGAGGTCCCAGGGAATAAGAACCAGGAACCCGGCAAGGTTCTGGGGAAATGGAACCTGGAACCGGGTTAGGACCCGAGAAATCAGAACCAGGAACCCAGCGAGGTTCTGGGGAATCGGAAAAAGGAACCTGGTGAGGTCCCAGGGAATCGGAAACAGGAACCCAGTAAGGTTCTGGGGAATCGAAACCAGGAACCCAGCGAGGTTCTGGGAAATCGGAGAAAGGAACCTGGCGAGGTCCCAGGGAATCGGAAAGAGGAACCCAGTAAGGTCCCAGGGAATCGGAAACAGAAAGCCAGCAAGGCTCTGATGAATCGGAACCAGGAACCAGGGTGAGGTTCCGGGAAATCAGAACCAGGAACCCGGTGAAATCCCAGGGAATTGAAACCAGGAACCAGCGAGGTTCTGGGGAATCAGATCCAGGAACCCGGCAAAGAACCGGGAATCGGAACCAGAAACCGAGCAATGTTGTGGGGAATCGGATCCAGGAACCCGGCGATGTCCCGGGGAATCGGAAACAGGAACCCAGCCAGGCTCTGGTGAATCGGAACCAGGAACCCGGTGAGGTCCCGGGGAATCTGAAACAGGAACCTGGTGAGGTCCCAGGGAATCAAAACCAGGAACCCAGCGAGGTTCTGGGGAATCAGAAAAAGGAACCTGGCGAGGTCCCAGGGAATCGGAAACAGGAACCCAGTAAGGTCACATGGAATCGGAACCAGGAACCCAGCGAGGATCTGGGGAATCGGAACCAGGAACCCTGGTGAGGTTCTGGGAAATGGGAACCAGGAACCCGGTGAAGTCCCGGGGAATTGAAACCAGGAACCAGCGAGGTTCTGGGGACTCAGATCCAAGAACCCGGCAAAGAACCGGGAATCGGAACCAGAAACCGAGCAAGGTTGTTGGGAATAGGATCCAGGAACCCATGGAGATCCTGGGCAATCGGAAACAGGAACCCAGCGAGGCTCTGGTGAATCGGAACCAGGAACCTTGGTGAGGTTCCGAGGAATCGGAACCAGGAACCCGGCGAGGTCCGGGGGCATAGGAAACTGGAAGCCAGTGAGTCTCTGATGAATCGGAACCAGGAACCCTGGTGAGGTTCTGGGAAATCGGAACCAGGAACCCGGTGAAGTCCTGGGGAATTGAAACCAGGAACTAGCGAGGTTCTGGGGAATTAGATCCAAGAACCCGGCGAAGTACCGGGAATCGGAACCAGAAACCGAGCAAGGTTGTGGGGAATCGGATACAGGAACCCCGCGAGGTCCCGGGGAATCCGAAACAGGAACCCAGCGAGGCTCTGGTTAATCGGAACCAGGAACCTCGGTGAGGTTCCGGGGAATCGGAACCAGGAACCCAGTGAGGTCCCGGGGAATCGGTACCAGGAACCTGGTGAGGTCCCAGGAAATCAGAACCGGGAACCCAGCAAGGTCCCGGGGAATTGGAACCAGGAAGCCAGCGAGGCTCGGCTGAATCGGAACCCGGAACCCGGTTATGTCCTGGGGAATCAGAACCAGGAACCCAGCGAGGTTCTGGGGAATAAAAACCAAGAACCTGGCGAGGTCCCTGGGAATCGGAAGCAGGAACCCAGTGAGCTCCGGGAGCATAGGAACCAGGAAGCCAGCGAGGCTCTGTTGAATCGGAACCAGGAACCCCAGTGAGGTTCTTCGGAATCGGAACCAGGAACCCAGTGTGGTCCCATGGAATCAAAAGCAGGAACCTGGCGATGGTCCCAGAGAATCTGAACCAGGAACCCGGCGAGGTTCTGAGGAATCGGCACCTGGAAACAAGTGAGTCTCCGGGGAATCAGAACTGGAACCCAGTGAGCTTCTGGGAAATCGGAACCAGGAACCCAGCGAGGTTCTGGGGAATCAGATCCAGGAAACCGGTGAGGTCCCGGGGTATTGGAAAAAGGAACCCTGGGAAGTCCCGGGGAATCGGAACCAGGAACCCCACGATATTCTGGGGAATCAGAACCATGAACCCTATTAGGTCCACGGGAATCAGAACAAGGAATCCAACAAGGTTCTGGGGAATCTGATCCAGGATCTCGGCGAGGTCACGGGGTATATCAGAACCACGAACCCAGTGAGGTTCTGGGGAATAGGATCTAGGAACCAGGCGAGGTTCTGGGGAATTGGAACCAGGAACCTAGCAAGGCTCTTGTGAATAGGAACCAGGAACACCTGTGAGGTTCTGGGGATTCGGAAGCAGAAACCCGGTTCAGTCCATGGGAATCAGATCCAGGAACCCAGCAAGGTTCTAGGGAATCAGATCCAGGAACACGGCAAAGTACCAGGGAATCGGAACCAGGAATCCAGCGAGATTGTGGTGAATCGGATCCAGGAACCCGGTGAGAACCCGGAGAAGCGGAACCAGAAACCTGGTGAGGTCCCAGGGAATAAGAACCAGGAACCCGGCAAGGTTCTGGGGAAATGGAACCTGGAACCCGGTTAAGACACGAGGAATCAGAACCAGGAACTCAGCGAGGTTCTGGGGAATCGGAAAAAGGAACCTGGCGAGGTCCCAGGGAATCGGAAACAGGAACCCAGTAAGGTTCTGGGGAATCGAAACCAGGAACCCAGCGAGGTTCTGGGAAATCGGAGAAAGGAACCTGGCGAGGTCCCAGGGAATCGGAAAGAGGAACCCAGTAAGGTCCCGGGGAATCGGAAACAGAAAGCCATTGAGGCTCTGATGAATCAGAACCAGGAACCAGGGTGAGGTTCCGGGAAATCAGAACCAGGAACCCGGTGAAATCCCAGGGAATTGAAACCAGGAACCAGCGAGGTTCTGGGGAATCAGATCCAGGAACCCGGCAAAGAACCGGGAATCGGAACCAGAAACCGAGCAATGTTGTGGGGAATCGGATCCAGGAACCCGGCGAGGTCCCGGGGAATCGGAAACAGGAACCCAGCCAGGCTCTGGTGAATCGGAACCAGGAACCCGGTGAGGTCCCGGGGAATCTGAAACAGGAACCTGGTGAGGTCCCAGGGAATCAGAACCAGGAACCTGGCAAGGTTCTGGGGAATTGGAACCAGAAACCCGGTGAGGTCCCGGGGAATAAGAACAAGGAACCCAGAGAGGTCTGGGAAAATGGAACCAGGAACCCGGCGAGGTTCTGGAGAATCAAAACTAGGAACAAAGAGTTCACAAGGAACAGAAACGAGGATCCCAGCAAGGTCCTGGGAAATCAGATCCAGGAACCCGGCGAAGTTCCGTGGAATCTGGACCAGGAACCCAGCGAGGTTCTGGGGAATCGGAAAAAGGAACTCGGCAAGGTCCTGTGGGATCAGAACCAGGCACCTGGCAAGGTCCTGGGTAATCGGATACAGTAACCAGGCAAGGTCGCAGAGAATCGGAAACAGGCACCCAGCAAGGTCCCAAGGAATTGGAACCCGGAAGACAGCGAGACTTGGGTGAATCGGAACCAGGAACCAAGCGAGGTTCTTGGGAATCAGATCCAGGAAACAGGAGAGGTTCCAGGGATCGGATCCAGTGAACCTGCGAAGTTCTGGGGAATCGGAACCAGGAACCCTACGAGGTCCTGAGAAATTGGAACCAGGTACCTGGCGAGGTTCTGGGGAATTGGAACCCGGAACCGGTTATGTCCTGGGGAATCAGAACCAGGAACCCAGCGAGGTTCTGGGGAATAAAAGCCAGGAACCTGGCGAGGTCCCTGGGAATTGGAAGCAGGAACCCAGCGAGGTCTCGTGGCATAGGAACCAGGAAGCCAATGAGGCTCTGGAGAATCGGAACCCCAGTGAGGTTCTGCGGTATCGGAACCAGGAACCCAGTGAGGTCCCATGGAATCAAAACCAGGAACCTGGAGATGGTCCCGAAGAATCGGAACCAGGAATCCGGCGAGGTTCTGAGGAATCGGAACCTGGAAACAAGCGAGTCTCCGGGGAATCAGAACCTGGAACCCAGTGAGCTTCTGGGAAATCGGAACCAGGAACCCAGCGAGGTTCTGGGGAATCAGAACCTGGAAACAAGCGAGTCTCCGGGGAATCAGAACCTGGAATCCAGTGAGCTTCTGGGAAATCGGAACCAGGAACCCAGCGAGGTTCTGGGGAATCATATCCAGGAAACCGATGATGTCCCGGGGAATTGGGTAAAGGAACCCTGGGAAGTCCCAGGGAATCGGAACCAGGAACCCCACGATGTTCTGGGGAATCAGAACCATGAACCCTGTTAGGTACAAGAGAACCAGAATGAGGAATCAACAAGGTTCTGGGGAATCAAATCCAGGATCGTGGAAAGGTCACGGGGTATCGGAACCACAAACCCAGTGAGGTTCTGGGGAATAGGATCTAGGAACCCAGCGTGGTTCCTGGGAATTGGAACCAGGAACCTAGCAAGTCTCTTGTGAATCAGAACCAGGAACACCTGTGAGGTTCTGGGGAATTGTAACCAGGAACCCGGTTCAGTCCATGGGAATCAGAACCAGGAACCCAGCAAGGTTCTGGGGAATCAGATCCAGGAATACGGCAAAGTACCGGGGAATCGGAACAAGGAATCCAGCGAGATTGTGGTGAATCGGATCCAGAAACCCGGTGAGAACCCGGAGAAGTGGAACCAAAACCCGGTGAGGTCCCAGGGAATAAGAACCAGTAACCCGGCAAGGTTGTAGGGAAATGGAACCTGGAACCCAGTTAGGACCCGAGGAATCGGAACCAGGAACCCAGCGAGGTTCTGGGGAATCAGAAAAAGGAACCTGGCGAGGTCCCAGGGAATCGGAAACAGGAACCCAATAAGGTCCCTGGGAATCGGACCCAGGAACACAGCGAGGATCTGGGGAAATGGAACCTGGAACCCGGTTAGGACCCGAGGAATCAGAACCAGGAACCCAGCGAGGTTCTGGGGAATCAGAAAAAGGAACCTGGCGAGGTCCCAGGGAATCGGAAACAGGAACCCAGTAAGGTCCCATGGAATCGGAACCAGGAACCCAGCGAGGATCTGGGGAATCGGAACCAGGAACCCTGATGAGGTTCTGGGAAATGGGAACCAGGAACCCGGTGAAGTCCCGGGGAATTGAAACCAGGAACCAGCAAGGTTCTGGGGACTCAGATCCAAGAACCCGGCAAAGAACCGGGAATCGGAACCAGAAACCGAGCAAGGTTGTTGGGAATAGGATCCAGGAACCCATGGAGATCCTAGGGAATCGGAAACAGGAACCCAGCGAGGCTCTGGTGAATTGGAACCAGGAACCTTGGTGAGGTTCCGAGGAATCGGAACCAGGAACCCGGCGAGGTCCCGGGGCATAGGAAACTGGAAGCCAGTGAGGCTCTGATGAATCGGAACCAGGAACCCTGGTGAGGTTCTGGGAAATCGGAACCAGGAACCCGGTGAAGTCCTGGGGAATTGAAACCAGGAACCAGCGAGGTTCTGGGGAATCAGATCCAAGAACCCGGCGAAGTACCGGGAATCGGAACCAGAAACCGAGCAAGGTTGTGGGGAATCGGATACAGGAACCCCGCGAGGTCCCAGGGAATCCGAAACAGGAACCCAGCGAGGCTCTGGTTAATCGGAACCAGGAACCTCGGTGAGGTTCCGGGGAATCGGAACCAGGAACCCAGTGAGGTCCCGGGGAATCGGAACCAGGAACCTGGTGAGTTCCCAGGGAATCAGAACCAGGAACCCAGCAAGGTCCCGGGGAATTGGAACCAGGAAGCCAGCAAGGCTCGGGTGAATCGGAACCCGGAACCCGGTTATGTCCTGGGGAATCAGAACCAGGAACCCAGCGAGGTTCTGGGGAATAAAAACCAGGAACCTGGCGAGGTCCCTGGGAATCGGAAGCAGGAACCCAGTGAGCTCCGGTAGCATAGGAACCAGGAAGCCAGCGAGGCTCTGTTGAATCGGAACCAGGAACCCCAATGAGGTTCTTCGGAATCGGAACCAGGAACCCAGTGTGGTCCCATGGAATCAAAACCAGGAACCTGGCGATGGTCCCAGAGAATCTGAACCAGGAACCCGGCGAGGTTCTGAGGAATCGGCACCTGGAAACAAGCGAGTCTCCGGGGAATCAGAACTGGAACCCAGTGAGGTTCTGGGAAATCGGAACCAGGAACCCAGCGAGGTTCTGGGGAATCAGATCCAGGAAACCGGTGAGGTCCCGGGGTATTGGAAAAAGGAACCCTGGGAAGTCCCGGGGAATCAGAACCAGGAACCCCACGATATTCTGGGGAATCAGAACCATGAACCCTATTAGGTCCACGGGAATCAGAACAAGGAATCCAACAAGGTTCTGGGGAATCTGACCCAGGATCTCAGCGAGGGCACGGGGTATATCAGAACCACGAACCCAGTGAGGTTCTGGGGAATAGGATCTAGGAACCAGGCGAGGTTCCGGGGAATTGGAACCAGGAACCTAGCAAGGCTCTTGTGAAACGGAACCAGGAACACCTGTGAGGTTCTGGGGATTCGGAAGCAGAAACCCGGTTCAGTCCATGGGAATCAGATCCAGGAACCCAGCAAGGTTCTAGGGAATCAGATCCAGGAACACGGCAAAGTACCAGGGAATCGGAACCAGGAATCCAGCGAGATTGTGGTGAATCGGATCCAGGAACCCTTTGAGAACCCGGAGAACCGGAACCAGAAACCCGGTGAGGTCCCAGGGAATAAGAACCAGGAACCCGGCATGGTTCTGGGGAAATGGAACCTGGAACCCGGTTAGGACCCGAGGAATCAGAACCAGGAACCCAGCGAGGTTCTGGGGAATCGGAAAAAGGAACCTGGCGAGGTCCCAGGGAATCGGAAACAGGAACCCAGTAAGGTCCCGGGGAATCGGAACCAGGAACCCAGCGAAGTTCTGGGGAATCGGAAAAAGGAACCTGGCGAGGTCCCAGGGAATCGGAAACAGAAACCCAATAAGGTCCCTGGGAATCGGACCCAGGAACACAGCGAGGATCTGGGGAATCGGAACCAGGAAACTGGTGAGGTTCTGGGAAATCGGAACCAGGAACCCGGTGAAGTCCTGGGGAATTGAAACCTGGAACCAGCGAGGTTCTGGGGAATCAGATCCAAGAACCGGGCGAAGAACCGGTAATCGGAACCAGAAACCGAGCAAGGTTGTTGGGAATAGGATCCAGGAACCCATGGAGATCCTGGGGAATCGGAAACAGGAACCCAGCGAGGCTCTGGTGAATCGGAACCAGGAACCTTGGTGAGTTTCAGAGGAATCGGAACCAGGAACCCGGCGAGGTCCCGGGGCATAGGAAACTGGAAGCCAGTGAGGCTCTGATGAATCGGAACCAGGAACCCTGGTGAGGTTCTGGGGAATAAAAACCAGGAACCTGGCAAGGTCCCAGGGAATCGGAAACAGGAACCCAGTAAGGTCCCGGGGAATCGGAACCAGGAACCCAGCGAGGTTCTGGGGAATCAGAAAAAGGAACCTGGCGAGGTCCCAGGGAATCGGAAACAGGAACCCAGTAATGTCCCATGGAATCGGAACCAGGAACCCAGCGAGGATCTGGGGAATCGGAACCAGGAACCCTGTTGAGGTTCTGGGAAATCGGAACCAGGAACCCGGTGAAGTCCTGGGGAATTGAAACCAGGAACCAGCGAGGTTCTGGGGAATCAGATCCAAGAACCCGGCGAAGAACCGGGAATCGGAACCAGAAACCGAGCAAGGTTGAGGGGAATCGGATCCAGGAACCCCGCGAGGTCCCGGGGAATCCGAAACAGGAACCCAGCGAGGCTCTGCTTAATCGGAACCAGGAACCTCGGTGAGGTTCCGGAGAATCGGAACCAGGAACCAAGTGAGGTCCCGGGGAATCGGTACCAGGAACCTGGTGAGGTCCCAGGGAATCAGAACCAGGAACCCAGCAAGGTCCTGGGGAATTGGAACCAGGAACCCAGCGAGGTTCTTAGGAATTGGAACCTGGAAAAAAGCGAGTCTCCGGAGAATCAGAACCTGGAACCCAGTGAGGTTCTGGGAAATCGGAACCAGGAACCCAGCTAGGTTCTGGGAAATCATATCCAGGAAACCGGTGAGGTCCCGGGGAATTTGGAAAAGGAACCCTGGGAAGTACCAGGGAATTTGAACCAGGAACCCCACGATGTTCTGGGGAATCAGAACCATGTACCCTGTTAGGTCCACGGGAAGCAGTACGAGGAATCCAACAAGGTTCTGGGGAATTGGATCCAGGATCTCGGCGAGGTCACGGGGTATATCCGAACCATGAACCCAGTGAGGTTCTGGAGAATAGCATCTAGGAACCCGGCGAGGTTCCAGGGAATTGGAACCAGGAACCTAGCAAGGCTCTTGTGAATCGGAACCAGGAACACCTGTGAGGTTCTGGGGAATCGGAAGCAGGAACCCGGTTCAGTCCATGGGAATCAGATCCAGGAACCCAGCAAGGTTCTCGGGTATCAGACCCAGGAACATGGCAAAGTACCAGGAAATCGGAACCAGGAATCCAGCGAGATTGTGGTGAATCGGATCCAGGAACCCGGTGAGAACCCGGAGAAGCGGAACCAGAAACCTGGTGAGGTCCCAGGGAATAAGAACCAGGAACCCGGCAAGGTTCTGGGGAAATGGAACCTGGAACCCGGTTAAGACACGAGGAATCAGAACCAGGAACTCAGCGAGGTTCTGGGGAATCGGAAAAAGGAACCTAGCAAGGTCCCAGAGAATCGGAAACAGGAACCCAGTAAGGTCCCGGGGAATCGGAACCAGGAACCCCACGATGTTCTGGGGAATCAAAACCATGAACCCTGTTAGGTCCAAGGGAATCAGAACGAGGAATCCAACAAGGTTCTGGGGAATCGGATCCAGAATCTCGGCGAGGTCACGGGGTATATCCGAACCATGAACCCAGTGAGGTTCTGGAGAATAGCATCTAAGAACCCGGCGAGGTTCCAGGGAATTGGAACCAGGAACCTAGCAAGGCTCTTGTGAATCGGAACCAGGAACACCTGTGAGGTTCTGGGGAATCGGAAGCAGGAACCCGGTTCAGTCCATGGGAATCAGATCCAGGAACCCAGCAAGGTTCTGGGGAATCAGATCCAGAAACATGGCAAAGTACCAGGGAATCAGAACCAGGAATCCAGCGAGATTGTGGTGAATCGGATCGAGGAACCCGGTGAGAACCCGGAGAAGCGGAACCAGAAACCCGGTGAGGTCCCAGGGAATAAGAACCAGGAACCCGGCAAGGTTATGGGGAAATGGAACCTGGAACCCGGTTAGGACCAGAGGAATCAGAACCAGGAACCCAGCGAGGTTCTGGGGAATCGGAAAAAGGAACCTGGCAAGGTCTCAGGGAATCGGAAACAGGAACCCAGTAATGTCCCGGGGAATCGGAACCAGGAAGCCAGCGAGGCTCTGATGAATCGGAACCAGGAACCCTGGTGAGGTTCCAGGAAATCGGAACCAGGAACCCGTTGAAGTCCCGGGGAATTGAAAGCAGGAACCAGCGAGGTTCTGGGGAATCAGATCCAAGAACCCGACAAAAAACTGGGAATCGGAACCAGAAACCGAGCAAAGTTGTGGGGAATCGGATCCAGGAACCCGGCGAGGTCCTGGGGATTCGTAAACAGGAACCCAGCAAGGCTCTGGTGAATAGGAACCAGGAACCTCGGTGAGGTTCCCGGGAATCGGAACCAGGAACCCGGTGAGGTCCCGGGGAATCGGAAACAGGAACCTGGTGAGGTCCCAGGGAATCAGAACCAGGAACCTGGCAAGGTTCTGGGGAATGGGAACCAGACACCCGATGAGGTCCTGGGGAATAAGGACCAGGAACCCAGCGAGGTTCTGGGAAAATGGAACCAGGAACCCGGCGAGGGTCTGGAGAATCGAACCTAGGAACAAAGAGTTCACAGGGTACAGAAACGAGGATCCCAGCAAGGTCCTGGGAAATCAGATTCAGGAACCCGGCGAAGTCCCGTGGAATCTGGACCAGGAACCCAGCGAGGTTCTGGGGAATCGGAAAAAGGAACCAGGCAAGGTCCTGTGGGATCAGAACCAGGCACCTGGCAAGGTCCTAGGTAATCGGATCCAGTAACCTGGCAAGGTCGCGGAGAATCGGAAACAGGAACCCAGCAAGGTCCCGGGGAATTGGAACCAGGAAGCCAGCGAGGCTCGGGTGAATCGGAACCAGGAACCAAGCGAGGTCCCAGGGAATCGGAACCAGGAACCCAGCTAGGTTCTTGGGAATCAGATCCAGGAAACAGGCGAGGTTCCAGGGATCGGATCCAGTGAACCTGGGAAGTCCTGGGGAACCAGGAACCCGACGGGGTCCTGAGGAATTGGAACCAGGAACTTGGCGAGGTTCTGGGGAATCGGATCCCGGAACCCGGTTATGTCCTGTTGAATCAGAACCAGGAACCCAGCGAGGTTCTGGGGAATAAAAACCAGGAACCTGGCCAGGTCCCTGGGAATCCGAAGCAGGAACCCAGCGAGGTCCCGGGGAATCGGAACCTGGAACCCAGCGAGGATCTGGGTAATCGGAAAAAGGAACCTGGCGAGGTCCCAGGTAATCAGAAACAGGAACCCAGTAAGGTCCCGGGGAATCGGAAACAGGAAGCCAGCGAGGCTCTGATGAATCGGAACCAGGAACCCAGCGAGTTTTTGAGGAATCGGATTCAGGAACCCGGCACGTTCACAGGGAAACGGAACCAGGAACCCGGTGAGGTTCTGGGGAATCAGAAACAGGAACCCAGTGAGGTCCTTGGGAACAGAAAAGAGAAACCTGGCAAGGTTCCGGGGAACGAGTAACCCAGTGAGGTCATGGGGAATCAGAACCAAGAACCCGGCGAGGGTCTGGAGAATTGGAACAGAAACCCGGTGAGGTCTCGGGGAACAGAAATCAGGATATCAGCAAGCTCCTGGGAAATAATATCCAGGAACCCGGCGAGGTCTTGGTGAATCAGAAACAGGAACGCGGCAAGGTCCCAGGGAAACGGATCCAGGATCCCGGCGAGGTCCCTGGGAATCGGAACCAGGAATCCGGCCAGGTCTTGAGTTATCAGAACCAGGAACCCGGCAAGGACCCAGGGAAACGGATCCAGGATTCCGGCGAGGTCCATGGAATTGGAACCGGGAACCCGGCGAGGTATTGGGGAATCAGAACCAGGAACCCAGCAAGGTCCCAGGGAAATGGATCCACGAACCTGGCGAGGTTCCTGGGAATCAGAACGAGGAACCCAGCGAGGTCCTGGGGAATTAAATCCAGGAACCCGGTGAGCTCCCAGGGAAGCGGAAACAGGAATCCGGTGAGGTCATGGGGAATCAAAAACTGGAACTTGACGATGGTCCTGGGGAATCAGAACCAGGAACCCAGCGAGGATCTGGGGAATAGCAACCTAGAACCCAGCTAGGCCCGGGGAATCAGAACCAGGAACCCAGCGAGGTCCCAGGGAATCAGAAACAGGAACCCGGTGAGTTCATGGGGAATCAGAACCTGGAACCCGACAATGGTCCCGTGGAATTGGAACCATGAACCCAGCAAGGTTCCGGGGAATAGCAACCTAGAACCCAGCTAGGCCCTGGGGAATCGGAACAAGGACCCAGCGAGGTCCCGGGGAATAGGAACCAGTAACCCAGCGAAGCTCTGAGGAATGGAAACCAGCGAGGTTTGGGGGAATCGGATTCAGGAACCCGGCGAGGCCACAGGGAATCGGAACCAGGAATCCGGTGAGGTCCTGGGGAACAGAAACAAGAAACCTGGCGAGGTCCCTGGGAATCGTATCAAGGAACCCGGTGAGGTCACGGGGAATCAGAACCAGGAACCCTGCGAGGGTCTGGAGAATTGGAACCAGAAACCCGGTGAGGTCCCGGGGAACAGAAATCAGGATATCAGCAAGCTCCTGGGAAATAATATCCAGGAACCCGGCGAGGTCTTGGGGAATCATCACCAGGAACCCGGCAAGGTCACAGGGAAACAGAACCAGGATCCCGGCGAGGTCCCTGGGAATTGGAACCAGGAACCCTGCAGGGTATTGGGGAATCAGAACCAGGAACCCAGCAAGGTCCCAGGGAAATGGATCCAGTAACCTGGCGTAGTTCTAGGGAATCGTATCCAGGATCTCGGCGAGTCACAGGGTATCGGAACCAGGAACCCTGTGAGGTCCCGGGGAATAGGAAGCAGGAACCCGGAGGGGTTCATGGGAATCGGAACCAGGAACCCAGTGAGGTCCAAAGGAATTAGAACCATGAACCCAGCGAGGTTTTGGGAAATCGGATCCAGGAACCCGGCGAGGTCACAGGGAATTGGAACCAGGAACCCGGTGAGGTTCTGGGAAATCGGAAACAGGAACCCGGTGAGGTCCTGGGGAACAGAGACGAGAAACATGGTGAGATCCCGGGGAATCGGATCCAGGAACCCGGTGAGGTCACGGAAAATCAGAACCAGGAACCCGGCGAGGGTCTGGAGAATTGGAACCAGAAACCCGGTGTGGTCCCAGGGAACAGAAATCAGGATATCAGCAAGCTCCTGGGAAATAATATCCAGGAACCCGAAAGGTCTTGGGGAATCAGAAACAGGAACCTGGCAAGGTCCCAGGGAAAGGGATCCAGGATCCCGGCGAGGTCCCTGGGAATCGGAACCAGGAACCCAGCGAGGTCCTGGGGAATTAAATCCAGGAACCCGGTGAGCTCCCAGGGAATCGGAAACAGGAACCCGCTGAGGTCATGGGGAATCAGAACCTGGAACCTGACGATAGTCCCGGGGTATCGGAACCAGGAACCCAGCGAGGATCCGGGAATAGCAACCTAGAACCCAGCTAGGCACCGGGGAATCAGTACCAGGAACCCAGCAAGGTCCCAGGGAATCAGAAACAGGAACCCGGTGAGTTCATGGGGAATCAGAACCTGGAACCCGACAATGGTCCCCGGGAATTGGAACCAAGAACCGAGCAAGGTTCCGGGGAATAGCAACCTAGAACCCAGCTAGGCCCGGGAGAATCGGAACAAGGAATGCAGCGAGGTCCCGGAGAATAGGAACCAGTAACCCAGCGAGGCTCTGAGGAATGGGAACCAGGAACCCAGCGAAGTTTTGGGAAATCGGATCCAGGAACCCGGCGAGGTCACAGGGAATCGGAACCAGGAACCCGATGAGGTTTCTGGTGAATCGGCTCCAGGAACCCGGTGAGGTCACGGGGAATCAGAACCAGGAACCCAGCAAGGGTCTGGAGAATTGGAACCAGAAACCCGGTGAGGTCCCGGGGAACAGAAATCAGGATATCAGCAAGCTCCTGGGAAATAATATCCAGGAACCCGGCGAGGTCATGGGGAATCATAACCAGGAACCCGGCAAGGTCACAGGGAAACGGAACCAGGATCCCAGCGAAGTCCCTGGGAATTGGAACCTGGAACCCGGTGAGGTATTGGGGAATCAGAACCAGGAACCCAGCAAGGTCCCAGGGAAATGGATCCAGGAACCTGGCGAAGTTCTAGGGAATTGTATCCAGGATCTCGGCGAGTTCACTGGGAATCAGAACCAGGAACCCAGTGAGGTCCCGAGGAATAGGAAGCAGGAACCCGGAGGGATTCTGGGGAATCGGAACCAGGAACCCTGTGAGGTCCAAGGGAATTAGAACCAGGACGTTTTGGGGAATCTGATCAAGGAACCCGGCGAGGTCACAAGGAATAGCAACCAGGAACCCGGTGAGGTTCTGAGGAATCGGAAACAGGAACCAGGTGAGGTCATGGGGAATCAGAACATGTAACCTGATGATAATCCTGGGGAATCAGAACAAGGAACCCAGCGAGGTCCCAGGGAATCAGAAACAGGAACCCGGTGAGGTCATGGGGATCAGAACCTCGAACCTGACGATGTCCAGGGGAATTGGAACCAGGAACCCAGCAAGGTTCTGGGGAATAGCAACCTAGAACCCAGCTAGCCCCCGGTGAATCAAAACAAGGAACCCAGCGAGATCCCGGGGAATAGGAACCAGTAACCCAGCGAGGCTCTGGAGAATGGGAACCAGGAACCCAGCGAGGTTTTGGGGAATCGGATCCAGGAACCCAGTGAGCTCCCAGGGAATCGGAAACAGGAACCCGGTGAGGTCATGGGGAATCAGAAACTGGAACCTGACGGTGGTCCTGGGGAATCAGACCAGGAACACAGCGAGGATCCAGGGAATAGCAACCTAGAACCCAGCTAGGCCCGGGGAATCAGAACCAGGAACCCAGCGGGGTCCCAGGGAATCAGAAACAGGAACCCGGTGAGGTCATGGGGAATCAGAACCTGGAACCCGACGATGGTCCCAGGGAATTGGAACTGGGAACCCAGCAAGGTTCCGGGGAATAGCAACCTAGAACCCAGCTAGGCTCCGGGGAATCGGAACAAGGACCCAGCGAGGTCCCGGGAAATAGGAACCAGTAACCCAGAGAGGCTCTGGGGAATGGGAACCAGGAACCCAGCGAGGTTTTGGGGAATCAGATACAGGAACCTGGCGAGGTCACAGGGAATCAGAACCAGGAACCCGGTGAGGTTCTGGGGAATCAGAAACAGGAACCAAGTGAGGTCCTGGGGAACAGAAACGAGAAATCTGGCGAGGTCCCGGGGAATCGGATCCAGGAACCCGGTGAGGTCAAGGGGAATCAGAACCAGGAATCCGGCGAGGGTCTGGAGAATTGGAACCAGAAACCCGGTGAGGTCCCGGGGAACAGAAATCAGGATATCAGCAAGCTCCTGGGAAATAATATCCAGGAATCCGGCGAGGTCTTGGGGAATCAGAAACAGGAGCCCGGCAAGGTCTCAGGGAAACGGATCCAGGATCCCGGCGAGGTCCCTGGGAATCGGGACCAGGAACCCAGCGAGGTCCTGGGGAATTAAATCCAGATGTCCGGTGAGCTCCCAGGGAATCGGAAACAGGAACCCGGTGAGGTCATGGGGAAACAGAACCTGGAACCTGACGATGGTTCTGGGGAATCAGAAGCAGGAACCCGGCAAGGTCCCAGGGAAACAGATCCAGGATCCCGGCGAGGTTCCTGGGAATCGGAACCAGGAACCCGGCGAAGTCTTGGGGAATCAGAACCAGGAACCTGGCAAGGTCCCAGGGAAACGGATCCAGGATCCCGGCGAGGTCCCTGGGAATCGGAACCAGGAACCCGGGGAGGTATTGGGGAATCAGAACCAGGAACCCAGCAAGGTCCCAGGAAATGGATCCAGGAACCTGGCGAGGTTCCTGGGAATCGGAACCAGGAACCCAGCGAGATCCTGGGGAATTAAATCCAGGAACCCGGTGAGCTCCCAGGGAATCAGAAACAGAAACCCGGTGAGGTCATGGGGAATTAGAACCTGGAACCTGACGATGGTCCCGGGGAATTGGAACCAGGAACCCAGCGAGGATCCGGGGAATAGCAACCTAGAACCCAGCTAGGCTCCGGGGAATCAGTACCAGGAACCCAGCAAGGTCCCAGAGAATCAGAAACAGGAACCCGGTGAGTTCATGGGGAATCAGAACCTGGAACCCAACGATGGTCCCCACGAATTGGAACCAAGAACCCAGCAAGGTTCCGGGGAATAGCAATCTAGAACCCAGCTAGGCCCGGAAGAATCAGAACAAGGAACTCAGCGAGGTCCCGGGGAATAGAAATCAGTAACCCAGCGAGGCTCTGAGGAATGGGAACCAGGAACCCAGCAAGGTTTTGGGAAATCGGATCCAGGAACCCAGCGAGGTCACAGAGAATCGGAACCAGGAACCTGGTGAGGTTCTGGGGAATCGGAAACAGGAACCCTGTGAAGTCCTGGGGAACAGAAACGAGAAACCTGGCGAGGTCCCGGGGAATCGGATCCAGGAACCCGGTGAGGTCACGGGGAATCAGAACCAGGAACCCGGCGAGGGTCTGGAGAATTGGAACCAGAAACCCGGTGTGGTCCCGGGGAACAGAAATCAGGATATCAGCAAGCTCCTGGGAAATAATCTCCAGGAACCCGGCGAGGTCTTGGGGAATCAGAACCAGGAACCCGGCAAGGTCCCATGGAAATGGAACCAGGATCCGGCGAGGTCCCTGGGAATTGGAACCAGGAACCCGGCGAGGTATTGGGGAATCAGAACCAGGAATCTAGCAAGGTCCCAGGGAAATGGATCCAGGAACCTGGCGAAGTTCTAGGGAATTGTATCCAGGATCTCGGCGAGTTCACTGGGTATCAGAACCAGGAACCCAGTGAGGTCCCGGGGAATAGGAAGCAGGAACCCGGAGGGATTCTGGGGAATCTGAACCAGGAACCCAGTGAGGTCCAAAGGAATTAGAACCAGGAACCCAGCGAGGTTCTGGGGAATCCGAAAAAGGAACCTGGCGAGGTCCCAGGGAATCGGAAAGAGGAACCCAGTAAGGTCCCGGGGAATAGGAACCAGGAAGCCAGCCAGGCTCGGGTGAATCGGAACCAGGAACCAAACGAGGTCCCCAGGAATCGGATCCAGGAACGCGGCGAGGTCCTGTGGGATCAGAACCAGGAACCTGGCAAGGTCCTGAGTAATCGGATCCAGTAACCTGGCAAGGTCGCGGAGAATCAGAAACAGGAACCCAGCAAGGTCCCGGGGAATAGGAACCAGGAAGCCAGCCAGGCTCGGGTGAATCGGAACCAGGAACCAAACGAGGTCCCCAGGAATCGGATCCAGGAACGCGGCGAGGTCCCAGGGAATCGGAACCAGGAACCCAGCGACGTTCTTGCGAATCAGATCCAGGAAACAGGCGAGGTTCCAGGGATCAGATCCAGTGAACCTGCGAAGTCCTGGGGAATTGGAACCAGGAACCCGATGAGGTCCTGAGGAATTGGAACCAGGAACCCGGCGAGTTCTGGAGAATCGGAACCCGGAACCCGGTTATGTCCTGGGGAATCAGAACAAGGAACCCAGCGAGGTTCTGGGGAATAAAAACCAGGAACCTGGCCAGTTCCCTGGGAATCCGAAGCAGGAACCCAGCGAGGTCCCGGGGAATCGGAACCAGGAACCCAGCGAGGATCTGGGGAATCGGAAAAAGGAACCTGGTGAGGTCCCAGGGAATCGGAAACAGGAACCCAGTAAGGTCCCAGGGAATCAGAAACAGGAAGCCAGCGAGGCTCTGATGAATCGGAACCAGGAACCCAGAGAGTTTTTGAGGAATCGGATCCAGGAACCCGGCGAGGTCACAGGGAAACGGAACCAGGAACCCGGTGAGGTTCTGGGGAATCAGAAACAAGAACCCGGTGAGGTCCTGGGGAACAGAAAAGAGAAACCTGGCAAGGTCACAGGGAACCAGTAACCCAGTGAGGTCACGGGGAATCAGAACCAGGAACCCGGCAAGGTCCCAGGGAAACGGATCCAGGATCCCAGCGAGGTCCCTGGGAATTGGAACCAGGAAACCGGCGAGGTATTGGGGAATCAGAACCAGGAACCCAGCAAGGTCCCAGGAAATGGATCCAGGAACCTGGCGAGGTTCCTCGGAATCAGAACCAGGAACCCAGCGAGGTCCTGGGGAATTAAATCCAGGAACCTGGTGAGCTCCCAGGAATCGGAAACAGGAACCCGGTGAGGTCATGGGGAATCAGAACCTGGAACCCGACGATGGTCCCGGGGAATTGGAACCATGAACCCAGCAAGGTTCCGGGGAATAGCAACCTAGAACCCAGCTAGGCTCCGGGGAATCGGAACAAGGACCCAGCGAGGTCCCGGAGAATAGGAACCAGTAACCCAGCGAGGCTCTGAGGAATGGGAACCAGGAACCCAGAGAGGTTTTGGGGAATCGGATCCAGGAACCCGGCGACGTCACAAGGAATCGCAACCAGGAACCCGGTGAGGTTCTGGGGAATCGGAAACAGGAACCCGGTGAGGTCATGGGGAATCAGAACATGGAACCTGATGATAATCCTGGGGAATCAGAACCAGGAACCCAGCGAAATTCCAGGGAATCAGAAACAGGAATCCGGTGAGGTCATGGGGATCAGAACCTGGAACCCGACGATGGTCCAGGGGAATTGAAACCAGGAACCCAGCAAGGTTCTGGGGAATAGCAACCTAGAACCCAGCTAGCCCCCGGGGAATCAGAACAAGGAACCCAGCGAAATTCCGGGGAATAGGAACCAGTAACCCAGCGAGACTCTGGGGAATGGGAACCAGGAACCCAACCAGGTTTTGGGGGATCGGATCCAGGAACCCGGCGAGGTCACAGGGAATCGGAACCAGGAACCCGGTGAGGTTCTGGGGAATTGGAAACAGGAACCCGGTGAGGTCCTGGGGAAGATAAACGAGAAACCTGGCGAGGTCCCGGGGAATTGGATCCAGGAACCCGGTGAGGTCACAGGGAATCAGAACCAGGAACCCGGGGAGGGTCTGGAGAATTGGAACCAGAAATCCGGTGAGGTCCCGGGGAACAGAAATCAGGATATCAGGAAGCTCCTGGGAAATAATGTCCAGGAACCCAGAAAGGTCTTGGGGAATCAGAACCAGGAACCCGGTAAGGTCCCAGGGAAATGGATCCAGCAACCTGGCGAGGTTCCTGGGAATCGGAACCAGGAACCCAGCCAGGTCCTGGGGAATTAAATCCAGGAACCCGGTGAGCTCCCAGGGAATCAGAAACAGGAACCCGGTGAGGTCATGGGGAATCAGAACCTGGAACCTGACGATGGTCCTGGGGAATCGGAACCAGGAACCCAGCAAGGATCCGGGGAATAGCAACCTAGAACCCAGCTAGGCCCTGGGGAATCAGAACAAGGAACCCAGCGAGGTCCCGGGGAATAGGAACCAGTAACCCAGCGAGGCTCTGGGGAATGGGAACCAGGAAACCAGCGAGGCTCTGGGGAATCAGAACCAGGAACCCAGGGTGGCTATGCGGAATCGGAAATAGGAACCCAAGAGGCTATAGGAAATCGGAACCAGGAACCCGGCGAGAATCTGGGGGATCAGAACCAGGAACCCAGCGAGGCTCTGGGGAATCGAACTCAGGAACCCAGCGAGGCTCTGGGGACACAAAGAGGCTCTGAGGAATTGGAACCAGGAACCCGGCGTGGGACTTGGGAATCGGAACCAGGAACCCGATGAGGCTCTGAGGAATAGGAACCAGGAACATAGCGAGGCTCTGGGAAATAAGAACCAGGAACCCAGTGAGTTGCCAGGCAATCGGAACCAGGAACCCAGTGAGTTCCCAAGGAATTGGAACCAGGAACCCAGCGAGGCTCTGGGGAATCGGAACCAGGATCCCAGTGTGGTCCCGAGGAATCGGAACCTGGAACCAGGGGAGGCTCTGGGGAATCGGAACCAGGAACCAGGCGAAGCTCTGGGGAATAGGAACAGGAACCCGGTAAGGCTCTGGGAAATCAAAATCAGGAACCCGGTGAGGCTCTGGGGAATGGGAACCAGGAACCCACTGAGTTCCCGTGGAATCAGATCCAGGAACCCACAGAGGCTCTGCAGAATCGAAACCAGTAACCCGGTGAGGCTCTGGGGAATCGAATCCAGGAACCCACTGAGTTCCCATGGAATCGGATCCAGGAATCCACAGAGGCTCTGCAGAATTGAAACCAGTAACCCGGCGAGGCTCTGGGGAATGGGAACCAGGAACCCTGCGAGGCTCTGGGGAATCCGAAACAAGAACCCAGCGAGTTGCTGGGAAATTGGATCCTAGAACCAGTGAGGTACCCAAGAATTGGATCCAGAAACCCAGGCGAGGCTCTGGGGAATCAAAACCGCGAACCCAGCGAGGCTCAAGGGAATCGGAACCAGGAACCCAGGCAGGCCCCGGGGAATCAGAATCAGGAACCCAGCGAGGTCCCAGGGAATCAGAACCAGGAACCCATCATGGCTCTGGGGAATCAGAATTGGGAAGCCAGTGAGTTCCCAGGCCATCGGAACTAGGAACCCAGTGAGTTCCCGAGGAATAGGAACCAGGAACCCAGCAAGGCTCTGGGGAATCAGAACCAGAAACCCTTCGATGATCTGGGGAATTGAACCCAGGAACCTAGCAAGGCTCTGGGGAATGGGAACCAGGAACCTAGCAAGGCTCTGGGGAATCTGAACCAGTAACGTGCCGAGGCTCTGGGTAATCCAAACCAGAAACCTGGCGAGGATCTGGGGAATCAGAACCAGGAACCAGATAAGGCTCTGGGGAATCAGAACCAGGAACCTGGTGAGGCTCTGGGGAATCAGAACCGGGAACCCAGTGAGGTCCCAGGCAATCGGAACCAGGAACCCAGTGAGTTCCTGGGGAATCGGATCCAGGAACCCACAGAGGCTCTGCGGAATAAAACCCAGGAACCCATCGTGGCTCTGGGGAATTGAACCCAGGAACCCAGCGAGGCTCTGGGGAATCAGAACCGGGAAGCCAGTGAGTTCCCAGGCCAGCGGAACCAGGAACCCAGTGAGTTCCCGAGTAATAGGAACCAGGAACCCAGCAAGGCTCTGGGGAATCAGAACCAGGAACCCTGCGAGGTCCCGGGGAATCAGAACCAGGAACCCAGCAAGGTCCTGGCAATATGGATCCTGGAACCGGGCGAGGTTCTGGGGAATCAGAACCAAGAACCCGGTGAGGTAATGGGGAATCAGAACTTGGAACCCAGCGAGGTCCCAGGGTATCGAAACCAGTGTCCAAGCAAGGTCCTCGGAAATCGGATCCAGGAACCCGGCGAGGTACCAGGGAATCAGAACCAGGAACCCAGCAAAGTCCTGGGGAAACGGATCCTGGAATTCGGTAGGCTCCCATAGAATCGGAAACAGGAAGCCGGCGAGGTTCTGTGGATTCGAAACCAGGAACCCTGCGAGGTTCTGGGGAATCAGAACCAGGAACCCGATGAGCTCCTGGGGAATCGGAAACAGGAACCGGCGGGGTCCTTGGGAATCAGAAACAGGAACACAGCGAGGTCCCGGGGAATAGGAAGCAGGAAGCCAGTGAGGCTCTGGGGAATAGGAACCAGGAACCCGGGAAGGCTCTGGGGAATCAGAACCAGGAACCTGGAGAGACTCTGGGAAATCGGAAACAGGAACCCGACGAGGCTATGGAGAATCAGAACCGGGAACTCAGTGAGTTCCCAGGCAATCAGAAAGAGGAACCCAGTGAGTTCCCGGGGAATTGGATCCAGGAACCCAAAGAGGCTCTTGGGAATTGGAACCAGGAACCCGGTGAGGCTCTGAAGAATAGGAAACAGGAACCCAATGAGTCTCTGGGGAATCAGAACCAGTAACCCCGCGAGGCTCTGGGGAATCAGAACCAGGAACCCAGCCAGGCTCTGGGGAAGGGGAACCAGGAACCCGGCGAGGATCTGGGAAATCAGAACCAGGAACCCGGAGAGGATATGGGGAATCGGAAACAGGAATCCAGTGAGTTCCCGGGGAATTGGATCCTAGAACCAGTGAGGTACCCAAGAATTGGATCCAGAAACCCAGCGAGGCTCTGGGGATTCAAAACCAGGAACCCAGCGAGGCTCAGGGGAATCGGAACCAGGAACCCAGCCAGGCCCCGAGGAATCAGAACCAGGAACCCAGCGAGATCCCGGGGAATCAGAACCAGAAACCCGGTGAGGTCACTGGGATTCCGAACCAGGAACCTAGCGAGGTCCTGGGGATACGATCCTGGAACCCTGCGAGGTTCTGGGGAATCAGAACCAGAAACCCAGTGAGCTCCCGGGGAATTGGAAACAGGAACCCGGCGAGGTCCTTGGGAATCAGAACCAGGAACACAGCGAGGTCCTGGGGAACAGGAAGCAGGAAGCCAGCAAGGCTATGGAGAATCGGAAGCAGGAACCCCGGCGAGGTACCAGGGAATCGGAACCAGGAACCCAGCAAAGTCCTGGGGAAATGGACCCTGGAATTCGGTAGGCTCCCGTAGAATCGGAAACAGGAACACGGTGAGGTTCTGTGGATTCGAAACCAGGAATCCTGCGAGGTTCTGGGGAATCAGAACTTGGAACCCAGTGAGCTCCCGGGGAATCGGAAACAGGAACCCGGCGAGGTCTTTGGGAATCAGAACCAGGAACCCAGCGAGGCTCTGGGGAATCAGAACGGGGTAGCCAGTGAATTCCCAGGCCATCGGAACCAGGATCCCAGTGAGTTCCCAGGGAATAAGAACCAGGAACCCAGCAAGGCTCTGGGGAATCAGTACCAGGAACCCTGTGAGGCTCTGGGGAATCGAACCCAGGAACCCAGCGAGGCTCTGTGGAATCGGAACCAGGAACCCGGCGAGGCTCTGGGGAATCGGAACCAGGAACCCAGCGAGGCTCTGGGGAATGGGAACCAGGAACCCAGTGAGGTCCCAGGCAATCAGAACCAGGAACCCAGTGAGTTCCTGGGGAATTGGATCCAGGAACCCACAGAGGCTCTGCGGAATCGAACCCAGGAACCCAGCGAGGCTCTGGGGAATCAGAACTGGGAAGCCAGTGAGTTCCCAGGCCATCAGAACCAGGAACCCAGTGAGTTCCTGGGTAATAGGAACCAAGAACCCAGCAAGTCTCTGGGAAATCAGAACCAGGAACCCTGCGAGGTCCCGAGGAATCAGAACCAGGAACCCAGCAAGGTCCTTGGGAATCAGAACCAGGAACACAGCGAGGTCCCGGGGAATAGGAAGCAGGAAGCCAGCCAGGCTATGGAGAATCGGAAGCAGGAACCCGGGGAGGCTCTGGGGAATCGGAACCAGGAACCCGGAGAGGCTCTGGGGAATCGTAACCAGGAACCCAGCGATGCTCTTGGGAATCGTAACCAGGAACTCGATGAGGCTCTGGGGAATCAGAACCAGGAACCCAGTTAATTCCCAGGCAATTGGAAACAGGAACCCAGCGAGTTCCTGGGGAATTGGAACCTAGAACCAGTGAGGTACCCAAGAATTGGATCCATAAACCCAGTCAGGCCCCAGGCAATCAGAAGCAGGAACCCAGCAAGGCTCTGGGGAATCGGAACCAGGAAAGCAGCGAGGCACTGGGAAATCGAACCCAGGAACCCAATGAGGCTCTGGGGAATCTGATCCAGCAACTTATTGAGGCTCTGGGGAATCAGAACCATGAACCCAGTGTGGTCCCAGGCAATCGGATCCAGGAACCCAGCGAGTTCCCGGGGAATTAGATCCTAGAACCAGTGAGGTACCCAAGAATTGGACCCATAAACCCAGTCAGGCCCCAGGGAATCAGAACCAGGAACCCAGCAAGGCTCTTGGGAATCGGAACTAGGAACCCAGCGTGGTCCTGGGGAATCAGAATTAGTAACCCATTCTGGCTCTGGGAAATCGGAACCAGGAACCCAGCGAGGCTCTGGGGAATCAGAACGAGGTAGCCCATGAGTTTCCAGGCCATCGGAACCAGGATCCCAGTGAGTTCCCAGGGAAAGGGAACCAGGAACCCAGCAAGGCTCTGGGGAATCAGTACCAGGAACCCTGTGAGGCTCTGGGGAATCGAACCCAGGAACCCAGCGAGGCTCTGGGGAATGGGAACCAGGAACCCGGCGAGATCCAGGAACCCAAAGGGGCTCTTGGGAATTGGAACCAGGAACCCGGTGAGGCTCTGAGGAATAGGAAACAGGAACCCAGCGAGGCTCTGGGGAATCAGAACCAAGAAACCAACGAGGCTCTGCCGAACCAGTAACCCGGCGAAGCTCTGGAGAATCAGAACCAGGAACCCAGCGAGGCTCTGGGGAATGGGAACCAGGAACCCGGCGAGGCTCTGGGGAATCAGAACCAGGAACCCAGCGAGGCTCTGGGGAATGGGAACCAGGAACCCGGCGAGGCTCTGGGGAATCAGAACCAGGAACCCGGAGAGGATCTGGGGAATCGGAAACAGGAATCCAGCGAGTTCCCGGGGAATTGGATCCTAGAACCAGTGAGGTACCCAGAACTGGATCCAGAAACCCAGCGAGGCTCTGGGGATTCAAAACCAGGAACCCAGTGAGGCTCAGGGGAATCGGAACCAGGAACCCAGCGAGGCCCCGGGGAATCAGAACCAGAAACCCGGTGAGGTCACTGGGAATCGGAACCAGGAACCCAGCGAGATCCTGGGGATACGATCCTGGAACCCTGCGAGGTTCTGGGGAATCAGAACCAAGAACCCGGTGAGGTTACGGGTAATCAGAACTTGGAACCCAGCGAAGTCCCAGGGTATCGAAACCAGTACCCCAGCAAGGTCCTCGGAAATCAGATCCAGGAACCCGGCGAGGTACCGGGGAATTGGAACCAGGAACCCAGCAAAGTCCTGGGGAAACGGATCCTGGAATTCGGTAGGTTCCCGTAGAATCAGAAACTGGAACCCAGCGAGGTTCTGTGGATTCGAAACCAGGAACCCTGCGAGGTTCGAGGGAATGGGAACCAGGAACCCGGTGAGCTACCTGGGAATCGGAAATAGGAACCCAGCGAGGTCCTTGGGAATCAGAACCAGGAACACAGATAGGTCCTGGGGAATAGGAAGCAGGAAGCCAGAGAGGCTCTGGGGAATCGGAAGCAGGAACCCTGCGATGGTCCTGGGGAATCGGAACCAGGAACCCAGCGAGGCTCAGGGGAATCAGAACCAGGAACCCAGCGAGGTCACTGGGAATCAGAACTTGAAACCCAGCGAAGTCCCAGGGTATCAAAAGCAGTATCCCAGCAAGTTCCTCGGAAATCAGATTCAGGAACCCAGCAAGGCTCTGGGGAATCGGAACCAGGAACCCAGCGTGGTCCAGGGGAATCAGAATTAGTAACCCATTCTGGCTCTGGGGAATCGGAACCAGGAACCCAGCGAGGCTCTGGGGAATCAGAATGGGGTAGCCAGTGAGTTCCCAGGCCATCGGAACTAGGATCCCAGTGAGTTCTCAGGGAATAGGAACCAGGAACCCAGCAAGGTTCTGGGGAATCAGTACCAGAAACCCTGTGAGGCTCTGGGGAATCGAACCCAGGAACCCAGTGAGGCTCTGGGGAATCGGAACCAGGAACCCAGCGAGGCTCTGGGGAATTGGAACCAGGAACCCGCCGAGGCTTGGGGAATCGGAACCAGGAACCCGGAGAGGATCTGGGGAATCGGAAACAGGAATCCAGCGAGTTCTCGGGGAATTGGATCCTAGAACCAGTGAGGTACCCAAGAATTGGATCCAGAAACCCAGCGAGGCTCTGGGGATTCAAAACCCTGAACCCAGCGAGGCTCAGGGGAATCTGAACCAGGAACCCATCCAGGCCCCTGGGAATCAGATCCAGGAACCCAGCGAGGTCCTGGGGATAAGATCCTGGAACCCTGTGAGGTTCTGGGGAATCAGAACTGGGAACCCAGTGAGGTCCCAGGCAATCAGAACCAGGAACCCAGTGAGTTCCAGGGGAATCGGATCCAGTAACCCACAGAGGCTCTGCGGAATATAAACCAGTAACCCGGCGAGGCTCTGGGGAATCAGAACCAGGAACCCAGCGAGGCTCTGGGTAATAGGAACCAGGAACCCGGGGAGGCTCTGGGGAATCGGAACCAGGAACCTGAAGAGGCTATGGGGAATCAGAACCGGGAACCCAGTGAATTCCCAGGCAATCAGAACCAGGAACCCAGTGAGATCCTGTGGATACGGATCCTGGAACCCTGTGAGGTTCTGGGGAATCAGAACCAAAACCCGGTGAGGTCATGGGGAATCAGAACTTGGAACCCAGTGAGGTCTCAGGGTATCGAAACCAGTATCCCAGCATGGTCCTCGGAAATCGGATCCAGGAACCCGGCGAGGTTCTGTGGAATCGAAACCAGGAACCCTGCGAGGTTCTGGGGAATCAGAACCAGGAACCCAGTGAGCTCCTGGAGAATCGGAAACAGGAACCCAGCGAGGTCCTTGGGAATCAGAACCAGGAACACAGCAAGGTCCCAGGGAATAGGAAGCAGGAAGCCAGCAAGGCTCTGGGGAATCGGAAGCAGGAACCCCGGTGAGGTTCCAGGGAATCGGAAACAGGAACCCTGCGATGGTCCCGGGGAATCGGAACCAGGAACCCAGCAAGTCTCTGTGGTATTGGAACCAGGAACACGGCGAGGCTCTGGGGAATGGGAACCAGGAACCCAAAGAGGCTCTGGGGAATCAGAACCAGGAACACGGAGAGGCTCTGGGGAATCAGAACCAGGAACCCAGCGAGGCTCTGGGGAATGGGAACCAGGAACCCAGTGAGGCTCTGGGGAATTGGAACCAGGATCCCAGCGAGGCTCTGGGGAATTGGAACCAGGAACCCAGTGATGTCCGGGGGAATAAGAACCAGGAACCCGGGGAGGCTCTGGGGAATCAGAACCTGGAACCCAGGGAGGCTATAGGGAATCGGAACCAGGAACCCGGCGAGAATCTGGGGTATCGGGAACCAGCCAGGCTCTGGGGAATTGGAACCAGGAACCCGGCGAGGCTCTGGGGAATCGGAACCAGGAACCCAGCGAGGCTCTGGGGAATTGAAACCAGTAACCCGGTGAGGCTCTGGGGAATCGGAACCAGGAACCCACTGAGTTCCCGTGGAATCGGATCCAGGAACCCACAGAGGCTCTGCAGAATCGAAACCAGTAAAACGGCGAGGCTCTAGGGAATGGGAACCAGGAACCCTGCGAGGCTCTGGGGAATCCGAAACAAGAACCCAGCGAGTTGCTGGGAAATTGGATCCTAGAACCAGTGAGGTACCCAAGAATTGGATCCAGAAACCCAGCGAGGCTCTGGGGATTCAAAACCGCGAACCCAGCGAGGCTCAAGGGAATCGGAACCAGGAACCCAGGCAGGCCCCGGGGAATCAGATCCAGGAACCCAGCGGGGCTCTGGGGAATCAGAATCAAACCCAGCGAGGTCTTGGGGAATCGGAATCAGTAACCCAGCGAGGCCCCGGGGAATCAGAACCAGGAACCCATCATGGCTCTGGGGAATCAGAACCAGGAACCCAGTGAGTTCCCGTGGAATAGGAACCAGGAACCCAGCAAGGTTCTGGGGAATCAGAACCAGAAACCCTCCGATGCTCTGGGGAATTGAACCCAGGAACCTAGCGAGGCTCTGGGGAATCGGAACCAGGAACCTAGCAAGGCTCTGGGGAATCGGAATCAGTAACCTGCCCAGGCTCTGGGTAATCCGAACCAGTAACCTGGCGAGGCTCTGGGGAATCGGAACCAGGAACCCGATAAGGCTCTGGGGAATCAGAACCAGGAATCTGGTGAGGCTCTGGGGAATCGGAACCAGGAACCCGATAAGGCTCTGGGTAATCCGAACCAGTAACCCGGCGAGGCTCTGGGGAATCAGAACTGGGAACCCAGTGAGGTCCTGGGGAATCAGATCCAGGAACCCACAGAGGCTCTGCGGAATCGAACCAAGGAACCCAGCGAGGCTCTGGGGAATCAGAACCGGGAAGCAAGTGAGTTCCCAGGCCATCGGAACCAGGAACCCAGTGAGTTCCCGGGTAATAGGAACCAGGAACCCAGCAAGTCTCTGGGAAATCAGAACCAGGAACCCTGCCAGGTCCCGGGGAATCAGAACCAGGAACCCAGCGAGGTCCTTGGGAATCAGAACCAGGAACACAGCGAGGTCCCGGGGAATAGGAAGCAGGAAGCCAGCGAGGCTCTGGGGAATAGGAACCAGGAACCCGGGGAGGCTCTGGGGAATCGGAACCAGGAACCCGGAGAGGCTCTGGGGAATCGGAAACAGGAACCCGATGAGGCTATGGGGAATCAGAACCGGGAACCCAGTGCGTTCCTAGGCAATCGGAAAGAGGAACCCAGTGAGTTCGTGGGGAATTGGATCCAGGAACCCAAAGGGGTTCTTGGGAATTGGAACCAGGAACCCGGTGAGGCTCTGGCGAATGTGAACCAGGAACCCGGCAAGGCTCTGGGGAATCAGAACCAGGAACCCGGAGAGGATATGGGGAATCGGAAACAGGAACCCGGCGAGGCTCTGGGGAATCAGAACCAGGAACCCAGCGAGGCTCTGGGGAATGGGAACCAGGAACCCGGCGAGGCTCTGGGGAATCAGAACCAGGAACCCGGAGAGGATCTGGGGAATCGGAAACAGGAATCCAGCGAGTTCCCGGGGAATTGGATCCTAGAACCAGTGAGGTACCCAGAACTGGATCCAGAAACCCAGCGAGGCTCTGGGGATTCAAAACCAGGAACCCAGTGAGGCTCAGGGGAATCGGAACTAGGAACCCAGCGAGGCCCCGGGGAATCAGAACCAGAAACCCGGTGAGGTCACTGGGAATCGGAACCAGGAACCCAGCGAGGTCCTGGGGATACGATCCTGGAACCCTGCGAGGTTCTGGAGAATCAGAACCAGGAACCCAGTGAGTTCCTTAGGAATCAGATCCAGGAACCCAAAGAGGCTCTGGGGAATCGGAACCAAGAACCCAGCGAGGCTCTGGGGAATCGGAACCAGGAACCCAGCGAGTTCTTGGGTAATCTGAGCCAGGAACTCGGCGAGGCTCTGGGGAATCAGAACCAGGAACCCGATAAGGCTCTGGGGAATCGGAACCAGGAACACAGCGAGGTCCCAGGGAATCAGAACCAGGAACACAGCCAGACCCTGGGGATTCGGAACCAGGAACCCAGCAAGGCTCTGGGGAATTGGAACCAGGAACCCGATGAGGCTCTGAGGAATAGGAAACAGGAACCCAGCGAGGCTCTGGGGAATCAGTACCGGGAACCCAGTGAGTTCCCGGGGAATCAAATCCAGGAACCCAAAAAGGCTCTGGGGAATCGTAACCAGGAACCCAGCGTGTCTCTTGGGAATTGGAACCAGGAACCCAGTGAGGCTCTGAGGATAGGAACCTTGAACCCAGCGAGGCTCTGGGGAATCAAAACCAGGAACTCAGTGAGTTCCCAGGTCATCGTAACCAGGATTCTGTGGGTTCCCAGGGAATCGGAACCAGGAACCCAGCAAGGCTCTGGGGAATCGGAACCAGGAAAGCAGCGAGGCACTGGGAAATCGAACCCAGGAACCCAATGAGGCTCTGGGGAATCTGATCCAGCAACTTATTGAGGCTCTGGGGAATCAGAACCATGAACCCAGTGTGGTCCCAGGCAATCAGATTCAGGAACCCAGTGAGTTCCAGGGGAATCAGATCCAAAACCCAAAGAGGCTCTGGGAAATAGAAACCAGGAACCCAGCGATGCTCTTGGGAATCATAACCAGGAACCCGATGAGGCTCTGGTGAATCAGAACTAGGAACCCGGCGAGGCTCTTGGGAATCAGAACCAGGCACCTGATTAGGATTTGGGGAATCGAAACCAGGAACCCGGTGAGGCTCTCTGGAATCAGAACCGGAAACCCAGTGAATTCCCAGGCAATTGGAAACAGGAACCCAGTGAGTTCCCGGGGAATCGGATGCAGGAACCCCGCGAGGCTCTGGGAAATCAGAACCAGGAACCTGGCGGGGCTCTGGGGAATCGAAACCAGGAACCCGGCGAAGCTCTGGGGAATCGGAACCAGGAAGCCAGCAAGGTCCCAGGGAATTAGAACCAGGAACCCAGCGATACCCCGGGGATTCGGAACCTGGAACCCAGCGAGGCTTTGGGGAATCGGAACCAGGAACCCAAAGAGGCTCAGGGGAATAGGAAACAGGAACCCGGCGAGGCTCTTGGGAATCGGAACCAGAAACCCGGTGAGGCTCAGAGGAATAGGAAACAGGAACCCAAAGAGGCTCTGGGGAATCGGAACCAGGAACCCAGCGATGCTCTTGGGAATCGTAACCAGGAACCCAGCGATGCTCTTGGGAATCGTAACCAGGAACTCGATGAGGCTCTGGTGAATCAGAACCAGGAACCCAGTGAGGAGCTCTGGAATCAGAACCAGGAACCCAGTGAATTCCCAGGCAATTGGAAACAGGAACCCAGTGAGTTCCCGGGGAATCAGAAGCAGGAACCCAGCGAGGCTCTGAGGAATCGGAATCAGGAACCCAAAGAGGCTCTGGGGAATCGTAACCAGGAACCCAGCGCGTCTCTTGGGAATCGGAACCAGGAACCCGGTGAGGCTCTGAGGATAGGAACCATGAACCCAGCGAGGCTCTGGGGAATCGGAACCAGGAACCCAGCGCGTCTCTTGGGAATCGGAACCAGGAACCTGGTGAGGCTCTGAGGATAGGAACCATGAACCCAGCGAGGCTCTGGGGAATTGGAACCAGGAAGCCAGCAAGGTCCCAGGGAATTAGAACCAGGAACACAGCGATACCCCGGGGATTCGGAGCCTGGAACCCAGTGATGCTCTGGTGAATCGGAACCAGGATCGCAGCAAGGTCCTGGGAAATCATATCCAGGAAATCGGCGAGGTACCGGGGAATCGGAACCAGGAACCCAGCGAGGTTCTGGGGAATCGGATCCAGGATCCCGGCGAGGTCCTGGGTTATCCGAACCAGGAACCCGGTGAGGTCACGGGGAATCAGAACCTGGAACCCGGCGAGGGTCTAAAGAATCAGAACCAGGAAACTGGTGAGTTCCAGGAAAACAGAAACCAGGATCCCAACAAGGTCCTGGGAAATCATATGCAGGAACCCGGCGAGGTCCCGGGAAATAGGAACCAGGAAGCCAGCGAGGCTCTGGTGAATCAAAACCAGGAACCCCGGTGAAGTTCCAGGGAATCATAACCAGGAACCCGGTGAGGTCCCGGGGTATCGAAACCTGGAACCCGGCGAATCTCCAGGGAATCAGAACCTGGAACCCAGTGAGGTTCTGGGGAATCAGATCCAGGTTCCCGGCGAGGTCCCGGGGAATCGAAACCAGGAACCCAGCAAGGTCCTCGGAAATCGGATCCAGGAACCAGGCGAAGTTCTAGGGAATTGTATCCAGGATCTCAGCGAGTTCACGGGGTATCGGAACCAGGAACCCACTGAGGTCCCGGGGAATAGGAAGCAGGAACCCGGAGAGGTTTTGGGGAATCGGATCCAGGAACCCGGCGAGGTCAAAGGAAATCGGAACCAGGAACCCGGTGAGTTTCTGGGGAATTGGAAACAGGAACCCGGTGAAGTCCTGGGGAACAGATACGAGAAACATGGAGAGGTCCCGGGGAATCGGATCCAGGAACCCGTGAGGTCACGGGGAATCAGAACCAGGAACCCAGCGAGGTCCTGGGAATATGGATCATGGAACCCGGCGAAGTTCTGGGGAATAAGAACCAAGAACCCGGTAAGGTAACGGGGAATCAGAACTTGGAACCCAGCGAGGTCCCAGGGTATCGAAACCAGTATCCCAGCAAGGTCCTCGGAAATCGGATCCAGGAACCTGGCGAGGTACCAGGGAATCGGAACCAGGAACCCAGCAAAGTCCTGGGGAAACGGATCCTGGAATTCGTTAGGCTCCCGTAGAATCGGAAAAAGGAAGCCGGCGAGGTTCTGTGGATTCAAAACCAGGAACCCTGCGAGGTTCTGGGGAATCAGAACCAGGAACCCGGTGAGCTCCCAGGGAATCGGAAACAGGAACCAGGCGAGGTCCTTGGGAATCAGAAACAGGAACACAGCGAGGTCCCGGGGAATAGGAAACAGGAAGCCAGCGAGGCTCTGGGGAATAGGAACCAGGAACCCAGGGAGGCTCTGGGAAATCGGAACCAGGAACCCGACGAGGCTATGGGGAATCAGAACCGGGAACCCAGTGAGTTCCCAGGCAATTGGAAAGAGGAACCCAGTGAGTTCCCGGGGAATTGGATCCAGGAACCCAAAGAGGCTCTTGGGAATTGGAACCAGGAACCCGGTGAGGCTCTGAGGAATAGGAAACAAGAACCCAGCAAGGCTTTGGGGAATCAGAACCAGGTCCAGCGAGGCAATGGAGAATCAGAACGAGGAAGCCAGCGAGTCTCTGGGGAATCGGAACCAGGAACCCAGCGAGGCTCTGGGGAATCAGAACCAGGAAACCAAAGAGGCTCTGTGTAATCCGAACCAGTAACCTGGCGAGGCTCTGGGGAATCAGAACCAGGAACCCGGAGAGGATATGGGGAATCGGAAACAGGAATCCAGCGAGTTCCCAGGGAATTGGATCCTAGAACCAGTGAGGTACCCAAGAATTGGATCCAGAAACCCAGCAAGGCTCTGGGGATTCAAAACCAGGAACCCAGCGAGGCTCAGGGGAATCGGAACCAGGAACCTAGCCAGGCCCCGAGGAATCAGAACCAGGAACCCAGCGAGGTCCCGAGGAATCAGAACCAGAAACCCGGTGAGGTCACTGGGAATCAGGACCAGGAACTCAGCTTGGTCCTGGGTATACGATCCTGGAACCCTGCGAGGTTCTGGGGAATCAGAACCAAGAACCCGGTGACGTCACGGGGAATCAGAACTTGGAACCCAGCGAAGACCCAGGGTATCGAAACCAGTATCCCAGCAAGGTCCTCGGAAATCAGATCTAGGTACCCGGCGAGGTACCGGGGAGTCGGAACCAGGAACCCAGCAAAGTCCTGGGTAAACGGATCCTGGAATTCGGTGAGCTCCCGTAGATTCGGAAACAGGAACCCGGCAAGGTTCTGTGGATTCGAAACCAGGAACCCTGCGAGGTTCTGGGGAATGGGAACCAGGAACCCGGTGAGCTCCCGGGGAATCGAAAACAGGAACCCGGCGAGGTCCTTGGAAATCAGAACCAGGAACACAGCGAGGTCCCAGGGAATAGGAAGCAGGAAGCCAGCAAGGCTCTGGGGAATCGGAAGCAGGAACCCCGGTGAGGTTCCAGGGAATCGGAAACAGGAACCCTGCGATGGTCCCGGGGAATCGGAACCAGGAACCCAGTGAGGCTCTGGGGAATCGGAACCAGGAACCCAGCGAGTTCCCAGGAAATTGGATCCTAGAACCAGTGAAGTACCCAAGAATTGGATCCAGACACCCAGTCAGGCCCCAGGGAATCAGAACCAGGAACCCAGCGAGGCTCTGGGGAATCAGAACGGGGTAGCCAGTGAGTTCCCAGGCCATCGGAACCAGGATCCCAGTGAGTTCCTGGGGAATAGGAACCAGGAACCCAGCACGGCTCTGGGGAATGAGTACCAGGAACCCTGTGAGGCTCTGGGGAATCGAACCCAGGAACCCAGCGAGGCTCTGTGGAATCGGAACCAGGAACCCAGCGAGGCTCTGGGGAATTGGAACCAGGAACCCGCCGAGGCTTGGGGAATCGGAACCGGGAACCAGGGGAGGCTCTGGGGAATCGGAACCAGCAACCCAGCGAGGCTCTGGGGAATCGGAACCAGGAACCCAGCGAGGCTCTGGGGAATTGAAAAGAGGAACCCGGAGAGGTTCTGGGGAATCGGAAACAGGAATCCAGCGAGTTCCCGGGGAATTGGATCCTAGAACCAGTGAGGTACCCAAGAATTGGATCCAGAAACCCAGCGAGGCTCTGGGGATTCAAAACCCTGAACCCAGCGAGGCTCAGGGGAATCGGAACCAGGAACTCAGCCAGGCCCCTGGGAATCAGATCCAGGAACCCAGCGGGGCTCTGGGGAATCAGAACCAGAAACCCGGTGAGGTCACTGGGAATCGGGACCAGGAACCCAGCTTGGTCCTGGGTATACGATCCTGGGACCCTGTGAGGTTCTGGGGAATCAGAACCGGGAACCCAGTGAGGTCCCAGGCAATCGGAACCGGGAACCCAGTGAGGTCCCAGGCAATCGGAACCAGGAACCCAGTGAGTTCCTGGGGAATCGGATCCAGTAACCCACAGAGGCTCTGCGGAATCTAAACCAGTAACCTGGCGAGGCTCTGGAGAATCAGAACCAGGAACCCAGCGAGGCTCTGGGAAATAGGAACCAGGAACCCGGAGAGGCTATGGGGAATGAGAACCGGGAACCCAGCGAGGCTCTGGGAAATAGGAACCAGGAACCCGGAGAGGCTATGGGGAATGAGAACCGGGAACCCAGTGAGTTCCCAAGCAATCGGAACCAGGAACCCTGCGAGGTCCTGGGGATACTGATCCTGGAACCCTGTGAGGTTCTGGGGAATTAGAACCAAGAACCTGGTGAGGTCACGGGGAATCAGAACTTGGAACCCAGTGAGGTCCCAGGGTATCGAAACCAGTATCCCAGCATGGTGCTCGGAAACTGGATCCAGGAACCCGGCGAGGTACTGGGGAATCGGAACCAGGAACCCAGCAAAGTCCTGGGGAAACGGATCCTGGAATTCGTTAGGCTCCCGTGGAATCGAAAACAGGAACCCGGCGAGGTTCTGGGGAATCAGAACCAGGAACCCGGTGAGGTTCCAGGGAATCGGAAACAGGAACCCAGCGAGTCTCTGGGGTATTGGAACCAGGAACACAGTGAGGTCCCGGGGAATAGGAAGCAGGAAGCCAGCGAGGCTCTGGGGAATCGGAAGCAGGAACCCCGGTGAGGTTCCAGGGAATCGGAAACAGGAACCCAGTGAGTCTCTGGGGTATTGGAACCAGGAACACGGCGAGGCTCTGGGGAATGGGAACCAGGAACCCAGCAAGGCTCTGGGGTATCGGAAGCAGAAAACCCAGTAAGGTCCCGGGGAATTGGATTGAGGAACCCAGCGAGGTCCAGGGAAATCGGAACCAGGAACCTGGCGAGGCTCTGGGGAATGGGAACCAGGAACCCAGTGAGGCTCTGGGGAATCAGAACCAGGAACCCAGTGATGTCCAGGGGAATAAGAACCAGGAACCTGGGGAGGCTCTGGGGAATCAGAACCTGGAACCCAGGGAGGCTTTAGGGAATCGGAACCAGGAACCGCCGAGAATCCAGGGAACGGAAACCAGCCAGGCTCTGGGGAATCGGAACCAGGAACCCGGCGAGGCTCTGGGGAATCAAAACCAGGAACCCAGTGAGTTCCTGAGGAATCAGATCCAGTAACCCAAAGAGGCTCTGGGGAATCAGAACCAGGAACCCAGCGAGGCTCTGGGGAATCGGAACCAGGAACCCAAAGAGGCTCTGGGGAAACGGAACCAGGGACCCGGTGAGGCTCTGGGAAATCAGAACCGTGAACCCAGGGTGGTCCCGAGGAATCGGAACCTGGAACCCAGTGAGGCTCTGGGGAATCAGAACCAGGAACCCACTGAGTTCCCGGGGAATCAGATCCAGGAACCCGGTGAGGCTCTGGGGAATCGGAACCAGGAACCTAGCGAGATCTTGGGGAATCTGAGCCAGGAACTCGGCGAGGCTCTGGGGAATCGGAACCAGTAACCCTGCAAGGCTCTGGGGAATCGGAACCAGGAACCCAATAAGGCTCTGGGGAATCGGAACCAGGAACACAGCGAAGTCCCGGGGAATCAGAACCAGGAACCCGGGGAGGTTCTTGGAAATCGAAATCAGGAACCCGGTGAGGCTCTGGGCAATCGGAACCCGGAACCCAGTGAGTTCCTAAGGAATCAGAACCAGGAACCATGAATCTGGTGAGGCTCTGGGGAATTGAATCCAGGAACCCGGTTTGGCTCTGAGGAATCGGAAACAGGAACCCAGTGAGGTCCCAGGGAATCAGAACCATGAACCCAGTGAAGCTCTGAGAAATCGGAACCAGGAACCCAGCGAGGTCCCGGGGAATCGGAACCAGGCACCCAGCGAGGCTCTGGGGAATCGGAAACAGGAACCCAGCGAGGCTCTGGGGAATCGGAAACAGGAACCCAGCGAGGTTCTGGGGAATCAGAACCAGGAACCCTGCGAGGTCCCAGGAATCGGAATCAGGAACCCAGCGAGGTCCCGGGTTATTGAAACCAAGAACCCTGCGAGGTCCCGGGGAATCGGAACCAGGAACCCAGAGAGGCTCTGGGAAATTGGAACCAGGAACCCAGCGAGGTCCTGGGTTATTGGAACCAGGAATCCTGCGAGGTCCCGGGTTATTATAACCAGGAACCCTGCGAGGTCCCGGGAATCGGAATCAGGAACCCAGTGAGCATCTGGGGAATCGGAACCAGAAACCCAGTGAGGCTCTGGGGAATCAGATCTAGGAACCCATTGAGGTCCTGGGCAAATGGAACCTGGAAGACAGTGAGGTCCCGGGGAAGCTGGGGGTGGCAGGTTTTTTGCCCTTTACTTCACAGACTGTAAAAAGTGAAAAGGCTTGACTGACTAGGCCAGAGACTCTCCTTTTTAAATCTCGCCATAACCTCCCCCCCCCCACCCCCCAATTCATCCTGCCCTGCAGAGCTGGGCCATTATTAGCAGAGGAGGGGCAGGCAGGCCAGGCCCAGAGCACTCTGATGAACCTGGCTTTCCAGAATTCTCTAAACCCCTTCGTCAGTGTCCTTCTCCCCTATTTTTTCTCTGTCCCCAAACACACACACACCATTCTCTCATCACACAGGGAGGGGAAACAAGAGGTGTTTCAACAACAAGTTGGGGAGGGGTATGGGGGAAGGGCAGGTCCTAGTCTCAGTGGAGCCTGAGCAGCAGTGGGTGCACTGAGGCAGCCCTGGGGCTGCTTTTCGGAGGGCGCTCTCGGTGCTCCTCCAGAAAACGAGCATTTCTCATGCATCTCTGGGCACTATTGTCAGTGAAATATGGGGCGTTAGAGTTAATCTTGGCTTAAATGTCACCTGTGCTATGTGTGGACCTTGAACAAGTTACTCCATCTCTCGCAGTCTGTTTCCTCATTTGCAAAACAGAAATAGCACCAAACCCCTCTGCTGGGCCCCAGGGCGCAGGAAGCGAGCTCATTCGGACAGGGCACAGCGCCCACGGGCTCAGAACTGCAGCTTCCGTTCTTCCTGGGCTTCCTACCCCCATTGCTTCATGGCGGCCTCTGAAAATCCCTCAGGAGACACAGTTTTTTAAAGTGACCTCAGGGTCTTCAGCTGATATTGTAATTTAAACATGAGCCTTTAGAATCAGATGGTCCTGGCTCTGCTTGTTGGCTCCGTCATGTATCCTAGCTGGGGGCATGGGCCCAGTCAGCAAGTCTGTGACCTGCAGGTTCTTTACCGCATGTGGATGAGATCTCACCTCACAGGCTTGAGAGATAAATGCAGCCCCGGGAATAGGTTGAGGGCTCAGTAAGAAGTAACTCATGATGATGATGATGATGGTAATCAGGAGGAAGATAGCAAGAATGATGCAGAGGATTGCATAAAAAAGTACAACAGAGTTTCATTTCCGTTTAGTTCTAGCAAGTTCACTAGAGATGCAAGGATGCAAGTCTTTGAAGGCAGGGCCATGTCTGTTTTGTTTTCATTTTGTTCTTCGTACTTAGACGCTAGCATATAGCAGCTGTTCAATAAATATTTGTCTAATTAATCGAGTTGCTAAATAAAAGCTCTGCTGATAGAAAAAGAAAGTATTGCACATACTAACAGTTCTGGTTCTGGAGTCAGATGAATGTGTTTCTACCTTGACTTAACCATTAACCATGTGAACTTAGCTAAGTTATTTGATTTCTCTCTGTCTGATTCCCTCTCTGTAAAAGGGGATAGTAAAAGTTTCTGCTCATCAGCATGACGAGATGATGTCTGTAAAGAGCTGGCACCGGGCCTGGAACAGTTTCTGCTCCAGGAAGTCAGCCACCACGCACCGTGCTGACAGGTCACGTTTGACCGAACTATCCAGAGAGAAGCTCGCGGACCTCAGCTCACGCGAACTCTCGTTAGGTTTCCTAGGTGCCAAACCATTCCCCAAGCTGGGAACACACAGTGCTTACCAAGCCTCACCCCTTCTAAAATTCGCCGAGATGGCAAAATAAATGTGGGCCAACTCCCTCTGTGCAGTGCTCATGGCCCCCACTCAATAATTTGGTCCCAGAACATGGTTAGGTCAAACATGCCCAGAGCGGGTCTTCCAGTTGTTCTCATTTCTGGTAAAGAGAGGGTTTCCAGTCTGCATCGTTTGCTTCCATTGAGATAACGATGCCAGCAGATCCCTCCCAGGCCACTCTGCCTTTCCTGCGGGGCCGCCCAGGGAGCTTCAGAGGCCACAGGGACAGGTCACGTCAGTGTGTGGAGTTGCAAGGATCCCGGGCGGCAGGAAGCATGAATCACCCTTTGCCGATGACAATGCACAAACACTGGGTTAGGAGAGCAAACGGCACCTAACTCGCCCAGTTGAAAATGTAAGGGACAGTTCTGAGCCAAAGAGAGAGGAAATAAAACCACGTTGAGTGGGGCTGTACCTTAGCCAGATTTCTAGTAACTAGGAGTCCACAAATGAATGCCACTTCCCCGCTCTCTGAACATCGTGAAGGAATCATTTGAGGGACCACTCAACAGGAAGGAAGAAAAACCCACCTCGCTGTCACCACCCATACCCCTGTCACTCGATAATTCCACCTCAGGCAAGGGAGTGAGCGGATAAACCCTGGCCTTGCACTGCATGCCACCTAAACCCTCCCAAGCACCGATGTTTGGAACATTCCCGTTCTTCAGACAGAGAGGAGAGCATCCTGTGACGTCATTCCTCAGGGATGCTCATGCCCAGGCTCATTTCTCTCAGAAGCCTCCATTCCCGGGACTTTGTTTTCATCGTTTTGTCACTCAGCAGAGGAAAGATGGACTTGAGTTTCTGGCAGAGATTAAATGCTATGAGCAATTTTTAACTCTATCTCTGTGTCATAAATTCCTTTGGGAACATCATGGATGCTCTGGGCACAAATGTCCACACACAGATTGATCATAATTTAGCATTTGTTTTAGAGGAGAGTCATTGACACTTGCATTTTATCTGTGGACATCTGGTCAAAAACACCTATGCCATTGATTTCTATGGTTATGCCTCTGTCTGACATTCATCTCTTCACTTAGTCAGGATTTACAGAATCATGAGTTCAAGCACCATGCTAGACCCTGGGATTACAAAGGTTAAAAAGAAAGCATTGGCTCAGCTTGTGTGGGTTCTCAGCCTGCAAGAGGGTGATGATGTGTGATCACAGCCTCCAGGAGGTATAAAAAGACCCTGGGGTGCATGCGAGGAAGGCGCGCTGAGTGTGGCTCAGGGAGGGGGAAGGGCCGCTCAGGAAGTGGTGCTTGAGCTCCCTGTTGAAGATGACAAACCACCAGAGGCATTCCCGCCAGAGAGCACAGCAGGGGCAAGCCCCAGCGTTGGGGACAAGCCTGGAGGACTGAGCGAACAAGGGTTCGGTTGGCTAGAACTGAATACAGGGAGGGAAATGCGAAGACCGTGCGGAGTTTGTAATTCTTGCTCCTGGGAAGTTTGGACTTCATTCTGGGAGTACTGGGAGCTCCTAACGGATTCGAAGCGTGGGAGAGTGACAAAAGCACACTGTGTTTTACAGAGATTCTTCTATGATCTGAGTAGGAAAACGAACCCAGCCTCCTTGATGTCAATGCAACTACATCACACACAATTCTGCACGCGGGGATGCACCGGAAGGAAGCTCGAAGGTTGGTGAGCTTCAGGTGGCTCGGAAAGCCCAGCTGGAGCGAAGTCTGTTTTTGGAGTAATGCAGAGTCTGCCTCCCAGGGGGACGGACACGAATATAACATAAGACGACGGAGCTTCACAAATTTGAACCAAGAAAAACAGCTGCTACCTTGATCCAGTTATGAATCACATTTAAAGTTGAACACTAGCTGGTAGCACTTTGTGGATTCTAAATTAAACAAAATTACCCTTGGGAATTCCTTAACGTGCACATAAACTACAGAACACATATGTATTGTAGACCTGGAGTAGATACTTATAAGCAGTCTGTGCACACTGCTTATAAGTTTCTAAAAGAGTACACATTAAAGTGTAACTTTGCTATTCACATGTATATTTGAATTTATTATGTGCATGTATAATGTGAATGCCACTATAACACTTAAAACGGTAAAATTGTAAATAAATACATTTTTAATTATTAACTAGAAGAGCTTTGAGGGTGTGTCCCATCCAGAGAAGTGAGCACAAGCAGGACGGAAAGTACACAGGCAGCTCAGACTTCTCCCAATTGCTTTGCGCTGCAATGAAGAGCCACGGGATGGATAATAGTTACTATGGAGACAGGGACTGTTGCAGACCTTTATCTCCCCTCATTATTTTATGATTCTGGCAAAATGCGGGTAAATCTGTTGTAGGCAGCAGGAAGGGTGCCAGGTGTCAGACAGGTGGGGTCAGACTGGACCTGGGCTCAGCAACCTCAGTAGTTGAGTTCTGGAAAGAATTCAGAGCCATGACTCCAACTATAAGAGGACACTCATTTGGTAAATCAGAGCTGGACGAAGTAATTCGTAGAAGATGGGCCGAGGAAACAAGTTACTGATTAAAGGAAGGGCTGTTGGAGCTCGGGAGAGAGGAAGGTGATGGTAAGGCACCTGCTTGGAGGGGGAGGGGGCAGACTCCCTGTGCTCCTGGAAGGGAGAGGCCCTGAGCCCTCCATCCTAGGGTTTTAAGGGTGAGATTTTAGGGAAGGTCCCGGGGGAAGATCTCAATGTCATATTCAACAGCTTTCCAGGTGTCCTTTCAGAGTCTGGATCTCCACAGATGAATGGGTCCGAGCCTGGAGAGGGGTTGTTATTTAATGCAGCTGGTCCTGAGGTCAGCCATGGGTTCACTGGTCCGGTTTGGCTGCTTTCCTGAGTCTGGAGCTGACATATAACTGAGGCCTAAATGTTATCTCCAGGGAGGAGAGGTCAGGGCTCCAAACCCCGTGGCTAATGATATTCTAGGGGAGGAAAGGTCACCTGGGGGTGAGGTCCCCCCTACCACTGTCCTTTGCCAGGCGCTCAGGGCTTTCCCCCTTCTGTCCTGGCCCATCTGCTCGCTTTGCTCACGTCTGCCTAACTGTCTACCATAGTCCGTTGGATGGTGCGTGTATTTGAACATTTGTCCCCTGGCCTGGAAACTATTGATGACGGAGGCTTCGTCTAAAGCCTGGGAGGGTGCTGGGCCCGGGAGAGTGTCTGGAAACCTCCAGATGATACTAGCGTCCCAGGTACCACTCGATCAACACGAACATCCGCTGAAGCGCTCACCCTCAGAGCCACCCTGCCCTCAGCCGCCTCCTCTGTCCCCAGCTGCCACAGGGACAGGTGGCTGCGGGCCACAGCGGGGGCTCAGCCACAGGGGAGGCTCTGGGGCCAGGGCGGCAGGGGGGGAGGTGCTCCTCCAATTTCAGGGGCAGCTCTCTTTTACTGAAACTCAGGAGGCTGACCTCAGGGATCGTTTTTTTGTTTGTTTTGTTTGTTTGTTTTTAATATGTTTGGGTTCAGCAATGACCAGAAACTGACTCTGAAAGACTACAGTGAAATGAAAACTGTTTTTCCTCTGACTATAATTCCTACTGGGGCAAATGGTGTGTGTGTGTGTGGGGGGGGGCACACAGGGCGACAGACCTGTCACCAGGAGATGGATGAGTCCTTAGAAACCCAGAGGCATCTTCCCCCCTCTTCCACTGCCCCTGACGCGTCCTCCTCCTGTCTCTGCAGACACTCCGCTCCTGTGGCTCCTGTGGCGGAGAGAAGCCTGCATTTTGGCCGGGGCACACCTGGCTTGGCCCCCCTGGGGCCGCTGAGCACCTCCAGCTTCACTATACTCGGAAGTGAAATCTGGGGAAATGGAACAGCTCCTGCCTCCTGGGCTGGTTTAAAAGTTAACTGCCATGGCTCCGTCCTAAACGGAAACCTCCCCACATGCCACCATATTTTGAATTTAATTTAAAAAATCAATTTGCAATGAATATTATAAAAATAAATAGAGTACTCACAATTCAGGTGTTCTTGAATGCTTTCAGCTGAAAATCCTCAGGAAAAATGATTTTAAAGTTGATGAGGGCTGTCACTTAGGAAAAACTTTTTTTTTTTAGACATGCGTGGCATGTTGGGAAGGTCTGCGGAGGCTGACGGCGCACAATGGGTGAGGGGATGAATAGGAAGCACACCAGGTTCAGCTCAGTGCCAAAGGGGACTTGCTCAACAAACACCGCTATTACTCCTGTTACTATTCTGTATAATTATCACTGCCCTGTAGCCTGCCAATATTTCATTATAGCAGCTGTAAAAGTGTCCTCGCAATAAGAATATTTTTCTAAAATATGAGGCTGAGAGGTGGCACAGAATGTCATGGCAGAAACATAGTCAGCAGCTCGGGCTGACGCCTTCTGAGCCTGCTCTTCTCCGTGGCAAGAAGAAATGCTTGCCCCGGGCACCTGCACACGGGTTTCTTTCCACTCAAGTAGATGAAGAAGCAGAAATTATTTCTTTTGCAAGATTACTTTTCTCTGTAGCTCAGTATAGATCCCATACAAAGAAGCCTCTTTTTTAAATGTCTCACAAAGTTTTACTAGCCCGATGATAAAACAAACTTCTTAATAAATCAGTTCACCTCCCAGGTGCATCCCCACAGGCTCCGGGCTCCGCAGGGAGAGTGCGTACGGCTTGGCCATTGCAGATTCTCAGAGATGACCTGAGAAGATGGTGATCACAGTTCTGTGACACCCTTCAAGCCTCTGATCATGTTGGTATGGATAGTAAAGGAAAACAGCTGATGAGATTGAGGACGAGGCCATGGCCTGCTTCAAGCAGAGCGGAAAAGAAACGCTTTGAAAATGGAGATGTGAGAACACGGGTGTGTGTGTGTGTGTGTGTGTGTGTGTGTGTGTGTGTATAGCATTCCTCCCACCTGGTGACAGTGATGCCTGCCCTCATTGTGTAGGTGGAAAACCGACCTGTCTCTGGAGGGTAATAACTGACTGGCGGCTTCTGCTTAGTCTCCTGGCTCCACGCCCTGGGACTACGTGGATGCACACCAGCTGGTTCCCCGGCTTCTCTCCGGCCACAGCCACAGCCACAGCCACAGCCACAGCCACAGCCACAGCCACAGCCCTCGCCGAGGGGAGGAGCTTGTGTCCTCACGTGAGCAAGTGATCAGGGAATAGTGTGGGTTTGTAGAGAGAATAACTTTTCTGAATAAAAATGCTTTCAATATAAAAAATGACACAGGATCTTTATAAAATGCCTAAAAAATAGTGAAACATAAGAAAGAAAAGAAAAGTCACAGCTCTGTACCTCCTATGGGGTTGCGGGTAACTGTCTGGTGGTGTGCCTTCCTGTTGCATAGTTATACACAGACACTTTCCTGACCTGAAACTGTACAGTTCTATCATGTGTTCTTCACTTATCAATAAGAATTTGTGAATATTGATGTTAATATTAGTAATTAAGTAATATTAACCTATATCATTGTTTTTAATATCCGCAAAGTTCTGTTAACCAAAATTTATTTAACCCATCCCCTATGGATGGACATTGCTATTTTGCTTTTTTTTTTTTTTTTTTAATCATAAAAAGGTGGTGAACCACTCTGTCATTCTCCTTCGTGTGCCCTCTGACTGCCTCATACAGGGAGCTGGAAGGGGGATGCTAACTCAGCCGATTCTCTCCTTCCACACTTTGGTTTGTAATTGGCTTTCCCAGCGACCATGCCCAAGAGCTCCCAGATCTTCCTGGTCAGCAGGCTGTGAGCTAGTTAATGAATTTTCCTGGCACCAAAGTCAAGGCAGGACTCCCCACCACCCCTGGAGTGTAGCTCCTTCCCCTTTGCCCTGCTGGGCTCTGTTTCCTAAATTCCCAGTAAAGGGAATTCTTCATTGTTAAATGTCAAATTTTAACTAAAAAGCTCAGGATATAAATAAATAAATAAATAAATAAATAAATAGCAAAACAGCCTGCATCTTTAATTATGTTGTTAATGGAAATGGTTGCCCTGGTCGTGGAACAGTTATTAGGAGCTCAGCCTGAAAGGGAAACAGAAGAGTGAAGACACTTCACACTTAGAATCCCATTGGTGTAAAAAGCTTGTGCCTGACATTTTTATATCTGGCTACAATTTCATTCACATGCAGGAATTCTGGAAGATTTAAGCACTTGACTTTTGAGGAATTTTTGCCAAAGACTCTTAAATATCCCACAACTTCTTACAGTTATCGCAGATCTGGCTAGAAAATAGTGTTTTTTTCTGCTATTTAAATGAAATTCAAGGAAATCTTGGAGTTCAGTTTTACTCAGAAAGTCCCAGAAGCATCAATAAACTGCCCTCCGTGACTAACTTGCCAATTCCACAAAACTAAGCTTCTGGTCAGCGCTCTGCCATGGGCAGCAGTTAGTTACCTGCCATATCCTGGCTGTAGCTAGTGTCCTCATAAAATAATAAAACGAAGACCACTCACTTTGTAACATGCCATGATGCTGTAGAGTAACTGCATATCCAAAATCTGATGCAAATGGTCTTGTGAAAAGAGAAGAAAGTTAGGGAGCCTGACATTTTGTAAGAGTCAAGCCATGTTCTAGTTGCCAAATAGGCTGTTCATAATGCATATTCTCAAAGCAGTAAGAAAACATTTCTTTGTATACTTCCCATTCCCTCCAGCATACTTTGGTTGGCTCCTTTGTCAAAATATCCAGGGAACATGAATAGCCACAGTCTCCATCTTCAAGAAATTTGCCGTCGGGCAGGAGAGGCACTCACATGAACTCATGTGGTAAATAATCACATTGTGCCCTAGGTTAGCCAGTCTGTGAGGCCTAGAAGGCTTATGGGAGGACAAGTGGTCTCAGCTTTTCGCTTATCCATACATATAAAATCCTAATATGCAAATAGACCCAATGGCAGAACAATTGAACAACCAGTCACTATGACGTATGCTGACCACCAGGGGGTGCACATGGAACATGGTGGGCACGGCAGCAGGCGGCAGAGTGTGGAAGATGGCAGGCATTAGCTGTGGTGGAATGGTGGAGCAGGTGAGTGGGGGTGCCAAGCCAAGGCAGGGCACCAGTCACTGTCATCAGGGCGAGCCTCTGATGGTTATGAAAATTCTTTGCTTCTGTGTGCTGCAGTCCCACCGGGTGCTCACACCTGCCACCGGCGCCTGGCACCATCCCTGATCGCTTGGCACTGTCTGCGGGTGCACGTGGTGGCTGCGGGCCCCAATCACTCCTCAGGGCTTCTCTACCTCTCCTCTTCCTGAGGGGTGATTGGGACAGCAGCTGCCACTCACACTTGCTGCTGGCTCTGGCCCCAATTGTTCCATGCCATCAGTGGATGTGAGTGGGCTACCAGCAGACAGGGAACCTGGGGCTGCACAGGAGGGGCCCATTGGAGGGGCCAGGCAGGGGCATGGGCCCAGACCTGCCCATGTGTTCACTGCAGCCCACAGTTCCTTTCAAATTCATGCACTAGCCCCCTAGTATGAGAATGAGAACCCAGGAGGTGGAAGGAAGCAGACTCAGACTCAGCCTTAGAGCCAGGACCAGGCTGGGGGTTGAATGTATGATACCCACCTTCTAGCTTTGAGGGACAAGCATGAGAGGACAGCATAAGCATAGTGTGGACAAGGAGAACTCAGATTGCTGCTTAGAGGCAATTGCAAATGCAGAGAGCAAGAGCATGCACGAGAGAGAGGGAGAGAGAGAGAGATCAAACAAAATCTCCCACTTATGACATTCCTTGAAGACCAAAATTCCAAAACACAGAAGGAAAGGTAACACCGAGACAGCCAACAAGGTCAACAATTGGGAGAAATTTCACTCCCTCCATACACAATAAAAATATTAAAGAAATATGTAACCAACTTTAAAATAATTGTTCAGGATTTCCTAAGAAAAAACACTCAGACAAAAAGAATAAGAAATTATGAAATTATGAAACAAATTTTCCATTCCAGGGAGGAATGGAAAAACAAAAGGGGGGTTTGAAAATCTAGAAATTCTGCAAATTAAAAAGTAATCATTGAAATACAAATAACCTCAGTGACTGTACAATGAGAACATTTGTAAGTTGAAAGATAGTACTGACACCTTCACAAAATACACACTGTAAGGTTTGAGGCACAGGAAACTGATCACCAAGGAGTTTTGAAGTAAAGTTTATTCCCCAGTAATGAGCGGGACTCATTATGGAGGTAGAGAAGTCAGAAATAAAGGAGTTGGGGAGGAGGGGATGGACCCAGCCGAGCTGCCACCTGGACATAGAGGATCAGCAGCATGTGACTGGTCTGGGGGTCTTTTTAAGGGGAGGAACAGGAGAGGGTTGGACCCAGGGCAGAACAGGAAAGGGTGGGCTCCAGGACACTTTGGAAGGCGCTGATTGATGACTCAATGTCTTGGAGATGTCTCTGTGACAGGTGCCAGTAATGTCATAACTTCGCCCACCAGTTGGGAGGAGGGAGAACCTTATACACAGCATTGAGACCATGAGAGAAAAGTTGATCCACAGACAACAGATTGAGATAGTTCAGTATATAGCTAATGCAAATTCCTAAAGACATTGACTGGACTATGGCTGGTGTTCTCAGTGATTAAAGCATGGGCCCATGAACCAAAGGGTCGCATGTTCAATTTCCAGTCACGGGCATGTGCCTGGGTTTTGGGTTTGCTCCTGGTCTCCTGGTATAGCCACGGGTGGGAGACAGCCATTGACATGTCTCTCTCACATCGATGTTTACCTCTGTCACTCTCCCTCCCTTCCTTCTACTCTCTCTGAAAAGCAATGGGAAAAATATTCTCTGGTGAGCATTAACAACAACAACAAAAAAGAGATAGTGACTGAGGACTGAGTCCTTAGATTAAAAGTAGAAAATGAGAAGAGTAAATAAAAATACACAGTAGCAACCTTATAAATACCACTAGTAAAGCTAGGAAGAAAAAAAAAACAACAAAGAGGAAATATTAAGGAGCAGAGAGAAAAGCCAATTTTCTGAGAAGGAAATCTAGTTAAAATGCGTAGATTTATTATCAACAGATTTCAGAAGTCAATGGAGAGAGTACTTCGTAAATCCTAACCTGAAACTGACCATTAGGAAATACTGTCTCCCTAGAATTCTAGACCCAGCCAAGACAAATTTCAAGCAAGAATGAGCCAATATAAGACATACAACAGCAGCAAGAACTCACTATCCTCAGACCATCATCAAAAGACCTAGAACAGATGGACTTCAGGAAGAGGGGAAAGTGTGCTGCTTAAAACCATGGTAAACGCAGGAGTTGTATAAATATGCTGGTAAATTTAATGAATTATGGACATTTTTAAAAGTTTATTTTTGTGTATATAAATGGGTAAGAATAACAAGTAAAAATGGGGATATTTTGTTGTGGGAAGCTAGAGAAGCTTTGAGAATTCTATAGCTTCATTTAAAATTATGAATAACCACTAAGAATGGAAACATTTTCTTTAGCGTCCAACTTGCATAGCGCATAGGATAGGATAAAAAAGCAGAATAAAGAAACATGCTACCACCGACTTCAGGTGGCAGGAAGAGTTGTGAGCGGCATTGCTGACAATGTTCTAGAATTTGACCTGTTGTTTGTCAGCTGTGTGCATGTTTCAGAATGCATGTTGCATTGCATTTAAAAGTTTTCTTTTAAGTAAAATGTGTTTTAAAAAATCACCTATATGTTCTTTGTTAGAGCATTCCTAAACAGAGCAATAAGGAAGGAGTGAAACACAGGGATAAAAATATGTAGACCAAGTATTTTTTCCTATTGCTGCTACAACTAATTACCACAGGCTTAGTGACTCAAAACATGGGAACCTTGCCTCCCAACTCCGGAGGCTGGAGTGGGAAATGCGTCTCACAGGGGAAGAAGGGGCAGGCAGGGCTGTGTTCCCTCTGGAGGTTCTAGGTGAGCACCCGCTTCTTGCCTTTCTCAGCTTTTAGAATCTGCCCACGCTTCTTGGCGCACGGTCCCCTCTCAGCAACTGTGCCACTTCAGCCTTTATTCCAGCCATTTTACCTTTTGCTATGACTTTGACTCTTGGGCCTCCCTCCTTTGAGGGTCTTTGTGATTACAATTGGCCCACTGGAATAATCCAGCACCATCTTCCCACCTCAAGATCCTTAGTCACTTCTGTAATGTCCTTTTTGCCAAGTAAGGCAACATATGTGCCAGGTTTCAGAGAATAGGACATAAACATATATGGGAGGGCCATTATGCTACCTGCCACATCAGGCAAAACTTTAAAAAAAAGTAGCTAGCACAACAATACTAACTCTATAGAAAAAAAATTAGTACAAATACGTTAATTAGGATGAATAAAGATCATTCATAATAATAAATGAAATTAGATGAAATAATCAGAAATTTGTATGCATTTAACAACATATCCTCAAAAATAAAGAAAGGGGGAAAATGACAGTATTATAAACATAAATTAACAAATCCATGGGAGATTTAACACACTTCTATCAGAAACTGATGAAGCACACAAAAATGTATTAAGGATAATGCTGATTTGGACAATACGACTAGACCAATTGTAATTATACCTTCTTTTTGAACTCATTTGGAATGTTTTCTAACTATTGCCTGTATAACAGAGACACAGAAGCCACTCAGCATTCCTCCAGCACATGGTACAGGCAGAATCCGTGGCAGACTAACTGCCCCAGCAGACGAGGGGCACATCCTAGAGGGTTTACACCCCATCTGTAGGAACTGGCGGAGGCTCCTGCTTCTGCCCTGTTCACTGGGGTAAGGCATGGGCCTTTGTATTATGAAAAGTTCTTCTGCTTCCTGATGGAAATAAAGGGAAACCACTACCATTCCAATCAGGGAAATAACACGGTCAAATGTATTTTATACATTCTAAACCCTGAATGAGAAACGCATCTGTGGGGGTTAAGTGCAGAGCAGACAAACCAATTAGAACACTACTGAAATCATCCAGGCAATAGGTCCTCAAGGCTCACTTAAGCCAGAGGCAGGTGAGCAGCACAAAGAGAGGAAGGACTTGTGAATACCATAAGTAGGTCAAGGCAAGCAAGCCTTGAAATCAGTTTATGATTCTCAAATCAAGTTTGTATCAGAATCCCCCGGAGGGTGTGTTAACAAATAGATTTCTGCCCCCACCCCTAGAGTTTCTAATTCTGCAGATCTGAGATGGGGCCCAAGAATCCATATTTCAAACAAGTTCCCAGTCATACTGATGCTGAGGAGACAGGGACATCTGCTATCTGCTTATGATAACCTGGGTGGCCCGGGACAATATCCTCATCGTTAGACTTAATTCAGTCACATTGGTGAATATCCTTCTTCCCAATAAGGTAACACTTACAGGGCCCAGAGATTGGATTGCGGGTATTCATTGCAGGAAGGCCCGTTTTTCAGCCTACCATGGTGACCCAGGATTACCCTGGTTTTACCCTGGAAGTCAGAGGGAGAGTCTCCCTCAATTCCATATAAACAGGGACTGGTCTATTTGCCCCTTAGATTTTTGTGTGCTTCCAACAAAGAGCGACCAATTGCTACCATTTGCCTGGGACTCGGGAGTGCCATGCTGGAAGTCCTGCCTTTCTGGCTACTTCTTAGTTGCAGGCAAATAGGCTGGTGGGAAAATCACCTAACCCGGTCTCCCTGTCAGTGTCCACACCCCGTGCAGGAAGAGCTGTCCTCTTTAAACTCGTTCTTAGAGCAGGGAATACTACCCAGTATTTGGAGCACAAGCCTCAGGCAAAACGAGCCTGGGAGATGCAGCTGATGGCTCTTAACTGCCACTGGTCCAACTGGAAAGCAAGGTTTATTTCCCAAGGAAAACAAAGGAGGTGGACTTAATAGGATGGTTTTTAATAAGTGGAAATTATCTGCTTTGAAACTCCAGTAAGAAAGCAAAAGAAATGGGCAAGTTGCTTACAGGTGCGATTTGGGGCAAGATTACAGCCTAGATGCGGACTCCTGCCCACCGGGCCTCCTTCAGCCCAGAGGTTAGAAATGCTGGTTCTCGGGCCTTGCTGCAGAATGCATACCCCAGACTCTTTGGGGTTGAGGTGTAGAAATCTGAATGTCAAACAATAATAAGTGTGTTTCCTGTTGTCTCTGAATATGGGCTCGACCTTGGGTATTGCCACCTTCTTCAGCCGAGGGAGGTGCATGGCGAGGCCGGACCAGCAGGGCTGTCAGAGGTAGCAGTGCTGGGGAGTCAGCACCTCACAGCATCCAGCCACTGAAACACATGATACGCTTAAAACATGGCTCATGGCTATCCCTGTAATTCATTTTTATTGTAATTCATTTATAAATGACGCCTGGTGACTTTCCAAGAGCATGCTTTGCACTTAGGTGGCAATTGCTGTTACAGTCTGAGTGGGACAGCTTAAGGCTGGTGATCATTCACTCATTCACTCATCCATGTGCTGGGGGAAACTCTTAAGCCATCCATCCCTGAGAATCCATAAAATACATGATGGGATCATGAAAATGGAGATAAGAGGGGACAAGGCACAATGTGACAGCAGATTGCACGTTTAGGCTCAGAGCACTCAGCGCCTTTTAGAATTGCGTGCTCACTGGCATGCTGGGTTACGTGTCTGACGCTCCCAGCACTGCAGCATCAGAGAACAAGGAATGCTTCTGTCCCAGAGCATCTCAGCCTCCAGCACAGTGACCTGCAAGCAGCGTGCCACAGAGTTCTGAAAATTCTTAGTCAGGGCTCTGACCTCTTTCCCTCAGCTGGTCAACTAAAAACACGACGCAGACAACAAAACAAGAGCTAGTCTGGTGTGAATGAATCAAAATTGTACCTTTTTTTGTCAGATCAGCAAAAAAATATAATGTATATTTTGGTGTGCTAACAGAATTTCAGTCATCAGTTTATGGGTGCCACAGGATGAGGAAGGTTGAAAATGGCTGCTCTAGCACTTTATCTGACACATACCCAAATGTTTGCTGAGTGAATGCAAGCATGAAGAGAATACAAAAATGAAGCTAAAGATGGTATGATGACCGATGTTTCTTAGGAGCAGAGTGGATATGTGAGACCACATTTTCTGGCTGCCAACAAGAAAACAGCAGAGGTAAGTTGATCAGATCTTCATCTATACGATTAGAAAACAAATTGTGCAGAATAAGTGCCATTGCTAGGCTCCAACACTGATGGGCATTTCCAAGGCGCCTCGGGAAGGAACACACTGCTGGTGCCCGCACACCCACCACATGTGGTCATGGTTCATCAGGAGAGAGAGGAGAGGGGAGAGAGGAGAGAGAAGAGAGGAGAGAAAGGAGAGACCATCCTGGCGCAGCGGGAGATGCCAGGTCAGCATGCCCCTTGCTATGCAGCGGGCACTTTGAAGAACAAGCACCGCAGTCCAGAGCGGAGGGGGAGGAGTGATGGAAAGTCGGTGAGCCAACAAGAACGTGGAGCCACAGGAAGTGAGACAGATCCCCGAGGAAGGACACACACTGAGTGGGCTGCTGCTGTTGGCTTCATTTGAGTCTTGTTTCCACTTACAGACCAATCCACTGTAGCCAGGAGTATAGATTCATGTAAGACTTGATTCTCACAGAACCCTACTAATTAAGTGGAGAAAAATCTTGGGCAATCAAAATACAACAGCTACATTCAAAGTTATGGAAAAGTTACTTAACTTCTCAAAATCACAATTGGCTTTATTCTGAAGGAGTAAGGATTACTATTGGCTATGAATTTATCTCTATATAAAAAGCCAGTGACCAGAATGCTGTAAGGATGCCCAGTAGGGCCAGCAAACCTGCTGGATCATTGTGCGGGTCAGCCAGTCAACTTCTGTTGGCCCCATCCCCCAGCAGGCCCCACCCCTGATTATTGCCCCTTACCTCAATAAGGGATGGGGCTGGTAGCCAACCACCTGCAGCCCCTCCCCCAGGCCAGCCCTGCACAGATGGCCAGCCAACTGCCTGTGGCCTCTCCCTCTGGCTGGCCTCACCCGGATGGACCCCTACCACCCTGATTGACCTGCAGCCCCTCCCCTTAGCCAGCTAGCCCCCAATCAGCCCCTCCACTTCAATCAGGGCCACGGCCCCTCCCCCAGGCCACTGGCCCCCGACCCACACCCTCACCCTATTCTGGTGGGCAGCTATCTCACCATCTATAATTAATGCCTATGGCTGTCTCCACCCCTGATCAGCCCCAGATTGGCCTGCGGCCCGTCACTCCAGCCAGTTCTACGCCCCATACACACCAATCAGGGTTCAGGCTGGCCAGCCAACTTCCCACAGCCCCTCCCCTAGCTGCTGACCTCAGTTCAGGCACCACTCTCTGAGCAGAGCCAGCTAGTCCACTTCTCTACCTTTGTTTTTATTTTTTGTTTTTTGTTTTTAACATAATGAAGTGCTTCACATTCCAAATTTCATTCAAGGGCATGTATGATATTTCTCATCAGTGGTTCTGTTGGCCTGAAGCTTCCTGATCCCCTGAGACTGCCCTGCCAAGTCCTGGCGGGGCCTCCCACAGTGGCTGTCAGTGGGCAGGTCTGAGGGGAAGATCAGCATCAGGCACCACCCCAGCCACCACTGGGGCCTGGGGCCTCCTCTTCTCCTCAAACCTCTCTCTCTCTCAAAGGCTTTGGAACCCAGGGCTCTTAAGGCTGCCTCCTCCTGAGCTTCCATGGGGGTCTCCTGGTTCATGTGCGTTCTTGGGAGTTTTTCTTCTTTTCGATGGATTCTCCACACAATGCCTGCAAATGCCACTCATGTTCTTCTCCTGGAGCTGGGTTTTCTATAATGAAGCTGGTCTTTCATAGTGAGATGCTAACCTTTGACTCAGTCTTAGCATTTTCACCAAATTTTGATCCTGAGTTGGTCGCCAGATATCCAAATGCCCTTCTGTAGACTGTAGTGGGGCCAATGTGGTTTGCCACCTTGGTTTTGAGGTCAGGCTGGGTGGGAAGCTCTGACCTGAGCACCTGCTGGAGGCTTCAGGTATGGCCCCTATTGCCTTGGGATGTTAGCCTCCACTGTGATCTTTTCCTTCTTCAAATGTCCTTTGTTGGCTGCTCTGGGTTCAGGACAGCCATGAAAGGCAGACGTGATGCAGGGGAAATGACAGAGTGCATGCTCTCCGTGCCCAGCTCCCAGGACACCAACATAAGAAGGCGTTGGTGACAGTCACCGGCATTGGTACAGGTGACAGCTCTTGATACTAAGTGTCCCTGATGACATGGGCTGGGGTTTGAGCTTGGCTGCACCGTCTGGTGGTGTTTGAAGAACGAGATCCTGGCCGGAAAGCCTTCAGCTGCATCTGGCTGCTGGCTAGGCCCTTGATGGGCACCGCCTTCATGGGTGGTACTCTAGAAGGAAGTGGCCCTGTGGTCTTTGATGGTGATTTGGACACACAGGGCCTATCCCTGGTGGCACTGTACCTGGATCCCTGGGCACTGGCAGTGAAGCATATGGGCTTCCCTGGCCCAGGTGTCTGCAGGCCCTTGCCCACCACGCTGGGCTCACTGTCCTCTGCCCAGAAGCAGCCTTGCCTTCTGTGTTGCCAGTTCCCCTCTGGTGGCCCAGGTTGGCTCCCTGCTTGCCAGCTCCCTACCGCAGTCCGGGCGAGTTAGAGTCCTCCCTACCATGTCCCCATAGAGGTGTGGGTTGGCTCACTCCATGCCAGGTGTCAGTTCTCTAACCAGGCTGTAATCCCTCAGTGCCACCTGTCAGGGTTGGTTCTCAGGAGAGACTGGTACAAAACTTACCTCTGCTTCTTTGTGCTTCCCACATTCACCCTATCATACGCCATACCACAATCACACAACAACAAATAACACTCCACTCACACCAATGCTCACTCTCTATTCCCAAATGGCTGGGTCTGTATCTGTTGTTTCCTTCAACAATGAAGTTCTAACAGGACTGCTTCAGCTCCTGTGGTGGCCTCTGGTGTCCAAAGTGGATTCTGTTGGCCTGAAGCTCCCTGATCCCCTGGAACTGAGCTTCCAAGTCCTGGTGGGGCTTCATGCTGTGGCTGTCAGTGGGCAGGTCTGAGGGAAGATCCCAATCAGGCTCCTCCCAAGCACCTTCCAGGCCTGGGGCCTCCTCTTCTCCCTGGGCCTTTCTCTCTTTCAAACGCTGTGGCACCCAGTGCTCTGGAGGCTGCCTCCTCCCGAGCTTCCTGGGCTCCTCCTGGTCATTTGGGTTTATTGGTAGAGGGTTTTTTTTTTTTTTTATGGATTCTCCCCTCACTGCCTCCAAGTGCGGGTCCATCTTCTCCTTCTCCAGGAGCTGGGTTTTCAGTAATGAAGCTGGTGATGTTTGGTGGTAGCATCTCACCCCACCTTGGTTCCTTTAGGTTGTCCTTAGTGGGGCGGTGTGGTTTACCACCTTGGTTTTGGGGTCAGGCTGGATGAGGAACTCTGACCTGAGCAGCTGCTGGAGGTGTCAGGTATTGCCTCTCTTGCCTGGTCCTGAATGGTTGGGATTTCAAGCACCACTGTGATCTTTCCCGTCTCCAAGTGTCCTGGCTTCATGATGTTGATAGAAGGCAGATGTGATGTGTTTAAAATGCCAGAGTTCACGCCCTCCTTTCCTAGGTTGCTGGGCACCACAAGCAATAATGCGCTGGTGACAGGCACCCTGCATTAGTACAGCTGACAGCTCTTATGGACAGAGTCCCTGATGACATAGGCTGGGATTTGTACTTGGCTGCACCCTTCTGGTGGTATTTCAAGAGCCAGTTCATGACCAGGGAAGCCTCAGTGGCACCTGGCTGCTGGCGAGGCTCTTGGTGGGCATCATCCTCATGGGTGGGACTCTGGTTTGAAATGGCCCTGTTGTCCTTGATGGTGATTTGGACACACAGGGCCTATCTCTGTTGGCACTGGACCTGGCTCCTTGTGCGCTGGCAGTGAAGTGCATGGGCTTCTCTGGGCCAGGTGTCAGCAGTCCCTTGCCCACTATGCTGAGTTAACTGTCCTCTGTCCAGAAGTAGCCTTGCCTCCTATTTTGCCAGTTCCCCACTGCTGGCCCAGGTTGGCTCCCCGGTTGCCAGCTCTCTATTACACTCTGGTAGCGTTGGAGTTCTCTCTGCCATGTCCCGATAGAGGTTTGGGTTGGCTCTCTGGGTGCCAGGTGTCATCTGTCTGACCTGGCTGTCTCCCTCAGGGCCAGGGACCTATCATCTGTCAAGGTTGGTTCTTAGGATTCGCCTGAAGGGAAAGTTGCTTCTGCTTCTTTGTGCTCCCCACACTCACTCACATAATCACTCTCCACACAACAATCTACACAACAACAAACCACACTCCACTCCCACCAATGCTTGCTCTCCACTCCCACACCAACACTCACTCTCCACTCCCACCAACACTGCTCTCCAGTCACAGAAATTGCTCCCCACTCACACACAATACCCCCTATTCACTCAAAGGGCTCTCCACTCCTCCTCTAACGCTGTGTATTTGCTCTCACCCCTGTGAGTGTTTGAGTGACGGGATGGCAGCTGGAGCTATATCAGTTGTTTTTCTTCAATAATGAGTGCTGACACCACTGCTGCTGCTCCTCTGGTGGCCTCTGGAGTAGCAAGTGGATTCTGTTGGCCTGAAGATCCCTGATCCCATGGGTCTGCCCTGCCATGTGCTAGCAGGGCCTCCCACATGGCCACCACTGTGATCTTTTCTGTGTCGAAGTGTCCTTTGTTGACTGCTCTGGCTTGAGGGCGGCTATGGAGAAAGACGTGATTTGTTGCAAATGCCAGAGTCCATGGCCTTCTTGCCCAATTTACTGGGCACCACAAGCAAGAAGGCGCTGGTAACAGCACCCAGCATTGGTGCAGCTGAGAACTCTTCATGAAGAGAGTCTCTGATAACACTGGCTAGGGTTTGAGCTCAGCTGCACCCATCTGGTGGTCTTTGAAGAATCAGGTTATGTCCAGAGATGCCTCAGTGGCACCTGGCTGCTGGCTAGGCCCTTGATGAGCATCACCCTTTTAGGGGGTACTCTCGTGTGAAATGGCCCTGTGGTCTTGATTGTGATTTAGGCACACAGGGCCTACCCCTGGTGGCACTGTACCTGGGGTACAATGAAGCCCATGGGCTTCTCTAGGCCAGGTGTTGCAGGCCCTTGTCCTCCACACTGAGCTCACAGTCCTCGGCTCAGGGGCAGCCTTTCTTCCAGAGTTTCTAGCTCCTTACTGCTGGCACCGGTTAGCTCTTTGCTGGCCAGCTCCCTACCACAATTGGGGCATGTTGGTGTTCACCCTGCCATGTCCCCATAGAGTTTTGGGTTGGATCACTGGGTGCCAAGTGTCAGTTGTCTGACCTAATTGTCTCCCTCAGTACCAGGTACCAGCCACCTGTCCAGCTTTGTTCTCAGGACAGGTTGGTATGGAAAGTTGCTCCCACATCTCACACAATCACTCACACAATCACTCTCCACATAACAATCTCCACAACAACAAACCACGCTCCACTCACAGCAACACTAGCTCTCAATTCTCACACCAAAACTAGCTCTCCACTCTCACACCGATGTGTATTCTCCACGCTCACACCGATGTGTATTCTCCACTCTCACACCAATGTTCGCTCTCCTGTCTCACACCAATGCTCGCTCTACATTCAAACAAATCGTTCCCCACTCACAACACTAGCTTTTCACTCACACTGTGGGCTCTTCACTCTTCCACCAAAGCTTTCTATTAGCTTTCAATGCAATTGAGAGCATGAGGGTGGCCAGTGCACCTTTTATTTTATTATTTATTTTACTTTACTTTATTTATTTTTCAATACATTTTATTGATTTTTTTTTTATTAACAGAGAGGAAGGGAGAGCAAGATAGTTTGAAACATAGATGAAAGAGAATTATCAATCTGCTGCCTATGCCACACCCTGCACTGGGGATGTGCCACAACCAATGTACATGCACTTGACTGGAATCCAACTTGGGACCCTTGAGGCTGGAAGCCAAAGCTCTATCCACTGAGCAAACCAGTTAGGGCAGTGGGCCTCCTTTCATAGGTGTACCCCCATTGTGTTCAGGTGGAGGGGTGGAGCCAACTGACATCATAAGTGGGCTGTGGCTGTTGTTATAGGAACATTTTACTTGAAACAATTTTCTGAAGTTCCTGTGGTGGGCTTGGCCGCCCTTAGATTTAGCCATCTAGATGGGCCTTGAATTGCGGGTTCATCTGCAGCTTAAGGCATGCCTAGGTAATGCTGCACTTGGACTCCAACCCGCCATTGGGCCTCAAGGTCTTGATGCTGAATCTTAGCTTTCTTCTTCTCTCCTATAGTGCCACATTCAATGACTTTCCACACCCTGCCTTTCTCTTTCTTGTATATTTATAAATTGTTTGGGGCATCTTTTAAGTCTTCTAACCACCTTCTTAGAAAAGTGGAACCTCCTCAAAGGCAAGGACTCAACACAAAAATGGATAAACTACCACATATGCATAACATTGAAATCTTAATGAATTAGAATTAGTTATTAATGAGAATAACTCTTACAAATATGAACAAATAAAGCAAGAAGAATACATGGTGTTATATAATTCAACATTATCATGTATAATTCAACATTATCATTACTACACAACATATACATGTGTAGTAAAAGATTAAAGAAATACATGAACAAAACACCTAATCCAAGTAAGTGGTTTTCTTTGGAGCAAGGAATCGAGACATGTGACTACCAGGCAGTGACAGGGAATTCAATTCTAGAGTCTTTTAAAGACTAGGGAAAATCCCAGAAAAGTAATCATCTGAGAACTCTCGCTGCACATACTTCTAGCATCTGAGGGAATGGGTGTTCCTATCCCCAGTGGGGGTAGGGAGGGGCACCACAGAATCCAATAAATTCTTGGTTCCCAGACCAAATCCTATGCCAGACCAAATAAGTCAAACTCTCCATGAAGCTCTTTTCCACCTTGTAGTCTTCAATATGGACATATTTTCTTAATTTTCACATATTGTCTAATAGAGTCCCAGGGCATGAAATTCATGCATGGGGGTGGGGTGTGTGTCCCTCAACTAAACGCCTCAAATGATGTCTGACAACCCATTTAGACCTTATCCCACAAGATCCACCATAAATGGGCAGTTAGACATCCCTCTCTTAATCCAGATTGCTGCTTCTCAACCTCTTGACTATCTGCCTGCTTGCCTGATTGCCCCTAACCTCTCCCTGCCAGCCCTGCTGGCCTGGTCTCCCCTAACTGCCCTCCCCTGCAGGCCTGGTGCTCCCCAACTGCCCTCTCATGAAGGTCCCCCCAACTGCTCTACTTTGCAGGCCTGGTCCCTTCCAACTGCACTTCCCTAATGGCCTGATTGGTCTCAACTGCCCTCCGTATTGAGGTGGCCATCTTGTGGCCATATTGTGGTGGCCATCTTGTGAGTTGAAGGGATAGTCATACTCTTTTAGGATGTTCTCTTGTGTTGTACCAATTGGGGAATGACTAAAGCAATTTATTCAGAACTTAGCTTGCCTGATCTCAAGAAGATCACTTCATTAGAGATGTTAATTTGTGACAATATATCCAAGTAGGTTTTGTTTTTAATAATAAAACTTTTGATTAATAAACTGAATACTTAACAAAAAATAATTAAAACTAGGAGTGAAAAGGACATTGAGGGACAGTCCTTTTTTAGTGCACTCTAATTTCATATACCAATAAAACAGTTCAAGAAAATTATTTCATCAAAGTTTTATTACAGTTTCAAACAAATCAAGCAAACAATGGCATAAATGCAAAGTAAAATAAAATAGAACAGGATACAATGAAATAAAATAAGCTATTCTAAATTACTAATTCTATAAAAATGCCTATAAAAAGTCCATCTATTTAAAAACAACTGGAACAAGCTAATTAAAACATCAAAGGAAAAGAAAAGACCTAATCTATAGTGAAACAAATGTTTTCCTAAGCAAGTTTATGCAACACCTAAAAATAGTTGCACTAGTCCTGGAATTACTGTGCATCAGTCTTGGGGTCGGGAGAAGAGGCTCTTGGGGTCTTTGCAGGACTGGGCTGTCCTGGAGGTCTTGGTTGAATCCGAAGTCGGGGTTGTATTGCAGGTCTGGGTTGCGCAGGTGGCCTGGGCGGGATCAGAGGTCGAAGTTGGGTGGGCGGTCGAGGTTGTGTAGGTGGTCTTGGTTGTATTGGAGGGCGAGGGTGCACGGGTGGACAAAGTTGGACTGGTGATTGAGGGGGCGGAGTTGTACAGGAGGTCGAGGTTGGGTAGGAGCATGAGGTTGTGTTGGAGGGCGAGGATGTGATGGGGGTCGCGGTTGTGGAGTTGGCCGAGGTTCAGATGGAGGCTGGGGCTGCAGTAGCGGTTGGCCTCTTATTTTAAAATTCTGATACAGCTGTTGTTGCTCAGGTGGCCTTTGGTGTATGAATTTCAGTCGGTTGGGCCACAGCTCCGTGGTTCCCGAGGAGGGCGCTGCCCTGTCCTGGTGGGGCCTTGTATTGTCCTTGGGCAGATCTGTGGGAAGATCCCCATCAGGCGCCACCCCAGCCACCTCCCGGGCCTGGGGCCTTCCCTTCCCCCTGGGCCCTTCTCCTTTTCCAAACCCTATGACGCCCAGGGCTCTTGAGGCTGCCTCCTCCTTACCTTTCCTGATGGCCTCCTGGACCTTCTGGGTTTCTTTGGAGTGCTTTATGGCAGACTGTCCCCTCACTCCCTCCACCGGGGGCTCCGTCGTCTTCTCCATCCCCTGAGCATCCTGGGAGGCAATTTTCTGCCTGAGCCTTAACATTGGACCACATCGAGGCTCAGAATTGGTCCCTGGGTTTTCAGCTTCTTTTCCATGGTGGTACATGGTGGGGCGGGTATGGTTCCCCAGCTGGGTTTTGGGGTCAGGCAGGATGTGAGTCACTGACATGACCAGGTGTTGGGAGGGGTCCTCTCTTTCCCCTCTTGCCATATCTTCTGTGGCTTTGATGCCATCCACTATTCTGTCTTCCTTCTCCAGGGCTTCCTGGGTTGGCTCCTCTGTCTTGATGGTGCTGATAGAAGGGAGAGGTGTGGGGGGCACCACCTTCAGGAAAGCACTGGCATCAGGGACCCGGCTTTGGTGTAACAGATACGTCTTGATGATCAGGGTTTCTGATGTTGCAGGCAGGGGCTTCATGTCAGCTGCCTCCAATGCTGTCTCTTGGAGGAGCCAGTTCCTGGCCCTGAACGCCTTCAGCAGTACCTGGCGGCTGGCAAGTCCTTTTATGGGTACCGCCCTAATGGGGGGTACCCTGGTGGGAGGTGGCCCTGGGGTCCTAGATGAAGATTTGAACCCATAGGGCGGGTCCCTGGTGGTGCTGGACCCCCACCCCTGGGCGCTGGTGGGTGTCAACAGGCCCTTGCCCACCATGCTGATCTTACACTGCTCTGCCCAGGGGCAGCTTTGCCTCCCACCTTGCCGTTCCCCACTTCTGGCTCCGGTGGGCTCCTGACTTGCCAGCTTGGTACCGCTGATGGGGCAGGTTGGTGTGCGCGCTGCCAGGTCCCTGCCTGCTGTTCATGCTGGCTCCCCCTCAGCCAGGTCTCCACCGGAGGTCCGGGTAGGCTCTCTCGGTGCCAGGTGCCAAGTGGAAGACTTGGACGTCTCCCTTGGTATGAGAGACCTTCCACTTGTCAGGGATGGTCTTCAGGACAGGTGGGCACCGACAGTTGTCTCCGCATATTTTTGAATTTCACACTCACTCACTCACAATCTCTGCACACAACAGTCTCTCTCCAAAACAAGCAATCACACACTCCACTCACACTTCACTCACACACAACACAACTCGCTCTCACTCACCCCACTCGCTCTTCACTCAAGTATCGCTGCGCTCTTTCTCTAACGTTTTTAGTCACAGTCACCGCAGTGAGTGCCTGAGCAGGGCCAGTGTGCCTCCTTTTATAGGTGCACCCCACTGGCATCATGAGTGGCCTTGGCCTCCAGTGTGTCCCTTGATGTGAGTCTGTTGGAGCATGTCTGTTGGTGTAGTAACATTTTTCTTGAAACAATTTTTTTAGCTCCTATGGAGGGCTTGGCTTCCCTTAGATTATCCCCGTAGATGGACCCTGAAGCCCGACTTCCTGTGAGCTCAAGGAGCACCTAGGTGATGTCTCACTGGCACTCCAACCCACCATTTGGCCTCAACGTCTTGGTGCTGGATCTCCATTTCTCCTTCTTGCTTTCTTCTCCCCTCCTATATAGTGCAGCATTCAATGACCTTCCACACCACCCTGTCCTTCTCTTTCTTGTATATTTACAAGTTGTTTGGGGTATCTCTCAATCTTCCAATTACCTTCCTTAGAAAACTGGAACCTCCTCAAAGGCAAGGACTCAACCCCAAAATGTATAAACTATAGCATTTGCATAAAATTGAAATCTAAATGAATTAGAATTAGTTATTAATGAGAATAACGCTTACAAACATGAACAAATAAAGCAAGAAGAATATATGGTGTGATATAATTCAACATTATCATTAGGGACATATATACACGTGTAGTAACAGGTTAGAGAAATACATGGGAATGCAAAACACCTAATCCAAGTAAGTGGTTCTCTTTGGAGCAAGGAGTTGAGTCATATGACTTTCAGGCAGTGACAGGGAATTCAATACTAGAGTCTTTTAAAGACTAGGAAAAACCCAGAGAATAGTCATCTGAGAACTTTCAGCTGCCCATACTTCCAGCATCTGGGAAAGGGTGTTCCTATCCTGCAGTGGGGAGAGGGAGAGGCCCCACAGAACCCAATAAATCCTTGGTCCTCAAACTTGCCTGCACATGAAAATCACCTGAGGGAGTAGCAAGTTCCCGGAGCCGACTGTGTGTCAGACCAAATAAGTCATACTCTCCGTGAAGCTCTTAAATTTGTTTTTTTCTTTTGATTCTTTAAGATGCTGTTTTTATTTTATTTTCTATTTGTTGCTAGAATGAACATCTAAGAAAAATTTTTAAAATATACACCTTATTTTTCAATCTTGACTTAGTAATTTTCACACATTGCCTGTGTTCTCTTGTGAGATATCTATGTAAATAATTGTAACATATTAGTAGTGATTGTTTACTTTTCCTTAAAATATCTTTATTTCTTTAAAATGTACTTTTTTGTCTTATTGTGATGTCTAGTCCTCCGGAGTTATGTGGATTAAAGTGATGCTGGCAGGAATGATCTGTTGTTGAACTTCAAAAGCATGGTTTTAAAAGTTCACTACTAAGTGTGTTATTTGTTGTAGATTATATGTAGCTCCTTTATTGAGTAATCAAGTTCCTATCTCTTCTTGATTTGATAAAAGCTTTATCATTAATTGGCATAGAATTTTAGTGAATTTCTTTTTTGCCTGTGTGATAACCTATATATTCTTTAATCTGTTACTGTGAATAATACTTTCTATTGTTAACTTTTTCTTGCATTAATGGGACCAATACAATACATATTATTATTATTATTATTATTATTATTATTAATTCTGGTCATAAATGAATTTAGCCTAAAGTTTTCTGTTCATACAATTGTATTGGTATTAAGGTTATTTATATACTAAAAAAAATATGTTATAGCATGTCTTTTCTTTTCCTTCTTCCTCTGGTAGAGTTTGTGAAATGTATAACTATTTCTCCCTTTATTATTTTAACTTTTTAATTTTTAAAAAATAAGTTTTTATTCATTTTTAGAGAGAGAGGAAGAGAGAGAGGTAGAGAGACAGAAACATGGATGAGACAGAAACATTGACTGGCTACCACCTACATGTCCCCTACAGGAGATTGAGCCCACAACTGGCCATCAAACTGGTTACCTCTTGGTTCATGGGTTGATACTCAACCAGTGAGCCACACCATCCATGTTTCCCCTTTATTATTCAGTATAGTTCATCTGTGATATATAGTCTTTTAAAAACACGTTTTTATTGATTTCAGAGAGGAAGAAAGAGGGAGGGAGAAATAGAAACACTGATTTATGTCTTCTTCATGCCCCTATCGAGGATTGAACGAGCAACTGGGGTATTGAGCCTTCTACTCAGGCCTGTTCCCTGACTAGGAATCAAACCAGTGACCTCCTGATGCCCGAGACAACACTCAAACAACTGAGCCACACCTGCCAGGCTGTAATCTATAGTCTTGACATGCATTGGATCACCTGGGTTGTAATGGTATTACCAGGTAATATAATTTCTTTAATGGTTTAAGGACTATTGTTAAAATTTATTTTTGAGGGAGTTACACTAAGAACTATTTGTAGAAAATTGTCTCTTTTATTTAGATCATTAAATATATTTGGCATAATATTAATATGTGGTTATTTAATCCTATGCCAAAATTTATAGCTTCATAGTTATCCTAAATATAATCTTTGTCCCTTTTCTGTTTCCTTCTTGGTCTTTTCTAAGGAAATACATAAATTCATTCCTTTTCATGTTAAGTGCTGTAAACATATTTATATTCAACTACTGGATCCATGCATTTGACTTGGTGACCTTCAAATTCAGAGTGTTTCTAATGACAGATATACTTGTGTTAGGCATATTTTGGGAGAGTTATGAGCTAAGCTGAAGACTCATTACAAGGTAGCCATTGTGCTACGGTAGTAAATAGGATTGCTTTGCTCTCATACACTGCTCATATTTTGTATTTTTTGTTGTTAATTAAAAACTGTAAGCGCATATGTAAAATAAATAAGTTCAAAGTGTACAGACAAGCAATGGACTCATTGATTAGGTAATCCATTTATTCAACAAGTATTTAACAGATACATCCCATGTGACTATGCACTGCTGTCCTCCTGGCCTAGAATGCACAATGCCCTAGTAATCCTACGAAAAACAGCAAAGGGCCAAAATCAGCCATAGAATGAAAACACTGTATCAAACAGTTGATAGAAACTAAAACATTGGGCTTTCTCTCGCCTCTCTTTAAGTCCTTGTAACATGAGTATATTAGGTATGTTTCTCTATTAGTGCTATTATTTATGTCAGATTGATGTCATCCAGTGAGAGGATTATTTGCTACATACCCTTTAAATTGCGGGTGGAATCTGAGTGGCATACAGTTTTCTTTAAGTGAGTTATTTTTTGTTTAATCGCTGTCATTTCTAATATATTCTGAGAGATTTGGTTCCATAGTTATATCCGTTCACATGAAGCAAAACATTGTGGTTTTGAGAATACATAGTGTACAATGGTATTGCCTACATCTAGAAGTCAGTTGGCTAGTTAGTTGACAGTTATAATTTTCAGTTTTAATCTGTTGCAAATAACTTTTCTGGGGAATAATATTTGGTGGAATATAGGTATTAGTTGTTACTCTCCATTTTCAATATAAATAAAAGTTATCTAAGTATGCTTTCAGGATAGTTCCTATTTCAATGTCCATTTAAACTTGCCTTTGGTATTTTTCTTCTGGGACTTTAGTAAAGGATTTCAGGCGCTTTGGAACTGAGTAGTTTTCAATTTAACATCCACTCCAACACAAGTGAGGAATGCAATGCTGTCATCGGTAAGCGAGATACCTCACCAGTGATGTGTTTGGGGGTGATATGAAGTGTATAAAAATCCTCAAAGCAGTTTATTCACAGAGTGACTATTGTGAATATTTGTTAAGTATCTGCTGTGCATTAAACACAAGGTTCTGAAGATACAGGATTGAGCAGACTAGTTCTTGCCCTCTTGGGATTACATTGTATTGGTAGACTTTTTATTAGGCAGTTTCACTGCATAGAGATAAGGGTTATGACAGGTTTAATATAAGTGCTTATAGAGCATGGAGGACATGAATAGAACCCAGGCTGGGAGATTAGAGAAGGCTTCCTACAATAAATTATCCCTGTGCTGAGACCTGTATAGCAACACTTAGCTAGGTAAACATTTATCATGGTTATAGACTGGGGGTTGGGAGTTCTTAGCAGCATCAACACAAACAAACAAAAAAATACATGTGGAATGGCTGAGGTTATACAGAGCAGGGAAATTTAAGCAATTCAATTTTCAAAAGTTGAATTGCAGTGTGTACTAGATGAATTGAAACATTTCAATGTAGGACATGGGGCTGTCCCTCTTTATGTCTTTTCCTTCTTCTATGCTCTAACTCTTTCAGTGCATGCATAAAATATGAATTCTACCCTTTATGGCTCTTTCCTACTTAGCACCAATAATTCAATACATCAATATGGCAAAATGAAGTGTTTGGAGAAGAGTGGTGATTATTAGTGGTCTGTCTGGTGTAAAGGGCACCAAATTTAGTATAGGAAAATTCCAGTTAGTCTTTTTTGGCTCCAAGTTATAAAAACTTTACACACTAGCTCCAGGCCATACAGAGTTTATTATAAAGATACTGGTGTACCCATAGAACCAAAGATAGGATTTTGGAGAATGAATAAATGGACAGGGACTCCTACTCTTTCATCTTCTCTAGTTTTTATTTCATTTAATTCATTCTTTTTTTCTGGCTCAGAATAACTCCACATTTTCCCAGAAGTCATAGATGCCAAAAGCTCCAACGTTAAACATACTAAAACTCTGTCATCAGAGAGGAACTTTCTTGGCTGCGTGACAAGGGTCTTGAGAAGGGATCCCTTGGCTTAGATGGAATCAGATGACTACTCTCACACCTACCAGTTGTGGCCACTGTGAATGTGGGCTGAATGAATTCTTTTGAGATTCCTCTTTTTAACCTTTGTTTGCAGATTTCTCTTGTACTTATTATAAAGGAGGATGGAACCATTAGAAAGGGAGAAGGCAGAGTTTCTATTGGGCCAGTTCTTGAGTTTCTCAGATCCAATGTATTTTCCTCCTTTAGGTCCCAACTTCTTTCAAGAAGTGAAACAGATTGGACTAGACTATAAATGAAACAGCTGGCAAGAAGAAAATGCTACCATAAAAGCATAAAATAAAAACTTGAAAAGAAAAATTGAGTAGATAAACAGCTTATCTTCCTCTTTATACTTGCTGATAAATAATGCTATTTAGAGACATCATGGTAAGTCTGATGGCACTGATGTGAATATAACTCAGGTTAATATCCCAGTACCTGTGACAAAACCCTCCTGTCACACACTGAGCCGGTCAGTATGCTCCAAATAGTGCATCTACTGATGTGTTCCTTTTAAGTATTTGGGTCTTCACACCAAAATGAACACCACTTTATAGAAAACAGCCTAGCTAGGAGTTTCCCTGCGAAAGCGATGGGAAAACAGCCTCTATTGAGGCACCTAGGTCTTCCCAGGCCACGACCCATTTATGGAAGCTGCATCCCAGCTTTTCATCTTCAGCATCTGATGGTCAGAATCGCAGCCCGGAATAGAAACATCTGGACTCACATTTCCCTCCCAACGGGCTATTTTCTTTAGTGAATTTTCATTTCCCCTCAGAGACATTCTCTGTGATGTCTCAGCCCTATTGGACTACAGAACATCTCAAGGCTTGCAGTGATATTTAATGGGATGGACAGTCTGTGGCAGGTGGTTTAAAGCCGCCTGATTGTCAGGTATCAGCCCCGTGACTGTCACCGTGCTTGGTCCTGTGGCAATCCAGAGTGAGGACCATGGAAGGATTTCTCAAATTAGAGAGAAGTATATCAATATTTCTTAATAGCTACCACATGCGCAGACTTACATGCCATTGTAATAATTTGTTTTCTCCCAGCCTCCAGCTCTCCTTTCTGCCACCCAAATCACTCACTCTCCTTTAAGGAATCAACTCTCCATATCTGCAGCCATGAGGTGGAGGTAGGTGGGATTGCCTTCACCCTTAGGGGATGGGCTCCCATTCCTTTTGAATGAAGGTATTTCTTTCCTCTGCCTCCAGTGATTGATTCGGGAGTGGGCATGTGAGTAAAACACACCGAGTCCAGGTACGGGGCGAGGAAGCTACCTCCCTCTCCCATGGGTGCCACCGTAAGGGACAACTTCCCTTCAGCGGTGGGTGCGGACGAGACGAGTGGCCTGGAGCCCTGCAGCCGTTGTTGCGTGATGAGTCATTCTGGCCACCAAGCCCGACACAGGAGGTCTGACACACACGCGGGGTCACTCAGGCGCCAACAACTCTGCATCAAACAGCAGCCGGAGCCAAAGCTCCGCTGGTAAGGACGCCAGTGGGTGTGCCCATTTTTCCTAAGCCAAGTAGGTTTGTTTCCTGTTTTCCTGTTGTTTGCAACCCAGATTTCCCAGCTGATACACTACCCGGAATCTACCATGCTCCCCTCACCGTAAGCTTGTGAGGTAAGTACTGACTTTACAGCTGAAGATACCAATTCCCAGAGAGAATCCCAGGAGGGAGCTGGAAGGTGGATGTAGGTTGTCTGAAGTCCATCTTATCCACCTCTCTGCCACTGTTTCCTAAAGTGTGATCCTGGGACCCATGGAGAGTTCCCCCGACTCTTTCTGAGAATCTAAAAAGTCAAAACTATGTGTCTGATAGCGCTGAGACATTATTTGTCTTTTCTCCTCTCAGTCTCTGTGGAAGTGCATGTGCTTCCAGAGGCTTCAGGGCTTCTGACGATGCCACTTCTGTGATGGCTAATGAAAGACCAGTATGTGCTTCTATGCTTCACTGTTTTCTAGAACTTTCTAAGACAGCTATATGGGGACCTCAGTATTAAAGAATAAAGGGGTCTTGAGACCAAATACTTTGAGAACCAGTGCTCTAGGTAAAATGTTAAAAGCATTAGTAGTGATACTTTTTATGTAGCACAAATAAATTTTCTAAATTCTCACCTGAGGATATGTTTCTTTGGATTTTTAGAGAGAACTGAAGGGAGAGAGAGAAACATTTATGTGAGAGAGAAATATCGATAGGTTGACTCCTGTCTGCATCCCATACTCCTGTCTGCACCTGCAATCACCTACCCTGACTGGGAATCAAACCCACAACGTTTTGGTGTATGGGATGATGTTCCAACCAACTGAGCCACACCAGCCAGGGCTAGCACAAATATTTTGTATAATTCCGATATCACCTCATTATCATTTCATAAAAAATGGAATAAGTGTTCCATTAGATTTTAGTGAAATTTTATAAATTTCCTTTACATTTAATTATTTTTTTTTCCTGCAGAATTCCAGAATTTGTGAATTTTGGGAAATAAAAGACTTTTTCTAAACTTCTCCTCAGACTCCAATTTGTAAACTACTCTTAAGGCTAAAATAAAAAATGTAAAAGGTCAGTGCTTCAGAATGGAGGTGTGGCGATACGGGTGTGTTTAGCCTGGTTACAGGCAATACAGGATACATTTTCTGTAGAGAAGTTTAAAACTACACTAACATCAATGAAAGTCTATCAACTTTTTGTCTGACAATCCTAAACAATGTCAGTAATAAAATACTCTTCTGATCACTACCTCAAAATAAAAAAAATGCTTGGAGCCTGAGCTGGTATCCTAAGATTTGAACTGGTATCAGAACCCCCTTTATTTTATCCCACCATGGGCCTCCAGACTTGGGTATAAAATCACCTCCTTCAGCTCATCCCTAGATTACTTAAAATGACGGTAATAATAAGCAACATTTGCCAGCTTCTCTGTCTCAGCACTGCAATTCAGCACCTTCTCTGCTCCTCACAGGACTGTCCTCCTCTGGTGGGGTGGGCCCTCAGACACATTTGATGTGCTGAGTCACTGTAACCAAAAGTCCTGTGGTAACTCGAAAGTCCAGATCGCAAGATATTCAGGTTTGAAACCCATGTTAAGTATACAGACACAACTGCGGAGAATCCGTTAGTATTATATATTGCCTCTACCACTCCCCACTCCCATCTCACACCCTCAATATGTTGTAGGCACACTAACCTCTGAGTCTCTCCATGTGTGTGCTCTCCCTTCTCAGACCTTCACACATGCTGTTCCTTAGACCTAGATTGCTCTTCCCCTGTCTCTTCACCTGCTGGTTTCTTCTAACCTTCCGGCCTTCAGCTTAAATCTCACTTCCTCATAGGCCTGCTCTGAAGTGTGATTCCCTGTGGTTCTCTCTCATTATCCTTTACTTTTCCCTCATTGAACTGCCATTTGTACATGCACTTGGTTCTTCTTTAGCTCCCACATTGGACTGTAAACTTCTAAGGTTGGTCATCATGTCCATTTTTATTCTTTATCCTCTCAACCACTCACACTTTCCCTAACACAAGCTTGATACATATTTTTTGAACAAATATGTAGAATGCTTCTTTGTAAAGCCCTTTAAATAAGAACAATTTTATTATATTTATTTATTTATTTGTTTTATTTATTTAAAAATAAATTTTATTAAATTTTTACAGAGAGAAAGAGAAAGGGATAGAGAGTTATAAACATCAATGAGAGAGAACCATTGCTCAGCTGCCTCTTGCACATCCCCTACTGGGAATGTGCCCACAACCAAGGTACATGCCCTTGACCGGAATCGAACCCGGGACCTTTCAGTCCGCATGCAAACTGAGCCAAACCGGTTTCGGCAATTTTATTATTTTTAAAAATAAGACTGCTCTTGGATCCCTAAAAAAATAACAGAAAAGGAAAATATAGCCCAATTTAGCCAAAGAGCAAGCCATTGAAAAGAAATTAGTCTTACACTTCTTAAAAAAAAAAAAAAAAAGCAATAACCAATTTATACTAATAAAAAGGTAATATGCTAATTAGACCTGGTTGACCAGTCACCCAGTTCTCCTTCTGGACAAAGCCACGGTGGCGGGGGCCAAGGTAGAGATAGTTAGGGGCAATCAGGCAGGCAGGCACGTAAGAGGTTAAGAGCCAGCATTCCCGGATTGTGAGAGGGTTGTCCAACTGCCTGTTATCCCCCAAGGGGTCCTGGATTGGAGAGGGTGCAGACTGGGAGAGGAACCCACCCCCATGAACGAATTTTGTGCATGGGGCTCCTAGTGGACACAAAAAGATGCACATCACTAATCAGATAAATGCCAACTAAAACCACAAGGAAATATCCCCTCACACTGAGAGACTGGCTATCATCGATAAACCAACAAACAAGTGTTGGTGAGGATGTGGAGAAGAGGGAACCCTGGTGCACTGTTGGTGGTAATGCCAACTGGAACAGCCACTGTGGAAAACAGTATGCAGTTCCTCAAAAAGTTTAAAAAGCAATTCCACTTTTGGGTATATATCTGAAGAAACACTAATTCGAAAAAATCTATGCACCTCTATGTTTATTGTAGCATTGTTTATATATAATAGCCAAGATATGGGAGCAAACCAAGTGCCCAACCATAGATGAGTGGAAGAAAAAAATTGGGTCCTGGCCAATGTGGCTCAATTGGTTGGAGCATCATCCCATGCACTGAAGGGCTGCCAGTTCGATACCTGTCAGGAAGCAACTGATAATCAGATCGATGTCTCTCTCTCTCTCTCTCTCTCTCTCTCTCTCTCTCTCTCTCTCTCTCTCTCCCTCTCTCTCTCCCTCTCTTTTTCTTTATCGGTATCTTTCCCGCTCTCTAATATCAGTAAAACATATCCTCAGGTGAGAATAAAAATAAAAGTAATGGTACGTATATAATGCACTATTACTCAGCCATAACAAAGAACATAATGTTACCTTTTGAGATAGCATGGATGGACCTGGAGGGTATTATGCTAAGTGAAGTAAGTCAAACAGAGAAAGTCAAATATATTATTTCACTTAAATGTGAAATCTAAAGAACAAAATAAATGAACAAACAAAACAGAAACAGATCCATAGATACAATGGATGGCTGATGGCTGCCAGGGTGATGGGTGAGTGCTGAGGGACTGGATGAAAAAAGTAAAGGTTTCAGAAGTACAAATTGGTAATTACAAAAGAGTCACAGGGATATAAAGTATAGCACAGGGAATATAGTCAATAATACTGTAATAACCATATACGGTGCCAGGTGAGTACTGAAATATCAGGGGGACACTTTGTAAATTATATGACTGTCTAACCATCATGTTGTACATCTGAAACTAATACAATATAGTATTGAATGTAAACTGTAATTGAAAAATAAGTAAATACAAAAATCAGTCTTATGTCTGACTTCTTTGACAAGATAAACACGAGTTCATGCTGTAGAGTTTATTCATAAGAAATTCAAAACCAGGAAAAACTAGTATATGGTGAAAAGTGATGGTTACACTTGGGGAGGGGCATGAGGGAAACTCTGAGTAGCTGGAAACACTCTATATCTTGATCTGGACAGTGTTCACATTGGAGTAGACCCTTGTAAATGTTCATTAACCTAATTTGCATATATCTCTGCATGCATGTTACACCTCACAGTTAAAAACTTTGTTTAGCTAAACTAACAAAAGAAAGTTGGGGGTTGGAGGGTGTTGACCAGACAAAATTGATGCTGTAGCTTCTAAAACCAAGAAGCAAATTGTTTTATCAAACGTCAACTAAAAACCATCATCAACTGCATCCCTGGCAGATGGGTATCAGCATATGCTTCACATAATTTAGAGACACACTTTGGGGGTGGGGAAAGAAAAAATATAAATGGAACTATATATATATATATGGAACATCACCGAATCAAGCCAATATATAGTGACCAAAAAGGATTCCTCTTTGAAAGAAAGAATTTAGTGTTACCTCTTGAAATTATTTTCTTTGTCAAAGATCAGGCATGGATGTCATAACATTGAGCTTGTATCATTTCCAAAAGACAGAAGCAATGCAACTCACTGGCATACTCACTGGCTCCCGAATGAGGCAGGCTTGCCTCCGGCAGAAAAGTGGCTCATAAATTCACCTTTTCACATGGAAATTATGTGGTGCTCCATTTTCTAGGGCCATGGCTATAAATAGAAAACAGGTCATTGTATCATGACAATTAATTTCTATTATTTATGCACACTGAACACAAGAGAATGACTTGTCTTTATAAATTATCTTTTCTCCACGATTCATTGAATTCCTCCCGACCCATGAGTAATGAGTTCCTTAATTTCCTACAAAGAATTGGAGAAACGAAGACAAAGCGAGGGCTGGAGGAGCCTGGAGAGGTTACTGAATTAGGAATTTACATAGCAAGGTGTGAAGAATGACCCTGGCCGTTTTACTAAGTGAATGCGCACCATTTGAAGAAGAGCAGCCTGGTGCCTCTATACTCCCCTGGACAAGTGTTAATGTGATTTTCACAATGGCACCAAATGCTTTCTTGAGGCTGCTCATTACTTATAAAGGCCTGCTTTCAGGAGCTCATATGTTGATAGCATGTGCAAAGCATGTGCAAGTCTTTCATACAATCCCAGCAAAAGCCTGTTTTGCCTACACTATTTGTTTGCTCCTGACTTTAAGCATTTAAGAATGATGTTTTCAGCTGAAACCGGTTTGGCTCAGTGGATAGAGCATCAGCCTGCAGACTGAAAGGTCCCAGGTTCGATTCCGGTCAAGGGCATGTACCTTGGTTGCAGGTACATCCCCAGAGGGGGTGTGCAAGAGGCAGCTGATCGACGATTCTCTCTCATTGATGTTTCTAACACTCTCTCTTCCTCTCTGTAAAAAAATCAATAAAATATATTTTTAAGAAAGAAAGAAGAAATAATGTTTTCATTAAAATCACAAAACACTCAAAAGTTCAATCACAAATGTTATAGAAGAGCTGTAATAAAATACAAAACAAAAAAATGAGGTTTTTTTCACTTTAAAAGGACCATTGGATCCATTACAGGCAGAAATGTATTTTTTTAAAAACAAAGGAAAACAATGAAGGCAGTGAAACCCAGACCCTGTGTAATTAGAAAAGATGATCTTCCTGCTCTCACACAGAAAGACGTCCTCACGCCCACTGCACACTGGGCATTCCTCATCATTCGGATATGTGCTCAGTTGAAGTTTTCCCTGTGGCTTCAGATTTAGAGCAGCTTCTGATCAGCAGCCTGATTCATGCTTTCTCAAGTTCCCATGAAAATAGACGTGAAGACAAGATCAAGGTGAAAAATTGAAAAATCAGAGTCAGAACCTAAACAGGTGCTGAGGGTCAATCTAGAGCCACTGTGCTGTGTGCATTCCCACTTGTAACGTCCATTCAGGACACAGAAGAGCCTTTATCTGCCGGGACTCTCCAAAGTACCAGAGGGACTTACTAATAAACTCTGTCCCCCCTACTCTGCAGGTAGATTTTTAAATGAAGCAGTCATATTGGCGTTGTTCTCTTTTCATTCATCTTACTCCCTCAGCACCCCAAGCAAGATCTCTATTTTCATGTCTAGTAAGACATAAAAATAAGCTCCCATAAATCAAATGGACATAAAACTGAAAAAATGACAAGGGAAGACTGGGAAATGCCCAGGCACTAGCTGGGAATTGTAGTTTTTCATTATTTCATGAAGCAATAGGTGGTGGTCAGAGGTTCAATCACATCAGGCCAATAGACCTGAGCTTGATGAATCTGGCAGGACACTGAGAGAGGGAATGAGAGCCATGTACGTGAGTTACGTTCCCTGGTGATATCTTAGTCTTTTTTTTTTTTTTTTTTGAGGCTCTTTTGGGTAAAATAGGAGCCTCCTTGAAGACACATGTTAATAACGTATACAATCAAAAGAGGACAAAGTATGGATTCACTGGCGTAAGGTTTGTTAACCTTAAAATCCTATTGGTTAACAAACAAGAGAGAAAGTGGACTTTGTCACTTTTGGATGAATAAAGCCCCGGGGGTGAGGGGGGGTTGGAGAATAGGAATCCATGAAAAGTATAGCATAAAAGGGAAAGTAAATCATTACTCTGAAGATTTGGCATAATTAGCTTCTGAAATTATTTATCACAAAAATAGGAAGAAAATGAGAAAACCGGTGTTCTTAATGGAATGCAAGAAAATATTGCTGAAGAAGGCTGGCATAAGTAAATCAAATTGAAATGAAAATAAAATGGAATAAAATGAAAACTGAGACTAATGGGCTTAAGAGGGATTATGAGAAAATCAAAATCACAATTGCAGAATTAAATACTTCATATGAGTTCAAAAAGACAACAGTCACTGCTGACAATTAAATCACTATTGTGAAAGATGAAATTAAGAAATTCTTCTAGTCTTAGAAGCAAAGGACAAAGTTAATGAGAGAAATCAAAGGATTTGGAGTGGAGACTATGCTTAATCGTTAATAGGTACTTTGATGAAAGAGCCAGACTATTTTGAACAGAAGCAGTCCTTGGGAAGTTAATGGTGTGAACTTCTTTAGCTGAAACAAACTACAAACATGAAATCCTGTGTATATGGCTGTGAAAGAGTGTCATTGTTCAGCTAGTTAGTGAAAAAAATTAGCATATCCTGGAAGACTTTTTTGAGATTCATAACAGTAGCAAAATTACAGTTATGAAGTAGCAACAAAAAAAATTTTATGGTTGGGGGTCACCCCAACATGAGGAACTATATTAAAGGGTCAAGGCATTAGAAAGGTTGAGAACCACTGCTCTAGATGTTGCTTATGTTAGCCTCATTTTTTTTAGTTCTTTTTTTTTGTATTGAATTCTTTTTTTAAAATTAAATTATTATCTGTGTACATATTTTACCATTGCCCCCTCCCCCATACATACTCACCCTCCCCAGAGTTTTGTGTCCATTGGTTGTACTTATATGCATGTATACAAGTCCTTCGGTTGGTCTCTAATCTCCCTCAGATCTCCCTTCCCTCCCTGCTGTAATTTGACAGTCTGCTTGTTACATTACTGTCTCTATATCTATCTTTTGGTTCATCAGTTTATAATGTTCTTTATTATCCATAAATGAGTGAGGTCATGTGGTGTTTCTCTTTCATTGACTGGCTTATTTCACTCAATCCCACTCCTAGGAATATATCCCAAGAAACTAGAAACACCAATCAGAAAGGATATATGCACCCCTATGTTCATAGCAGCACAATTTACAATAGCTAGAATCTGGAAACAGCCTACATGCCCGTCAGCAGATGAATGGATCAACAAAGTATGGTATATCTACACAATGGAATACTATGCTGCCATAAAAAGAAGGAATTCTTATCATTTGCAGCAACCTGGATGGAATTGGAAACATCATGCTGAGTAAATAAGTTCTTTTTTCTTTTTGCTGTTCTGATTGAGTGTTTTCTTATTCCATATCTTCAAAATATATGATTTGATCCTCTGCTTCATATACTCAACTGTTGATTCCCTATAAGGGATTCTTCATTTCAGGTAATATACTCTTCATTTCTGACTGGTTCTTTTTTATATTTTCTATCTCAATTTTTATGCTTCCTATCCTTTGTTGAAATTCTCAGTAAGGTCATCTACTCTTCCCCTAAGTTCTTTGAGCATCCTTATTTTGAACTTTCCATCTTACTAGGCCACAATCTCAATGGCTTGTACAGCCAAAAGTTATGGGGACTTTTCTCACACTGGCACCCTGGTCTGTGGGTCCTAGTGTAGGGCTGGGATCCCTCACTCCTTAGGGGACACTTCAACAGCTGAGATATTACTCCTGATTTTTATCTGCCACATGTGGGTGTGGAACCAGTCCATCTACATCTCCACTCTTCCTACCAGTTTTGGTGTGGTTTCTTCCATATTTCCTTAGTTGTAGGACTTCTGTTCAACTAGATTTCAGGTGGTTCTGAATGATGGTTGATCTGTAGTTTAGTTGTAATTTTGATGTGGTTGTGTGAGGGTTTGAGTACTGCATTTACTTACATTGCCACCTTGACCAGAATCCCTTGCCTTATTTTTTAAAGAATAGTTTTGATGAATATAAAAATTTGGTTCATAGTCATTTCCTTTCAGCATTCTGAAAAAGGTCTTCTGATAAGAAGTCAACAATTAATTGTATAGCTGTTCCACTGTACATAGGTCATCTTACTGTTGTTGCTTTTAAGATCTTTTCTTTGTCTATCAACATTTTTTTAATGATGGATCTAGATTAGAATTTCTGTGCTTCTCTACTCAGAGTTCATTGAATTTCTTGGACTTGTAGATTAATATTTTTCATCAAATTTATATAGTTTAAGACATTGCTTCTTTATATATTTTTTTCTGCTTCTTTCTCCTCCCCACTCTGGAATCTCAATTACACATGTGTTAATATACTTGATGTTGTCTCACAGATCTCATGGTCTTTATTTTTCTCTCTGTTCCCCATATTGAAGCAGTTCTATTGATTTACCTTCAAGTTCACTTTTTCTTCTGCCACCTCAGTTCTGTTATTGAGTCCATCTCATGAAATTTTCATTAAAAATTATTGTATTTTTTCAACTTTAAAATTTCCATTCATTCTTTATAATGGTTTCTATTTTTTTATTGATCTGCCCTACTTGTCAAGTCATGCTCTGGGTTTTTATATGTTTGTTTAATCCAACCTCTAGACTCATGCAGAAACAAATTCTATTTACTACTTTTTTTTATAGCTCTGATAATTTTTGTTGAAAACTGCATGTTTTAGATAATGTAGCAATGCTTGATTCTAAATGTCCTTTTTCAAAGGATAGTTTTTATTGTTGCTGTTTTTATTAATTATTGCTCTTTTATGTAATTTGTCTGTGCTTAATCTGCAGAGTCACAGTGTCACCCACAGTGTGTAGCCTCTGATGTCTCTGTTCAGGTTTTATTTAATTTTTATTTTTTAGCCTGCATCTGCATAGCCTAGTGGTCAAGCAATGATTGGTCAGCGATTGTACACAAATACCTTCAGCCAAAGAGGATTCCACCCTCTGCTATTGGATCTGTGTTTGGTTTAAATAAAGCACTAAACATTGGGGCAGTTTTAGAGTTTGTTTTAGAATTTACTTTCCACTGGCTCTCAGTTCTCCATCGTGTTTGAGCACAGGCATCCTGCCAGGGACTTGTGGAATGCTTATTTAGCCTTTTGATGGCAATCTCATTTTATTAATATAGTTCTTGATGTCCTTTAGTGAGCCACTTCCTCCAGGAGAAACTGAAATCTCAGGATCAGATTGCTTCAGGCCTTTCTCATTGACCACTGGTCATAAACTTTCCATTTTCTGCTCTAAATCAAGTTAATCTCCAACAACAAAGGTATTAGTTTCCATGGGTAGTCCTGTCTGATAGAACTACTGTACTTACCAATCTAAGGTGTGAACAGCAACAGGCAAAAAACCCACAGACTTCTATTTTCTCACTTTAGAATATGTATTTTTTCATGAATATATGTGCTTCAGTTTTTTTAGTTGGCTTTCAGAACCCTGAAATGATTGTTTGGTGTGTTTTTTTGACATTTTTTTTTCTGGAGAATATATATACTTTCTTACTCTTTCATAACCAGAATCCACACAATCTCAATCTTCATATGTGTTTGTTTGTTTCCAAGATCCTCAGACCATAGCATTGTCAGAGCTAGTCCTGGGACACCAAGAACTTTTTCTACTCCAGATTCTTGCTTGAAAATAATTTATTGTTTCTTGTTAACTCTCAAGTGATTGGTTATGTAACCCATATGAGAGCTTTATCTTGTCCAACTCATGTCAGCCCTTCTCCGCTTCCTGCACAAACAAATGTCTGTCCCTGAAGCATAAGAAATTGATGGAACATTCCTAGAGGCTATATTAGGGAACATTATAGAAAAGTTCTTTTTAAAAATCACAAGCCTCTCAGCAAAAAGCATAATAAGCCCCCATTTACTAGTCATTTTTGATTTCACCTTTCCTCTAAATAGTGGTCAGTTCTCTTACTACTCTCCTCAAAGTCCTCTCTAACCATCTTCCAGCACACAAGAGGTCCAATTTACTCCTTCCCTTAATTATGCAAACTAGCTTCCCTTTCTCTTGTTAAAACTGGCCTCAAATTCTAAACTAGCACCCAAAGGCTTATAATTGATTTAGCAAAAAATCTTTCAAACAATGATGGCTCTCTCTCAACAGGTATTTTTTTTTTTTTTACCATAAGTTAAGAAGATAAAAGTGCTTCAGTGTTAAGCTCTTTTTATAATCACATTCCACCACCTTAAACTTGTAAAATACCCAAGTTCTTATTTTAGTAAGAAGCTTGAGGTCATTTGAGCTGAATTCTTTTATATATGTGTTTGTCAGCCTAACACCTATCCCTTATGCTTCCCTTTATGTCCCAAAGGGAGGAGAGCGAATCTCTAAATCAATATTTAGAGGCCCCATTTATGGGCTGGTTAATGCTCTTTTGGTTGCATTTAACTTAGTGCCTTTGGGTTTAGGGAAATACTGATTTATCCAAGAAAGTAAAAAACAAAACAACACACACACACACACACACACACACACACACACAAAACCAAGACATAGTAATGACCTTGGCAGTGGCTCTTTCCTCTGGAATGGTGCCATAAGATGAGAGCATCAGAGTCCTTTCAATATTTTGAGTCTCAAGTTTCAAAATCTCAGAAAAAGCAGTTCCGTTGGGGGCGGCCTGACTGTATCAAAGGCAGTTCCGTCGGCTGCGGCCTGACTGTATCTCTTGCTCGGCCAGGGCTTGGATGGCACAGATGCAGGGGCGCCCCTGCTGCCAGCTCTGACCACCCTCCAGCCTCTTTTCCAGTCGCCCTCCTCCGAGCCTTCTCAGTCATCTGCAGCCTCTGAGACCAACCAACACCATTTTTTTTTAAAGCTTAACTTCTTATTGTCAAAAACCCAAATTCATCAGAATTATTCCACCCAGGTCACCTACCTGGTCACACTGCATCTGCAGGCCTCAGTCACCTACCTCTCCTGGGATTCTATTTCTACATGAGGGTGTGGCTCTGAGAAGCATGGACCACTTCTGGGAGTTGACAGAGAAGAAGCACACTGTCTCTTAAAGAGGCAAAACCAGTGCATTGCCTGTGCCCTCTTCCAGGATGTGCAGAAGCCTTCCCAAGATGAGCAGAGGAAAACTCAGGAAGCCATGGAAGCAGCAGTGGTCCTGGAGAAGAACCTGGATTTGCATGCCCTCGGTTCTACCCTCATCTCTGACTTCCTGGAGGGCCACTGCCCAGATAAAGAGGTGAAACACATCAAGAAGACGGGCAACCACCTCACTCACCTCTACAAGCTGGCCGTCCCAGCCTGGGTTGGGCAAGCATCTCTTCAAAAGGCTCACCCTCAAACATATCTATGAGCCTTTGGAGCCCAAAGGCTTTTTAGGGGCCCCCTGCACTCCTCTATTGTCTGGCTTTTGCTTGAGCCCCTCCCAGAAACTACTAGGCATCCATGCTTTGGACCAAATAAAAACAATAAAGCTTTTTGTAGCAAAAAATCTCAGAACAACCTATCTGGTTGGCTAAATATGGTTCAGAGGCCCCTCCATTGACCAATACAGTGGGGTGTGGCTAGGTTAGGGATAGGATTAGGGTTAGGGGAGTAAGTGTTGGGCCTTTTACTGGAGGAAAGGGGAGATAGGTGCTGGATGGATGAGAATAGTACAAGTATGTCAAACTCAAAGGCAAGCACTGGCCAACTAAACAAGGTTTAAGTTTATGTGAGTTGCAAAAAAACCAAAAGCTTCAATTTTCATAGAAATATAGGTTTATTTTGATAGAGACATGCTGAATACAAAGGGCTGAAATAAATGAGTAATCACTAACATAAAGTAATTGAACATTTTAATAAAAATTAATATTTTTCTTAAATATTAACTTATCAGACAGTGAATGACTGCACAACTTAATAAGTATAATGCATATAAACTTACTTTTCTTGTTCTCTTAAAGAGAAATTATTTCCTGTTGCGCACACCAAACAAATCAGTCCAAGACTAATGTCGTGTCCATCGGCTGTTAAAATATTTGCTGCTGGTATTAGTTGAGAGAAATGGTGCACCTATGGGAAAGGCATGTAAGGGAAAATAATGCAACACTATTATAGTAATCAGGCATTAGCGAACATTTTAGTTTATTAATAAGTAGAGGCCTGGTGCACAAATTCGTGCATGGTGGGGTCCAGTCCGCCTGCCTGCCCTGACAGAGTGAGGGACGATAGATGGGGCCGATGAGGCAAGGGGCCACAGATGTTTCAGTCGATTTGCATATTACCCTTTTATAATATTATATAGGATTATGTATAACAGGATTTTGTAGAAATTGAGTTATGAAATTTTTATGAAAACATTTCCTACATACCGTTATATTGGCTAAGCCACAGAAGTATTCGTTGTGGGCCGCGTGTGGTTCGCAGGCTGCGAGTTTGACATGCTTGGAGTAGTCCTACAGTGCTACCGATACACTCTTCTCTCCTCGCTTTTCCTCAAAAGTCTTCTGTTGTTACATCATCAGTGTCTCCATTTAACTGGTTCCTTCTTTGTGTTTTCTCGTAGCTTCAGAGAAAAACTTATTAGTTTTGTAACCTTCCTTCACTTCTCATCTTATTTATTTCTCCTTCCTTTTATCAAAATTCTTCCATTAGCCATCTGTTCAGGTACTTAGGCAGCTGACTTCCAGAAAGTTGTTAAATCCTCTTTACCGGCTTTGCTATCTCAAACTCTGCCTTTAACAGCAATCCCTGCTTGACACCTGTTCTCTTCCTACGTCCCCAAAGCAAAAACTTCTAAAATACCTTTGTTTTAGCAAGCATTATTGCATACATTAAATGCTGTTAATCTGAATTTCATTGATTCTGTGGCCTGTATTTTATTTGCTTATTCCCTTTTGTTTATAACATGCTTTTATGTTTGTAAATATTTAAATATAATTATGGCAAAAATAATTCAAGTCAACCCTAGCAGTCTGAGAGAATACTTTTCTTTAAAGGAAGTCTTAAACTTCAGGAAACTCAGGTCTAAGACATTAATTTATCACTTAATTCACATAGTCCTGGGAGCATATTTTTAAAAAATATGTTTATTTATTTCAGAGGGGAAGGGAAAGGGAGAGAGAACATCAATGATAAAAAAGGATCATTGATTGTCTGGCTCCTGCACAAACCCTATTGGGGATTTAACCTGCAATGTAGGCATGTGTTCTGACCGGGAATCAAACTGTGACCTCCTGGTTAATAGATACTCAACCACTGAGCCACGCCAATGGGGCTTAGTAGGGTATTTAACCTCACTAGTGATATACTCCAGAAAAATTCTAAAAAGCCTTCAAAGATAGGAACAATGAGGTTTGCATTTCTTTGTGTATATACCTCCAAATACCTAGTGGTATCTCAAAACCCAATGGTATATTTTATTCAGTGACTACATGGAAGTTCTGATTTTGAAGAATTACTCTGAAATTATTTCTTAGGTGAGACCTATATTTTATTGATTGATGAGTTTTAGTAAGTGCTAGGAATTATTTTATGTGATTTAGATAGCATATCTCAGTCCTCAAAACAATCTTATAGAATTTGACCTAATTAAGATAGCCATTTTACAGATGAGAAAACTGAGGCTGAAAGAGATTACATAAATAGCCTAAGGTGATATATGTGGTAAATACAGAAACTGAATTGCCTATGAAATGTGATTGTTAGAGAACTAAGAATAAAATAATTTTCATGATAATTTAAAGAACTTTTTTATTTTATAAGATATGCATATTTAAGTTGGTCTTTAGTTTGTAAAAATATGATAATTTTATTTCTTTTTCTCACTGAATACTTGTAAAATGGTATAAAGCTACTTATTGTTTATATACCAGTAGTCATGAATGCATTTCTCCTAAACAGATTTGTACCATTATTATCAACATTAAGAAGTTATACTCATTTAATAGAACAACTTTGTTATTTAAGTTTCTCTTGATAAGAACATATTTTGATGTTTTAGGCTATGTTTTGTAATGTAGGAAATGACATGCCAACACGTCATTAACAGCCCATTTCTGCACGCAGACTTTACATCCCAGGATATATGAGCCCTGGTGATTACCGAACAAAGAGGACCAATGTCGCTAGTGTTCAGCCAGTGAGTGGCTATGTACTAGCAAAACACACTATAAACAAAATCTTAGCATAAATGGAGCAGGCGTGTCTTAGCTCAATCTTTGGTAATTGCTACATTTGTCAATTTCCAGGCACTTATACATCATAAAAATCATTTCCAGTACTTTAACTCTTAATGACTTTGTTTCACATTTTGGATGGCCTGGATTAGCTCATCGGAGGAAGAGGGGGCAGTGTGGTTAGTGTGCATCAGCACATAGTTTGGTCATGGCTAGGCTTTCCACCCCTATGTGTAGTCAAACATATGGTCAAAACTCTTCTGCTCAGTACAATTATGCTATTTTGCTAACTTTTAAAGATAAAAAGCCTAATAGTTAGAGTTGTCTTTATTCTATAAAATAGACATTTAAAGAGAAGGGAGTGACTTTCCACATTGTGAGGAAAACGATCCAAAATTCTCATCAAGGACTAGAAGTTCGAACCTGCTCTGGACAAGCCTGGAGAGCTCCTATGGCCTCCCGACAGCCCGCGTAAAGACGCTGCTCCCCCAGCCTGGGCGCTCTTACCCCCCTCCCCCCGCCCACCCCTGTCACCTCCTCGTTCTTCCTATCACCGAAGTGCTGGAGGCTCAGCGAAGCCTTCCCCAAATAGGGGCCCGAAGCATAGGCTTTCATTGCAAACTGAACTATTACCTATTTGGTAGCACTTATGGGATTTATTTTGAGAACAGGCACTTTGGCAGATAAAACAACAGATGTTCTCTCAAGTCTACCTGGCGAGGGAGAGAGGGGAAGAATAAACTATATAGAGGCAGACACACCAACAGAGAAAGACAGAGAGCAGAGGAGGGGAGGAGAGGGGAGGGAAGTGGAGACAAAAGAATGGTATAGTTCTGCATGGAGAAGCAGACAGATGATCTAGCACAAGGGAGAGAGGGAAAGAAGCATAGCTTCTAGGGTTCCTAAACATTACCCAGCTTTTTGTTTATTTCGCCCGCCATTTCCTGCTTATGACAGAGGCCGCTAGTGCTCACCAGTACCGATGTTCTCTGATTCCTGCTGGTCAGACTGTATTGCCCAGATTCCCTGCACTTAAGTCACACCATGTGAGGAGTCCCAGCCACTGGAATATAAAGAGGAATGTCTGTACAGACATGGCTTCCAAATTCTCCCATGAGCCCTGCTAAGCTCTATCTTCTCTTTTTTAATCCTCACCCGAGGATATGTTTATTGATTTTTTTTTAGTTATATTTATTGTTGGAAGTATTACAGATGTCCCTTCCTTTCCTCCCATTGACCCCCCTCCACCCTGCTCATGCCCTCCCCAGGCCTGCACTACATTATTGTCTGTGTCCATGGATTATGCATATAAAGAGGAAGGGAGAATGAGAGAGAGAGAGAGAGAGAGAGAGAGAGAGAGAGAGAGAGAGAGAGAGAAACATTGATGTGAGAAGAGAAATATCAATTGCTTGCCTCCAGTACATGCCCTGACAGGGGACAAACCCACAACCTTTTGGTGTGTGGGACGACACTCCAGAACGGAGCCACCTGGCCAGGGCAAGGCTCTGTCTTTATTTGCTCACTGACTGGCCAATGACCAGGATCCAACAGAAGATTCAAGACCCAGTAGAGCCATTAGGTAGAAGGCGCACATGTGGCTCAGTCACTTTGTGGAAGTGAAGACCCTGTTGGTCTATACAACGAGTAGAAAACAAACCTTTATTCTGTTAGACCATGAGAGATTTGGTGATTGTTTTAGCAGTCAACTTTAATTCCCATGCGACATCGCATAGTCTTATAAAATACCTTTATTTGACTTATAGTAGGTTGGATCATATTTTAATTATTTACTACCAAAATAGCCTTGACTAAAATAGCTACTAAAAATGTTTTAAAGATTTGTGATTTGCACCACTAGTTCAAAAGAAAATTACTATTCAAACCAAATGAACCATATATATGAGAAATATAGAGTCAGAGATATTAACTCAGCAAGAGTCAAACATAAAATCTATTATTCTATAACCAAAAGAGGAAAAAAGAAAAGGCAACCTAGATTAACAATAAAATAGTCTACAAATATTATATATATATATGTATATGTATATATATATATGTATATATCAATATACATTTATATCTAATATTTTTTCCAATATACAGCTAAGTTGAGAGCAATTGGTCTAGAAAAATACACACTAAACCATTGACTGCTGGGGAAGAGACTCCAGAGGAGGAATGCTGAGCTACTTTCATCAATGTGAAGCTCTGCATTTTTGTTACCCAAACCGTGTTTTTTAAAATTAAATTTTTGCTTATGTAAAATGTGTATATAAAACAAATATTTTTAAAATTTGTAAATATTTATTGTTGAAAGTATTACATATGTCCCCCTTTTCCTCCCATTGACCCCCTCCAAGCCAGTCCAACTCCCTTCCTTGTCTTCCCTCTGAGGTCCCACACTCTGTTGCATGCTTCCATGTCTCTGGATTCACTCTGTTCATCAGTTTATTTTATTAATTAGATTCCACATATTAGTGAGATCATGTGATACTTGTCTTTTTCTGACTGACTTATTTCACTTAGCATGATACTCTCCAAGTCCCTCCATGCTGTCTCAAAGGGTAAGAGTTTCTTCTTTTTTACTGCTGTATAGTATTCCATGGTATAAATGTTCCACAGAGTTTTTATCCACTCATCTATTGACTGGCAATTGGGATGTTTCCGAATCTTAGCTATTGTAAGTTGTGCTGCTATGAACACATATATCCTTGTGCTGCATATATCCTTTCTGATTGGTGTTTCAGGTTTTTTAGAATATATTCCTAGAAGTGGGATTACTAGTCAAATTGTAGTTCCATATTTAATTTTTTAAGGAAACTCCACACTGTTTTCCATAATGGCTGCACCTGTCTACATCCCACCAGCAGTGCACTAAGGTTCTCTTTTCTCCACATCCTTGCCAGCACTTGTCATTTGTTGATGTGTTGATGGTAGCCATTCTGACATATGTGAAATGATACCTCTTTGACTTTAAATTTGCATCTCTCTGATAATCAGTGAATGAGCATTTTTCATGTCTCTTGGCCATCTGTATGTCTACTTTGGAGAAGTGTCTATTTAGGTCCTTTGCACATTTTTTAATTGGATTGTTTGTCTACCTTTTATTAAGTTGTGCGAGTTCCTTATATATTTTGGATATTAGCTGTTTATCAGATATATCATTGCCCAATATGTTCTCCCATACATACATTTTGTTGATGGGTTCTTTTACTGTACAGAAGCTTTTTATTTTGATGTCAACCCGTTTGTTTATTTTCTCCTTAGTTTCCTTTGCCCTAGGAGATTATCTGTAAACATATTGTTATGAAAGATGTCTAAGATGTTACTGCCTATGGTTTCTTTTAGAGTTTCTATGGATTCCTGACTTACATTTAAGTCTTGTATCCATTTTGAGTTTATTCTTGTGTATAATGTAAGTTGGTAGTCTAGTTTCATATTTTTGCATGTATCTGTCCAATTTCCGCAATACCATTGGACCTCAAGGCGCGCCTCTGCCTGGTGGGGCTTGACAGGGGACCTTAAGGTGCACCTCCCGCCCCAGTGCTGGGCCGGGGGATCTCAGGCTGCTCCCTCTCAGGCCAGGAGACCTCAGGTCTCACCCCTCGGGCACCAGGGGACCTGAAGCTGCACCCTCTGCCCAGTGGGGCTTGAGAGGTGATCTGAGGCTTCACTCCCCCTACCAGGCAGGGCTTGACTGGGACCCTGAAGCTGTGCCCCCCAGCCGGGGGGGGTTTGATTGGCGACGTTAAGGCCATGTCCCCCCACCTGGAGGAGTTTGACAGGGACCTTAGGCTGCACCACCCGCCCTGGCACTAGGCCAAGGGACTTCAGGCCTCACTCCCCACCCTGGCGCTGGGCTGGGAGACCTGAGGGTGTGCCCCCCACTCAGTGGGGCTTGATGGGGTTCTGAGGCTGTGCCCCTCTCCCAGCGCCAAGCCAGGGGACCTGAGGCTGCGCTCCCCCCACCTGGCGGGGCTTGACAAGGGTGGGGCTGGCCGAGTCTGGATCTTGCCCAGTGGGGTGAGTCTGGCTGGGTCTAGGTCTCCTGTGATTTTGAGGCGCTACGGGTGGGCAGGGACTTGACTCTGGGTCCTGTAGCGCACCCCAGATCCTGACAGGAGGAAGGTTTTCATATACATTTTACTAATTTTCTTTCATCTCTGACACTTCTATTATAGAGAAAGGGCTAATAGCAATATTCAAATATTTCCTCTAATTAATCTCCTTTAATTTTGTGCCCTGGGTCACTAGTATAATAAATAAATACCTAATCACTATGCTGTACACTTGAAACTAATATAACATTGTATGTCTACTGTAATTGAAAAATATTTTTAATTTACAACCATAGTGTAAATTAGGCTTTTATCTCTCCTGTCTGTGGGGACCCACTTCAGACCTGGATGGCAGAGGAAACCACGCCTGTCAGCATTTTGTGTACCTTATTGATTCTGAAATGTGTGCACTTTATATTGGATGTATGTATATTTCTACATAAGCAGAAAAATAGGGTTAATTTTGAAACAGAGAAGATGAAACAGGGATGTCTCAAAATTAAATGTATTTATGTGTTGGACTATAAATCATTTTAATTAATTTAGTTGATTAGTATAGGGTTAATATCACAGTGGCTCTCAGGCTGAATTCATCCCATTTTGATATGTCCTAACTTAACTTCCACTCTCACAACCTCAGTTATAGAGACCTTTTCCATCCTGTGTGCAGCTCCCTCACCTCCTCCCAAGGGTGTAGTGTGTGTGTGTGTGTGTGTGTGTGTGTGTGTGTGTGTGTATGTGTGTGTGTGTGTGTGTCCATGCTCACAAGTGGCTGATGGGGGAATTGATCCCAGGCACCGGAGTGAGAGACAGGTGAGGAGTGACAGAGCTGGAGGGACAGACCATGGGAAGCCACTGCTCAGTGTGACCAGGCAGAGGCGGCCTACACCTCCCAGGGGCCTGTGAATGCACCTCAGAGCCATTTGCCACTGGGCACCAAGGCGCATGCGTGAATTATGAGACACCCACAGCTCATTGTGGTTCATTCGCTCGCTCCTGGATTTGCTTCTTAATGGTCCCCAGACAAACTGTCTGGTGGCACAGATGTTAATTACTGAGACTCCTCTTAATTAGTCTTGTGAGTTACTCATTCTGGAACCTTGACAGAAGCTCAGCCGCTTGGTCCCCGAAGACAGACCAGGGAGCTTAGCGCCTGACTCTCCGCCTCTGTCTCCGCTCAGGACCCAGGGACTTCAGGTTTGTCAGGCCCTGAGGCCCCCCGCCCAGGGGGACGGGAAAAGAAGTGCTCAGAACGCAAGGCATCGGTAAAAGCTCTTGCACCTGCAAGCTCAGCGCTCTGAAACCCTCCAGACCCCCACCAAGCTGCTGCGGAGGCCAGCGGCCCGGGCGAGCTGGCATCCCTTCCTGCTGGCTTGCCATTTCCTTGCTCCGCTGGTGCCATGTGCCATGTGCCACGTATGGAGCACATTGAGGAGTGCTGTGCAGATCAGTCCATTAAGTGCTAACCTGCTCATTATGTGCACAGAACTGGGGGCCAGGGAGGCCCTGGTGGCATCAAGCTCCTGGCTCTTCCTAGAACGCTCATGGGACCCAAGGTAGGCATTTTGAAAGAGTTCCCTGGAAACACCGCTGGTCTGTCCTTCTGGGCCCCCTTTCTTGGACCAGAACAACTGGTGGCAAAACAGCTTCCCTCACGCTGCAGAGCGGCTGCAGGCAGCAGGAGGCGGCGTGCTGGGTCAGAGAGCACGGGCAGGAGGAAAGCACAGGCAGGCCCCTTAGCCAGGAGGCAGGCAGACGCCACCTTGAGGGACTTCAGACCCAGCATTCCCTCCAGAGCCTGTATGATCTCTCACAAGCAGAATTTAAACTGTGCTTTACAAAGTAAGGTGGGCTCTTAAGAAGGCGGTAGTTCAACACACACCACCATGGAAGATGTCAGGCATCATAAAAACAAGCAAGGGACTGCGCAACAGGCATACTATAATCCCATTTGTGTAAAGTCATATTATTACAAACCATATAGAGTGTACATACGTTTATAAATGGATCAAATAATGTCTAATGGGCAATACGCACAGCTACTTGTATGTTTCCTCTGGGAGAAGCAATTGGTGGTAGGGGAGGGAAGAAAAGGCTTTTATTTGTTACTAGAGGCCCAGTGCACAAAATGTGTGCGTGGGGGGTGGGTCCCTCAGCCTGGCCTGCACCCTCTCCAATCCGGACATTCCTCTCGCAATCTGTGGCTGATGGCTCCTAACTGCTCACCTGCCTGCCTGCCTGATTACCCCGAACTGCCTCTGCCTACCTGTCTGAAAGCCCCTAACCCCTCTGTTTGCCTGCCTGATGCCTCTAACAGCTCCCCTGCTGGCCTGATCGCCCCTAACTGGCTCTGCCTCAGCCCCTGCCACTGTGGCTTTGTCCAGAAGGATGTCCAGAAGACGTCTGGTCTATCCAGTCTAATTAGCATATTACCCTTTTATTAGTATAGATATTACACCAAAATATTAAAAATATATTAGAGAAGAATACATTTTTTAAAATTACCTAAAGAAAGTTATTATTGCAAAACACTGTTTTGACAATTAAGCTGGAGCCTTAAGACATTTTGCAGCAAAAGAATTGGAGAGAACCAGGGACATGGGTTTCATGATTTTGAGGAAATCTTAGGAAGACAGAGCTCTTCACTGCAAGAGTGTTAAGCTGCAAACTTGACGAAAAGTTTGTGGTTTTAGAAATCTAGTATATTCTTCTTACCTTAAAAGCATGACGCTACTTAAAAGGAAGCATGCCCGGGGTTTGGAGTCTGAGAACTGCGCTCACATCCTGCCTCTGTGCTCACGAACTGCATGACTCCACGAGCACACTCATCCTCGCCAGCCTTCAACATCTCACCTGTCAAATGAGGAGGCTGACAGACTGGACCATGGTACCATTTAGTTAAGAGAATGTATGTAAAGGGCTTAGCTTATTGGCTGGTGAAAATTAAGCACACAGTAAATATTATCTATTTGTAGGTGCAGAATATTGTCCAGAATAGCCCATATACTCCCTGGGAGTTTTATGCACTATATCCCAATTCTGCTGAACCCAAATGATTTGCTATGCCCATGAATCATGGCTGAAACACTTCAAGATCCAGCTCATAACTCACTGTCTCTCATCTCTCCCAGGCATCAGCTGCCCCAGGAGCCTGAGGCCAATTATGGGACCTTTGTTGGGGGCCGGCTGAGTGGACCTATTCCAGGACAGTTACTGTGACCTTGTTTGACAGATGTGAACATCTGGTCTTCACAAGATCTGCCTAATGCCGATGAGCGGTGCTGTTGTCACTGTAAAGCTCTCCTCATTGTACCCACAGCCATCTCTATGAGCTGAGAGTTCAAAGCAGCAGCCAGCTCAATTCTCCATCGCGCTGTCCAAAAGCACATCCTGCAGTGCTGGAATGTTCTGTAGCTGTGCTGTTGAAAACAGCCACTTGCGACAGGCAGCAATAGGCCACGTGAAATGTGGCCCGGAGATCCACGGCAGCTGGCATGCAGCATGGTTTGCTCTTCGTTCCTGGCTGAATAGACAGAGCTTTATTCTTGGGCCACTCAGAGATGCAGTGAGCCACCCAAAAGCCTTCAGTAAACTTCATCTCTGCCTAAACTAAGTGGAGATATTTCTCATGTCTACAACTAAGGACTCTGACTGATAATAGCAAAAAACCTACGCAGGAACATTAGCCAAGAGGGAAGTGTGTTTGTCAGTCAGGTTAGGTAGGTTTAGCTGCAGTAACAAACAATAACTAACAATCCAAAATCTCAGTGACTTGTGCCACCAGTTTATTTCTCGTGCTACATGCCATGGCTGCCAGGGATCATTGGCTTCTGGGTTTCCTGATGGTCTCACTATTCTTACCCTCCTTTTCCAGTTAGGAAGTTCAAGGCCCTCTTCTCTTTGAGTATTGGTCAGCAACAAGACTCCGGGTAAAAAACAAACAAAACCAGAGCCAGGTCTTTGAGCTCTAACTCATCCTGAGCCCATTCACTCCTCTCTCCTTCACTGCCACCTCCTAATCCAAGCCACCACTAGGTCAGCTGCTGGGTTCCCTCACTGATTAATGAATTAAATTAAAACCTTTAATAAGTATTTGTTTTATATTTGTGTGAGAGTCATAATTTTCCCCTTTTGGGAAAATCATCTTTATCACTGTTCTAGCCACTTGACTGTGGCTGCACTCCATAACAGCTTTCTTCACTTAGCCAGACGGCTATTACCTTAGGAGGAAACAAGCATGCCTCCTCTGGTTTAAGCCTCTCATAGGCTTCTGTCCTTCTTAACGTAAATCTAAAGCCACTGCTTGGTCTAGAGGCCATGTAGGTCTAGAGGCCATGTAGGCCATGTAGGATCGGGGTCCTGGCCACTTCTAGCTCATCTCTGATCATTGTCCCCCTCAATCAGAGCATAGGGGAAAATTGTGCTTCCATGGAAAATTGTACATTATGTAGATTTTTTTGAAAACATCCCTTCAAAATATCTGATTCTGAGTCTATGGAAGTATTTCACAATTCTGAAATTTGACAATGCAGTTCTTGTCTCTAGACATACAAATCTCTCTAGTCGAAGTTCTACTGACTTCTCTCCCCCCTGCTGGCAGAAGCTAGTTGTGCCTCCCTTTGCGCACTCATTTCAATATTCCTTTACTCCATGTAAATTCGTGCTGTTGGGAGTTCTTCCTTGTTTTTTGTTTGTTTGTTTTTAATCTTTGTCCCAAGATATTTTTTTCATTGCTTTTTTGAAAAACTGGAAGGGAGAGAGGGAGGAAGGAAGGAGAGGGAGAGAGGGAGGAAGGAAGGAGAGGGAGAGAGGGAGGAAGGAAGGAGAGGGAGAGAGACAGGAGAGAGAGAGAGAGAGAGAGAGAGAGAGAGAGAGAGAGAGAGAGAGAGAGAGAGAGAGATATCAGTGTGAGAGAGACACATCAATTGGTTGCTTGGTTGCTCAGGATAGAACCTGTAACCGACATACATACCTTTAATCAGGAATTCAACCTGAGACCCTTTTGTGTGCAGGCTGATGTTATAACCATTGAGCGATACTAGCCAGGGCATGACTTCTTTAAACCATTGTCTCTTCCCAACTGTTCCTCTGGCACCTAGTTAAGTGCTTAGTACACGGTCAGACTCAGTAAGTAGCTCTGGTGTGTAGTAGCTACGCCATCTCGGTTTGAGTAAATGCACACTAGGATGTGTGTGGAATGAGGAGACAGCTTAAAGACGCATTTCTCAGAATGTGTCCCCTTCTTTGAGCAGCACGTGACATGATGTGCTCCATAGTTAAACACAAGGGCCCTGAGATAAAATGAAATCTGGATTTGGTCACAGGTGTGCCACTTAGAATCTGTGGAAGCTTGGGCAAGTGTTTTAACCTATTTGAACTTTAACCTTCAATATAAAAGGAAACAATGCTAAGACCATTAACTCTAGGATTTTCATGAATATGCAAGTAAGATAGCAGGTGAAGAAGTTAGACAATGAGTGGCATACAGTAAATGCTCAAGAAAATAGAACAGTTGGCCCGGCTTTCTTCTAGCTCAGTCCTTGGAGGCTTCACTCCTCTCACTCTCTCTGGCCACATTACAAGGAAATTGCATTAGCAGTCATGCAAAGTAAGGTGTTTGAGCTTGAAAAGCTAAAGAGTCCTCTTCCCTGGGGGAAATAACCCATATTCAAAGTATTGTTATGGGGATTCAGCAGGTAAGACAGAAAGGAGTTCATTTTCATCTTAATTTTAGTAGAAATGTTTGTGAAAGTAAAAGGACAGTGACAAATGACATAGGCAGAAGCTTGATGAAAGACAGAGGAGTTAGCGTCTGTAAACAGCTTGACAGGGTGGGGGACCAACATCAATTTTCATTTCAAAGCGAAGGATGGAATAAATACACTGGAAAGCCATCTTTTACCTGCATACTGACAGAACACAGCTGTGTTTCTGGAAAGGGAGGCATCGCTCAAAAAACCTGAGGGCCAGGACAAATAAATGTGAACATTATTTTGCAAGTAATATATGGGGGCTTCTATTTTTCATTCTTTCATGTTTACAATTCTCAAATGGAGTGTGAATTTTACAATCCTATGAGTGCCTAACCCAGATGAACATGTTCTCTTAACTAAATCTTTATTTTTCATTCATGCCACTTTCTCTCTGAAGATCCTTTGCAGGAAAGATCATGGAATGCAGGTCCAAGTTTTATTCGTTGGAAAAACAGGACCAAATCTATGTGCTGATGAGCTGGTTTGAATGGAGTTATTTCTGTTCTCATAAATGAGCAGAATAAAAATAATATGTTGTGTGCATGTTTATTTTAACCTTTTTGATGCAGAGTGTAATGATTATGGTGGAGAACAAGGAAGGCAGAGCACAGGGAGCAAATAGCATAGGAGGTGCCATTGAACCCGGGGGATCACCTGCAGTCAGAGGTACAAACACACACACTTGGCATGGATACACTGACAGGGAAGGCTGTTGCTCCCTCTCTGAGCTAGCGCGACCCTGCACCACACTTCTCACAAGAGCCCGGGGGTCTGCAGTGGGCTGCTTGTCTGGGCAGTCTCTGACCTCTGCACCTTCCATCTGTGAAACCAGAGGGGTAGGAAGACCGTCTGGTTTGTCCCAGCCCCGGTGCCAGTCCCGCATGCTGGCTGTCGTTTGCTTGTTTAGGTAGAAAAAGAAATCGCTTTGACTAACATTTGAACCTGAATTGGAGGATTAGAACAAATGCAGACTTTTATGTTACATTTTTTCAGTTTAGACGCCATGGATTTTTCCAACACTTGAGCGATGATGATATACAGTAAATCTCAGTGTATCCATATGATGGCTCTTAAGCAATAATTAAAAGTTATATTCACAAGAACACTCAGGGCCTCGGAGTATGCTCTCTATATAATGTTAAGAAGAGAAGAAGAATCAGGAAACTAAATGGCATGAACAGAATTATAGCAATACTCCAAATTACAGAAAGAGACCAGTGTCCACATTTTAACAGTGGTGACTCCTGTCAGTGAAATTATGGCTGAACTGTTTGTCTACTTCTCTGTTTACCCTTTTTCCATACTATTCTGTATATTAAATAGTCTCTTTGTTCGCTGTTCATTTCTACCGAGCGTGTTCTATTTTCTGGTTGAGATGCACACGCTGAGCAGTGCTCCCTGCGCTGGGTGATGGGTTTCTGTGTCTGCGGCTACAGCTCCGTGACACGTGGCTGACCCCGCACAAAGGCCGGCCGCTGGGGTATAGCCTGTCCTCGAGACGGAACAAAGCACTCGCAACTGAATAGTGTGGAATCCCTGGCCTCGCTGTTATTAGGACCATGCACCACCCAAAGGAACTGGACATCCACAAATGACCTTTAAACAATTGAAATTGAATAGATCGCCCTGAGCTAGAAATAGGCCTGACACTGTAGGTGGCAAGGCTGCCATACAGGTGTTTCACAGAACTTACTTATGATTCAATACTCTTCCTTGGCTAAAGGAGAATAGACAGTGCCAGAATCAAGTGCCAGTAGGCACTTACTGAAAACATGTTTGTGCCAAGCCCTGTGTGAAGCTCTGAGGATAGAGGATGAGTGAGATTGAGTCCTGATCACTAAGAACGCACATCCTCGTTGATACAGTTATGCTGCCATGTGATGAGAGTGGAGATGGGAGCAGTACAGAGAACCGTGGGAGCTCAGCCAGGTACCTCGGAATTAGCCAGGAGATGAGTGAGCGTGTGAGGCTCCTTCCCAAAGGAAAGGCCCCTGCGCGGAGAGGAGCAGGTGCAGGCGCTGGTCTGGGGAGAGCTGGGAGAGTGGGGACCTCAGGCAGTGGGAGCAGCAGAAGCAAAGCCAGGAGGCAGGAAGCAACAGGGAGCCTGACCTGCAAGCCACACAGCCGGCTGCAAAGTGGGAGCAGAGAGTGGGGAGGAGACTAGAGAGGACAGAGGGGCCAGATTAAGCAGGCCTTATCACTCGGTGAGAAGAATAGCCAAGAAATTAAAAACTATGGCCTGTTGGCCAAATATGGCCCATCACTAAGTTTTGTAAAAGACACAAGTTAAAAATGTTTTTTCTACCTTAACAATTTAAAAATATTTGTACAAATACCTACATAACACCCACAATTTTGCCTAGGCCTGAAAAACCTAAAATATTTACTATCTTGCCTTCAAGAAAAATTTTCCTGAACTAAACTTTACCCTAAGGAAATGGGAAGCCATGGAGGGACATGGACTTGGGAGTGAACTTGGGGAACATGACTGGGGTCAGGGAGACAGCTCGGAGGCTGTGGAAGTGATAGGTGGCATGTGTTGGAGGCAGTAGTAGAGAGAAGTGGATCTCTGAGGAGATCTTCAGCTCAGTTTTCCATGTTTCCCTGAAATGCCTGGAGACATGGGCATGGTGTTCACCAGCTGCTGCACACGGAAATCTGGGTTGAGTTCTAGTCTCAGAGGAATCAGCAAATAGGGGCGCTGGAAATATGCAAATGGGTGGGGCCATCTGGATTAAGGACATGTCTGAAATGAGGAGGTCTAAGGACCACCGGCAGAATTTGAGGAAGGATGAGGAAATCAGAAAGGAGATGAGAATAAGTGGGAGAGAGGTAGAAGGAGAATGGGTATATGTTCTCACAGAAGCCAAAGAAGCAAAGGGTTGTGAGGGAAAAAAGATGGATGGAAAAGTATTTCCAAGTGGCTAAGACTCCCAAAGTATTTGGGACTGAGCAAATGTCCTTTGCATTTGACAATTGGGATGATTGGTAAAGTTACAGAGTTTTCCATAAAGGAAAAGTTGAATTTTCTTAGAGGAAACATTGGGTAAAATTTCCCTTATAATTTCCTGTGTAGATTCCTGAAGCTATTTGTTGATCTTGAGGTTTATAGAATCATGGGATTTATTCATTGCCATTTGTAAAAAAAAAAAAAAACATTCAAAGAGAAGGTATTAAAACAATCTGACTTAGTCAATGGATCAAGAGCTTATATTTGAATTAGTGATAAAATGATTATGCCAGTTGATGTAACAGACAGTTCATACAGAGATAATACATGACTTTCCCAAAGCATAAAAATTTTAAAATATTACTTTAAAATAAAAGGGGCAGGTGGCATAAACTGGAAGGTTAGCAATGAAGCATGTGCTCCCAGCAGTAAAGTCCTGGAAAGAACAAGGGAACAACTGAAACTAAAAATGCACTCATGGACAAGGTTAGGAGAATGTGCGTATTACCTTAACAAAGCGAAGTATTGGTCAAGAAAGAGGCTGGGATATCAGCAAGTAGGGGACATTAAGAACAGCCTTTCTTTGCTTGCCAGAGTCCCCTCTGAAATATATCCCAAACCTTCTCGCTGAGAAGCCCCGTCTTTCATTCTTTTAGTTCAAGAGAAACACCTGCCATTCACAGCTCTGGCTGAAGAATGCCCAGCTCCTGGCCAGCGAGGGCCCTAATTTCTTGCTCCACAATGATTGGTTCAGGGTTGGGCTCCTGACCCGTGTGGACCAATGAGAATCAGGCTTGGGTGGTTCCGTAGCGCTGGAAAGAAAAAGCCAGGCTCTTGCTCCTGGGACTTCTAAACCAGAAGGGAGCATGCTGGGAGCCAGAGGTGACTACTTGCCACTCTGTGGCTTCCTGGGAATGAAGCTTTCAGAGTGGAGAATGGAGCCGAGAGAGGGAAAGAGGCACTTTCCTGGTGACGTCACTTAGGTCACCGGATTCAGCCATTCCAGAAGCAAGACCTGGGAGTTTCAGTTGCAGCAGCCAAAGAAGTTCCCTTTTTCCTTAAGGTGGTTTGGTTTCAGTTTCTGCCATTTGCAATCAAAATGGTCCAAATTGATCATGCTAGGGATATCTGGGAAAGAAATGCTATCACTTTCAGATATCCCCAAGTTGTAAGTGTTATAGGTGTTCCAAAATGTGATCATTAACTAAGGCATTTGGTTTAAAGAGGGTGAATCACCACTGATGGGTCAACAAAGAGGAGATTATTGTGTCAAGCTAAGGATTGCTCACAAAACTCAAGAGCACGAATTAAGGTCAGGCACCACAATGGATAATAAATTATCTCTAGGAAGCCAGCAGGAGCCAAGAGATGTAGTGGTTACTGGTGTGCATACATCAGTTCAGCCTGCAGGTAATTGGGCCAGGCTTTTCAAGCTTCAATTCTCAAACCCTGAAGGGTGGGGGTGGTGAGAAAGCGAAATAGATGAATGCGACTGGCTTAGCCTAATATAGGCATCCACCTCTGATCCAATTGCTGTGGCAAAAAGATGTGTCCCCGCCTCTATTGCCCAAAGAGCCAAAGCAGTTATTACCCCAAACCGACAGAATTAGAAAAAGAAGAAGACATGAGGAGGCACCACAGGCAAGCCCGGGATTGGCAGCTCGGGTCCTAGACAGGCCGGCTGCCTTGCTGTCCGTTCCCTCCCTCCTCAGGTCCACTGCCCTGCTTGGCCACGCCCCAGCTCAGCGCCATCAGCGCTACTGAGCGAGCTGTGTGTTTGAAAATCACTGTGAAAATATATCAGTTACTCTTATGAAGCCAGGTATGTTGAAACAAAAGATCTGAGCTCACAGAGTAGAAAGAACATATCTTTGGAGTCAGATCTTTGGCTTCAAACCCTAACCGTAACGGCACTTCTATTATAGTTGTGTGACCTCAGGCAAGTTCTCCAAATACCATTTCCTCAACACAAAGCAAGGATAAGAATATCTACCCTACAGAGCGAATGTAGGATTTAATTAAAATGTCCCCAGATATGAATTTCCTAGCCCAATACCTGTGGCACTCAGTAAATGTTAACTGCCCTCAATATGAGTTATTCAGCTACATTATTATTATTTATCCCAAGGTATATCCACCCCTAATCTAAGAGAGCTTTCATGATGACCCTTCAATAATCCCTTCTGGAAAAACAGGTTCCCTTTAAACGCTGGTTCTTAACCAGCGAAAATGCCCAGGGATCTTTTTAGAACTGCCAGCCTGCGCCCCACTTACACCAAATGAACCGCAATCCATCTCTAAGCCGGGCCTGGGCGTCTGTATTTAAGAGCTCCATGTGGAAGATTAAAAGGTCACTCAGTGTTTGCAGAATGAATAAATGTGTGAATAAATAAACAAGTGAATAAGTGAGAAAAGTCTACAATGAATGATTAATAATAAACTGGGGCAAACAGGTTAAATTATGTGCTCTGATACACGATTTAAAATTACATTTACACACAAATAAAATGTTTAAAACAGCTGCCCAAAGAGAGTGCTGTCGGCTGTATCCAATCACAGAGCACTTTGTCCCTGCGCGGTGGCGCTGTCTTCTGCTCTTCAGACCTTGGCGAGCCAGGCGTTAGACGTTGGCGAGCCAGGCGTGTGGTGCAGAGGGCGTGACCGCAGCACCCAGGGCCCCTGCAGAGCGGGCATGGCCATGGCGCGGTGGCAGCGCCACCCTGTCGGCAGCCTTTGCTTCATGGTTGTGTCTTGGGTCCTTTGCTCTCAGAGAGGGAGCTGTGGGCAGCCTGGGAGGCCCCAGCCAGTGGTCCTCAGGGAGGGTCCCCTCCTGGACCAGGTTCTGGAGTTTCCTTTCAAGTGGCATGCAGACCACTTCTTCTTCCAACACAGACTCCACCACAAGCAACTAGAGATGTTGGTAAGGACAGACGGAGCTTGATCTGGGCTCTTGGGCTCAGTTTAACCCATACAAGGCTGCGGGGGGAAAAGCCCTCACTAAGCAGAGCTCTGAACTCAGGTGACGTACAGCTGTGTCACTCACAGGGCACACTGGGAACCATGGCAGCATGTGAACTTAAGAAGTGGAGGCCCTCAGGAAATAAGCAACGAATTAGAAGGATTTTAGGAGAAATATATCATAGCTATTGGGAAAAGAAAAATTGCTTTCATTTTTATTGGAAGTAAGTTATCCTGCTAGAGAGATAAGAGAAAATAAAGTAGTAAATTAAGCTGGATTGATAAGTCACTCGGTAAAATTATTGCCGGGCTGAGTAAAAAGGAAAGGTAAGGATCTTAAACACCCTGGGAGTCAAAGGAGGAGACACCGCACATCCCGCCGCAGAGCCAGGTGCCCAAGGGCGTTGGCATGTGATGGGGTGTGAAATAATAGAGGAGCTGAGATGCAGGCAAACTGGAGTGCGCATTCCTTTTCTTTTTTTCTTGTTTTTTAAGGAACAGTGGAAGAGAGTGGGAAAGAGAAGCATCAATGTGAGAGAAACACATAGATTGGTTGCCTCCTGCATGAGCCCTGACCAGGGCCCAAGCTGGGGATGAGCTTGCAACCAAGGTATGTGCCCTTTATCGAGAATCGAACCTTGGACCCTTTGGTCCACAGGCCGACACTCTATCCACTGAGCCACACTGGCTAAGGTTGCATCTCATATGTTTAAAGTGTCCACCACTTGGTTTTAGTCATGTCACCAACCTCTAGTCCATCAAAGAGAAATTGGAAATCCAGATTTTTTCAACAATTTTTTAATGTTGAAAACAAGTGCACTAAATTCGCCAAATGAAGCATGTCGGTAGGCTGGGTCTGGCCCGGGGGTACGTTTTGAGAACTCTGGGGTAAGAAACAAGTATGCACAGGTGGCGGACCCTTCCGGAACTGGGTTTGGATCGCATTGAACACAGAGCAGCTGCACCAAGGGAGGTGTGTGCTGGCCGTTGGAAGGTGCTGCCTGGTCTGTGAAAGGAGAACAGCGTCCTCCTCTGGCTGCTCTGAAGACTGCAGCAGCTCAGCCTCCGGGTCCCGGCCCCAGGCAGGGAGCACCACCGTGTGAGACCACTGCCCTCCACAGGAGAGGCCTGCACACCCAAGGAAAGAAATTGTCTTAAAAGTTCAAGCACGAAAGAATCTTAAACACAAAACAAGTGGGGAAATCTGAGTCATAACTTACTGAGTAATGATTTAAAAATCGCATTAGAAGGTAAAAACAACAAAATCCACCCTGCCTCCTCTCCTCCCCAAAAGAGACTATGAATTGGCTATCTCTTAAAGTGGTGTTTTTCATTATTACCCCCTAATGAGCGTTTAAGCACTTTTTTTCTCTAATCATTACCCGAAAGTGAAAATTTAACAGCGCGGGTACCTCTTTAGGCTCTGTGTGTACACCTGAGCACTGCACACAGAGGAGTAGCTCATTTCCCAGGCTTTAGAAGAATTAGTATCATCAGCATGTCCACACAGGCCAAAGCCATCTGCCAAACCTTCAGTGGCTTTTTTTTTTTTCTTTTTTTTTTTACAGGAATTGAAAAAAGTTCTAAATTTGTATGGAACCAGAAAAGACTCCAAATAGCCAAAGTGATCTTGAGGAAGAAGAACAAAGCTGAAGGTGTCCCACTTCCTGTTTTCAAACTATAATCCAAAGCTATAGCACAAATCAAAACAGGGTGAGAAGCAGATACATAGACCAACGGACAGAATCAAGAGCCCAGAGTGAACCCACCCCTAACATTTGACAAGAGAACTCAGTGGGGAAACCATTGTCTCTTCAGTAAGTGATGCTGGGAAAACTGGAGAGCCACACGCAAAAGAATGAAACTTGTTCCGTAGGTTATGCCACTCACAAAACTACCTCACATGGACTAAATATGTAAATGTAAGACCTAAAACTGCAAAACTCCTAAAAAAAAATAAAGACAAAAATCTCCTTGACATTGGGCTTGGCAACAAACAGGCTTTTGGATGACACCACAAGCAAAAGCAAAAATCAGCTAGTGGGACCACATCACTTCTTTCTTCTCAGCATAGAATCCATCACAATGAAGAAGTATTTGCAAATGACACATCTGATAAGGGGTTAATATTCAAAATGCATAAAGGATTTATACAACTCAACAGCAAGAAAAAGAAAAAATCAAATAATTCAATTTTAAGATGGACAAAGGACCTGACTAGACATTTTTACAAAGAAGACATACAGATAGCCAACAGGAACATAGAAGGGTGCTCAAAGTCATAAAGGAATACAAGTGAAAACCATAACCAGATACCGCCTCATGTCCCTTAGAATAACTATTAGCACAAAAGATAAGTGTCGGCAAAAGTGTGAAGAAAGGGAACTCCTTGTGCACAATTGGTGAGACTAGGAATGGGTGCAGCCTTTATGGAGAGCATACGCAGGTTCATAAAAAAATAAAAAATGGTACTAGATGTGATCCAGCAATTCCACATCTGGGTTTATATCTGAAGAAATGTAATCACTATCTTGAAGAGATATTCAAATTCTGTTAATGGATAAAGAAAATGTGTTTATTTTCTAAACAGATGTGGCTTAGCAGTTCAGCATAGAACTCTGAATCAGAAGGCTGCAGTTCCATTCCCTCAGGGCACATGCCAGGGTTGAGGGGTCGATCCCCAGTCCGGAGAGCAGTCAATCAACAATTCTCTCAGCGCTGATGTTTTTATCTCTTTCCTTCCTCTCTGAAATAAATTTTAAAAAGAAAAGAAAATGTGTTTAAGAGAGAGAGAGAGTAATGTTTACTCCCAAGTCAATTTTTACCTCTTTTTAATGATATTATTTCTGCTGAGGATGATATTTTAAAAAGACCCACAGCACAGATTGAGTTCTAACATTTTCACTTCACTTTGAAATTAGAAATAATGAATATAAACCTTACTGTTTCACAACTGGAACATCATAAATGCACGATAAATTATGGCTATTATCATACTCATTAATATACTAAAGGCCCATTGCAGGAAGAGATTCGTGCAATAGGTCTTCCTCCCCTTGGCTTCCAGCACCAGTTTTTCTCCCGCACCTGGGATCCAGGCCTTCGCTCTGGCCAGAGTCTGCCATCTTTTTTTTTTTTTTTTTTTTTTTTAATATATTCTATTGATTTTACACAGAGAGGAATTGAGAGAGACAGAGAGTTAGAAACGTCGATGAGAGAGAAACATTGACCAGCTGCCTCCTGCACACCCCGCACTGGGGATGTGCCCACAATCAAGGTACATGCCCTTGACCAGAATTGAACCTGGGACCTTTCAGTCTGCTGGCCGACGCTCTATCCACTAAGCCAAACCGGTTTCAGCCAGAGTCTGCCATCTTTGTGTTTGCTGCAGACTTTGGAGTCTGCAATCTTGTCTTCGCTGCAGCACTCTGCTCCTGTAGATCCCTCTGTCTCCCCACATACCCCTCACCCTCCCTCTCATAGCAGGCATCCTGCCCCACCTGGCCACTCAGAGCCTGAAGCACCTGGGCAGCCACCATCTTTGGCCTTCTAATTTGCATACTCAATTTGAGCGTAGTGGAGGTATGGTCAATTTACATGTTTGTCTATTATTGGGTAAGATAATAATAAAAGCATGATATGCTAATTATACCAGATATCCTTCCAGAAGTCCTTCCGGATAACCTTCCGGACAGACGAAGCTATGGCTTCCCAGGTCCCAGGTGTCTGCTGGTGGCTGGAGGGAAGCCTGGGTCCCGGATGCCTGCCAGAAGCCCAGGTTCCAGGTGCCAGAGGGAAGTCAGTGCAGGCAGCTGGCGGAAGGAAGGCCTGCTCTTGCATGAATTCCTGCATTGAGCCTCTAGTAAGATGTATGGAGGTTTGAGAGGGCAATTCCATGGAGCACTGGTGTCATGAGATGTCGAGAGACATGCCCTCTTTGAGGACGGTGGCCCTGCTACAGACCTTTATGAAGGCAATTTTACAGCAGGTCAGAAACTCCAGCGGCCCCTCTGCACATGTCAATCCCCAGGAGACCCTGTTCTCTAAATGTCATCAGTGGTGCCTGCTGCATCCCCACCTGTTACCGGGAGGACTGGGGTGCTTGCGATGTTGCCAGGAAAGGAGCTTACTGAGCCTCGCATGGGAGGATGAGTGACCCTTATTTCTATGGGATTAAATCCCTGGTCTCCAATGTCCCTTCCCTCCATCCCACGGTGGAAAACGTCCAAGCTTGTCTTCAGCAGGGCAAGAAGCAAGGCCCCTGCCCAGAGTTAATGCTCCATATTGAAGTCCAGTCCAGGCCAGCATCTGGCCAGCTTAGCTTGTGTCCCCAGCTGCAGTCCATTGCTGAGGGTCCACATGGCCAGAGGCTATGCAGCCACTCAAGGCCACATAGCGGGTGAGTGCGGATCATGGAGCAAGAGAGGACCAGAAGGAGCGAGGGCAGGCTTCTTTGTTCACCTGGGACTATGTGTTTTCAGGCTTGGGAAGAACCAGAAACTTGTTCAAAATAGCTAATCAGCTTCCCACATTTTTGTGGGCTTGTTTTGGGGTCCACCCTCCTCGCCAATGGCCTTTTCCCCAGGCGAGACTGACAGATGAGCACCTTCCCTATGACACCCCTACTCCACTGCACATGCATCCATTTCCCCCTTTGTTCCATCCTTTCCCCAACTGGGCTGCAGGGAATGGTCCCCTGGCGAGTGTGCGGTTGTAGAGTCCTGTGACGCCTCTTAGATGACCATGTTCATAATGTCTGGCTTCCCCCTCGCTCTCTTTCTATTATTGATATTAATAACTAGATAACTGCTAAGATAACGTAAAAGATATTACTTGCTGTTCTTTGCAATACTCAGCATGTTTGTAAAATTCAAGGGAGAAAGTCATCTCAGCAAATATGTCCGATAGAATCATCATCTTTGCTTAAACTTAGTTTTTTTTTTTAAATCAATCTTTATTGTTCATATTATTACAAAGGTTCCTCATTACTTCCCCCCTCCACCAGGTTCCCACCCCACCCTCCGCCCCCTCCCCATCCCCCATTGTCCTCATCCATAGGTGCACAGTTTATGTTCAGTCTCTTCTTCCTTCCCTTTCCCCAATAGTAAATCCCTTTTCAGATAGTAAATCAGTTACTTAGCATTTTCTCATATCAATAATACCTCCACATGCCCAATGATACACTTCACACAAAAGACATTTCCCAATAGGTCCACTAGCCTCATCCAGGCCCCACCCAAGGCACTCACAGATCAACACCCCAGCCCTATACTTATTCAACACATCCAAATCTAAGCCTTCATCACTTGATTCAGCAGACCCTCAAGTTCCCACGAAAGTTTCCAGCCATGTCTGAGAGGCAGCTGTGGGGCAGGGGCAGGCGAGGAGCGAGCTGTTCCGGGCCTGGCTGCTCAGGGCCTGGCCTCTGTTGCTCTTGTTCATTCCACAACCAGCTGCTCCGGGTCTAGTCACTGCCGCTCCCGACCTAGTTGCTCTGGACTTGGCTGCTGCTGCTCCGGGCCTGGCCGCTCCCAGCCTGGCAGCCGCTGCTCCGGGCCTGGCCACACCCGACCAGGCTGCTCTGGGCCCGGCTGCCCAGGGCCCGGCCACTCCGAGCCTGGGCACTCCCAGCCTGGATGCTCTGGGCTTGGCTACTGCTGTTCTGGGTCTGGCTGCTCCCACCCCGGCTGCTCTGGGCCTGGCTTCTCCGGGCCCGGCCACTCCGGTCTGGGTGTTCCTGGACTTGCCACCCTGGGCTTGGCCGCCTCCGCCTCAGGCCTGGCTGCCACTGCCCCAGGTCTGGCTGCTCCAGTGCTGGCTGTTGATGCTCTGGTTCTGGCTTCTGCTGCTCTGGGGCCTGGCCGTTGCTGCTCCGGGCCTGGCTGCCACTGCCTTGTGCCTGGCCACTCTAGGCCTGGCCGCCGCTGTTCCAACATTCTGTCCTTTTTTTTTTTTTTTTTTTTTTTTAACGCATTTATGTTGCAATGTTGGCTGTTGAGTTGAGTTCTGACTTAGTCTTTGATTTTTCAAGAACTTCTTTGTATTCTTTCTTAAGTAATTTTACTATCTTTTGCTCTTACTTGATTTCTTCACATTGAGAACTTCTTTGGTTTCTTCCTCCTTGTCCTGGGAGCTCAGCAGGTTGGCTTGTGGCACCCCTTTGTTCTCCGTGGGCTCCCGCGCTGCTTCAGCCTGTTGCCGGGGACGGCGCCGCCCAGGAAGCAGCCCCCGGCCTTGGCTCCATTGCCCGTGCTCATCGGTGGAAGGCTCAGGGGCACCCCTCCCCCCCAGGGGCCCCGTCGCCCGGCTCCTTGCTGGTTCCCGGTTGGCTGGCGTCCTGCAGGGGCTCCTGCTCCTCACCGAGTTCCCCCAGCCCGGAGCTTTTTTCCTCCTTCCCGCTAGGGGAGTCCAGCATCAGAGTCAACAGACTGTCCTCTGTGCTCAGTGTGCGCAAGTCCGGGGGTCCGGCCTTTCACTGCTCTCCCCGGACTCCACCTCACAGCCCCGTCTCCCTCTGCCTGAGTCTGGGTCCCCAGAACTGGGGTTCGGAGCAGTCGGGACTGAGGCCCAGCGCCGCCGGAGGCCTTGTTTCTTCCGGCTAGGGTAACCCAGCATCAGAGTCAACATTCAGTCCTCTGCGCGTGCATTGCAACTCCCGGGGCCCTGCTTTCCGCAGCTTTTCCGCCTCACAGCCCCGTCTCCTCCTGGCGGAGCCTGGGTCCCCAGGGTCTGGCCCATAACTGGGGCTCAGCGCTGCTGGTTCGGGGGGCTCAGCGCTGCCAGTTCGGGGGTTCAGCCCAGGCTGGGGGTTTTATTTCCCGCTTAAACTTAGTTTTGGCTCTTACTTGTTTTGCACCCAGAGGTGAGCCTTCATCTTCTTAGCCTTATGACACCTACACCCCAAAGCCTGAGAGCTCGGAGGCTCCTCTGCCCGGCTTTGTGCCTGTGCGCAGGCACTGCCAGGAGCCTCCTCGCAGGCCTGCTCCACCGTGCTGAGCGGTGAGCCGGACTCGGAGAGAAAGGAGGCCACTCCACTGTGGCCCCTTAGTGGTCCGACTATGCCTCATGCCTGGCAGCTTTCACAGCAGCAAACCTATAAGCTGAACCGTGAGGATGATGGGAAACTGTGCCCCAGGAGGAAACCTCTGTGGATGATGGCAGAACAATTGAACAGTAAACATTGCAGACGATTGTGAACAAGCTTGGGGGAACTAGGACGGGTGAGGACATGTGCATGCTGCCTGCCTCGCTCAGCTGTGTAACTTGCCAGTAAAGGTTCTTTCCCCAGAGATTTCAGGAGTTTCCAACTGTTCAGGAGTTTCCAGCTGAGGGCTGGGATCAATGGCAGCACACATGAAAAAGAAACTAAAAAAGCTATAATTTGGGGGAGACTTCTATTTTAGCTCTCATCTTGTACTTTAATCATCTGTTTGGTTTTTTTCAAATAACTCGAAGACTCCAAAGTAGTGAGACTGCATTTTATCACCCAGTTCACTGCCAGAAACATCACTCTTAATAAGAGCTTGCTATAATTGTTACTAAACAATGAACCTATACCACCATTGATAAGGGGTAACTATTAGTATCCCTTCATAAAATGTATGCTTTTAAGTCAGATGGACGAGTTAGAATTTGGCCTGTTTCTTCACCTGTAAAATGGAAACAATGAGAGTGCCTGGAGCTATAGAGTTGCTGGAAGATTAAGCTAAAGCATGTGAGCTTTACATTGTAATGCATTCAGCTCAGTGCTTGGCACCTAGAAGGTAATACATTGTAACTATTATTACTATAGTCATGATTATATGATATAATAATTGATATAATATGATGATAATTGTTAAGAAGTTCCATCTGATAAAGAAATGATCTTTTAAAATTAGGAAATATGCTTTAAAATCATATATATTCAAATTTCCCTTGAAGATCCATTCATTGTTCTTAAGTCACCAAAACTCAGACTTTAGGAAAATAAAAACCAAGAACTAAGTTCCTTTATTTCTTTTGCATGTTGGCTGTGGCTTTTCTCCTCCTGAGGCAGTAGAGGCCAGGGTCTCATTTGAGGGATGTAGGGCGAGAGAGGAAAGCTCAGCTCCCGGCAGGGTCTGAGCGGGTTGCTGACCTTCATAAAGGTTTGTAGCAGGGCCACGGGCCCCCACTGCTGCACAGCGATGGCTGCCTGAGTGCTGATGTTGGAGAGGTGTCCCCACACCGAACAGAACGGCTCAGAGAGAGAGATCTCACAGAGAAGGCTGACCACCCAAGGCAGGCAGGAGGCAACATGGCATCCGCTCTCACCTGGATATCTCACTGCCATCCCGGAGCCTCAGTGATGGTTTGGCCTGCTGTGTGACAGAGCCATGACTGACTATCCTTGCCTTGAGCTCAGATGTGGGACCTCCACTAGCCCTGGCCATTTCCCTTTCCAGAAGATCAACGTGAGCAGACTCAAACATCACCACCATCCAGAGAACATCTGAAACGTCCCCAGCTCCCATGTCAGCTGGAACCACCACTGCAAAACACAACTGCAGGGCACTGGCCGGTCTGGTCCACCAGCCTCAGAATTCTAGGAACCGAAGGAAGGGAGTGTGGGGAGAGGAGGAGAGTAACCTGGACCGCAGCTCTTTGGAGAGCCAGCGGCTTGCAATCTGGAGGCTCACAGGCCAAATCCAGATTCGGACATGTTCTGTGTTGGTGTGCACAGTGTGGACACAACTTTTCATTGGCCGCCACCATTTCAAGATCAGGAGCATTCCCTGGCCGGTGGTGGCTCAGCTGGTTGGAGCATCATCCCATTCACCAAAAGGCTGTGGGTTTCATTCCCTGTCAGAGCACATACCTAGGATGTGGTTCTATTCCCGATAGGGGCCTGTAGGAGAGAAAAACAATTCATGTTTCTCTCTTGCACTCTCTTCCTTTCCCTCTCGCTCTAAAATCAATGGAAAAAAAATAACATATCCTCTAGTGTGAATTTTTTAAAAAATCAGATCTCTTACATGTAGTTTCTGGTTTCCCTTGAAAACTCAGATGCTCTGGCAGTACTGGGCCTGGGCCCCACAGGGTCCCGGTGGCTTTGGCTGGTGGCAGCGCTCCGCTCCAGGGATTGTCTCCCCACCCTCACCCCCACTCCAGTGAGCCCAGGGTGCCCCAGCCTTAGCGCTCCCCGGGTTTTGCTTTACTGAGCGCATGTTAGTTTGCACACGGCTCTTACATTTCCACGTCATGAGGTTTGTAACGCTATGGTCACACTATATCATGACTTTCTTTAGTAAAGAGAGAACCTGTGGTTTCACTCAGAGCAGGGACTGGGAATGACTGTGTGCCTTTTTAAAGATGCATCCCTCTCCCTTCAGCTGCAGTGTTGGGCTGACCCACACCAGGAGGCACTACTAGTGCTCACACTCATCTAGTTGGTGAAAAGCCCTTGACCCCGTGCCCTCTGCGCCTCAGCAGCCCTCAGCACTCAGCCCTCCCTCGGGCCCAGGGACCGGGTGGCGCGGCCCTGGCAGGGCTGTGAGGCCCCCGCTCAAGCTCCTCTGTGGGTTGACAGTGGCAGGTTGGGTTTGCCTATGTTTGTCCTTGTTTCTGCCTCCCAGAGACATCTCACCTCGTCAGTATCCACACGTGGTGTCCCAGCTGGTCCACAGGCTCCAACCTCACAGGGCCAGAGCTTCCTGGTCCCTCTGGTACCCAGGCGGGGAAAGTGTAAACTCCTCCTCCAAGAATCTGCCCTGGAGGGACCGCAGCCTCCGGGAGGATAGGGCAGGAGCCTCTGCTGAGGACGCTCCATTTTAACATGCTTCTGTTTGCTTCCTATTCTTCCCCCATTTCAGTTCCCACGTGTCACCCGGTCCCTGTGCCTAGAGCCTTCATGATGCTGCTGCCAACCCTGAACTTGACACTTCCCCAGGCTCGTTCCTTCCCATGCCCAGGTCTCCAGCTCAGCCTCCCTCCTCCAGGACCACCCTCCCGGCTGATGTGTGTTCCACAGCACCCACTGCCACCCCAGCACTGTGCTGCTGCTGCCTGTCGCGTGGCCACTTCCTGTGTACCATTCCCTCCGGCTCTCTTTACCGTGCTTGATGCCAGGGTCATTCTCCACATCTAGAAAGGTTCAGAAATCTGGAAAAGGGCTGCAAGTAAATTAATAAAGAGACTAGACACGAAATATAAGTTTGGAAGGCATTTTGGGGAGCCAGAGGAGACCTAGCTTCAGTAACCAAGTTCTCTGAATCTCTGGACCCCTAACTTTTTATTAACACAAATTGCCACAAAGCAAAGCAGAAATACATATCAAAGGTAAGGTTTGATATACAGTAGACTTTGTCAGGCTGGGAGAACTGCATCAGGCTGTCCCAGTAGCAGGCAATAATATGAGCAGATGTTTAGGTTTGGGGAAATGCTTTAGCTATTCCAGCAGGCAATAAGATGTATCTTCAGCTCTGCCAAAGCCTCAAGGTCCACCAACCTTTTGGTGAACTTCTTGCATTTATGACCTGCTGGAAGTAGCCCCCAGCAGCCTGGCACCGGGTAGGAACTCAGAACATATCTTCTGATTTACTGAGTGAAAATTTCAGATTCCATCACTGCATGTGCCCTTGCACAAGACTGAGTCAGTGGAGGCCACAGGCCCCTCACACCTGTCACCACCAGTGCCTGCTGCTCCACTCAGCGCTTTTCACATGGGAACTTGGTCAGGGAATGGCATTTGGAAACTGCCCCCCCCCCCCAACCCAGAGAAGCGGGTGACGGACTGTGTGGAGTACCAAATCCCAGCTCCTTGTCCTCCAGGTGGGACCGGGCCTCGGGTGTCAATTCTGCTCCAGAGCTCCCTGCAGGGTCACGCTGAGGCTGGGGCTGACCTGAGATCTCACCTTTACCTGGCCTCGTTCCCTTTTCTGCCCTCCTCATCCCACTCCTCAGCTGTGTCTCTTTGGAGAACCTGATTCTTGACTTTGGGTCTGCTTCTGGGATAATCCATTCTTAAGAAAAATTGGCAGCTGAGCATGTATTAAGCAGCTCCTGTGGATAGAACGTCATTGTCAGGGAACAACAAGAAGGCTGACTTGTGCTCCATCCCCATTGGCCCACGTCTTTGGGGACAGAGCAATTGTAAAAATAGTGAAGCTTCAAGGATTCCAAATGAGCCAGTGCTTACTTACTTGGGCATTTCTAGAAAAAAAGAAAGAAAGAAAGAAAGAAAGAAAGAAAGAAAGAAAGAAAGAAAGAAAGAAAGAAAAAAACACTCACTAGAACAATGTGCAGCCCATTAAAAAGTAAAGAGCTCTAGAAAATCAATAGCCTTTTCTTTGAAGTGCTAGAGAAGGTGCCAACTCCAGACTCCGGTGGATGGCTCTTGGGGGACCTGTCACAAGCTAGCACTGCATGGTGTTCCCAGGGACCAAAATAGAGGCGTTATCTGGAATGGAGCCTCAATGATGGGAGTCTTAATGAGGAAATCATTGATTTCCCATTAATATTTAAACCTGCTTGAAAGATAAGAAAGCGTTTGTTTTGCAAATACTAAAAACTATCTGTTGGGCACATACACATTTTATTCTATTAATGCTAGTGATAAAAATCGCAGATCAAGGTTTCTCAGCCTTGGCAATATTGACATTGGAGCGGGATAACCGTCTGTTGAGGGGCTGTTCTTGTGCCTTGTAGAATTTTAGCAGCATCTGTGGCCTACCCATTAGATGTGAGAACCCACCTCCCACCCTGGCTAGTTGTGACAACCAAAGTATCCCCAGGCACTGTCATACATTCCCTGGGGCTGCATTGTCCCTGGGCATGGAGGACCTTGGATCATAGATGGTATATTCCCAGGAAACTAAGGCTAGAGGTCTGAGGTTCACCCATGGGGGAACGAGTATCCAAAGAAGCTCTTCGTTTGTCCTTTAAGTGGACTTGTGAAAGATAAAGGATGTCCTCCAGATCCTGGAGATTATAAGCAGAACCCTCTCCACAAACCGGCACCACTGCAGAGAGTTGAGGTCTGCCCAAACAGGACAGGCATTCGTACAGTGTCCTTAGAAAAGAAGACAACATATGAGAAGATTGGCTAAAAATGCATGCCAAGATTTGCCCTGAATGATTAAGACTATCTGGGAACTAGGTTGATCAAATCTAAACACTGATTAAACAGATTTCTCCCTAGCACTTTTGGGCCAGCTTCTCTTTACTGCCTTCTAAAATCAGGCCATAAACATCTGTTTTGAGTCCCTGGAAACTTGAAAAGATTAAAATGAAAAAATAAGAAAAAAAATAAACAAAGCTTCTTTTGCCATCTGTTTCTTAACAGCCTCTTCAAATCGCTGGAGAAAGAAGGATGGAGTTTTAAGTCCTCCGAGTCCTGAAGTAACCTGGTGCAGGGGCCATGGTAGAGAACTTCATATGCAGTGAGGGTGATGCTAAACCTCTTTTTGTTTTAAGTCCAATCCAAAGAGTGTATTTCCAGTCTCTCAGGGATGTACCTGTTCGAGAGAAGTGCACTGGCACCGAGCAGTCTATGCTATGTCAGGCCTCCATCAACTTAGACTCTGTTAGTGAAAAGAGTAGAATCCAAATATAAAGCCTTGGATAGTGGATTCTACTGAAAATTTTAGAAAACAATCTGAAAGACACATTAACTTCTTTGCTCTACTTTGATCTGTTTAAAGTCATAACAATTCACCTTGATCCTCCTCTATGGACTCATCAGTAAGGAGTGAAAGGGAAGGAAGGTTTTGTCCATCATTTCACATGTTCAAGAGCTACCATTTTTCTAGCAAGGTTTTCTTTTGACCAGTACATAACCCTTCTTTCTGTCTTTTCTTCACTGTAGGTGGATGTGCATATTTATTCTCCCTCTTAGCTGAACTCTATTCCTCTCTCAAATGGAGATGTTGCTGTTTTCATATGTATTTACTAGAAGCCTAGTGCTCAAATTTGTGTACCAGTGGAGTCCCTCAGCCTGGACTGCAAGATCAGGCCAAAACTGGCTCTCCAACATCCCCCAAGGGGTTCTGGGTTGGACGAGGGTACAGGCCAAGCCGAGGGACCCCACCAGTGTATGATTGGGGCCAGGGAGGAACATGGGAAGTTGGCCAGCCTGAGAGAGTCTGCGGGAGGACTCCAGGGCATGTCTCGCCTGTCTTGCTCAGTCCTGATCAAGCTAACTTACTGGTCAGAGTGTCTGCCCCCTGGTTGCATGACATAGCAACTGGTCGACCGTTTGACTGTCTGCCCCTGGAAGTCAGTGTACCTCATAGTGAGTGGTTGAGCGGCCTTAGCATATCATTAGCATTTTACGCTTTGATTGATTGAATAAATGACCAAACACTTAGCATATAAGGCTTTTAATATATAGGATGCTTAGATCTTCTGGGATTCAATTTACATATCCCCTCTCTCAACCCTAATCATTACCCAAAGCCATAGGTATGACCACAGGAAAATTCTTTTCTGTGTTCTTGTGTTTGACCATTTTACAAATTGACTCTTTGCATTTTGGAATTTACTTATCAGGCTCTGTTGTGCCTGGTTAAATGGCTAAATATCTACTCTGTTGTGTTTCTTCCAGAGAACTATTGTTTGGGTTTTCCCTAATCTAATTAATTATCAACTCCACGTATGAACCGGTAAAGTCATCAGCTAAGTGACCTGCCTGGTGCCCCTTTTTGTAGGGTGATGGGTAAGGTTTTGTGCATTTCAAATCCCAAATTCTAGTCAGTATCTTATGATCTAGACATTAAGCAAAGACTCACACAAATAAATGTAAAATTACCAATCTGTTTAGAGCAGGGCTTTTCCGTCTCAGTGCTATTGCCATTTGGGGCTGGGTAATTCCTCGTTGTTGAGGGGTGGCCTGTGCATGGCAGGATGTATAAAAGTATCCGTGGTCTTCACACACTAGGGATGTCCACAGCCCTCCTCTCCAACTGTAACACCAGACATTGCCAAAGTCCCCTGGGGTCACAACATCCCCAAATAAAAACGAAGAGGTTGTCAAGAGGAGAGAGAGAGTCAGACATTGTCCGTAATGTGCGGTTTGGTCATGTGACACAGTCTGCTGGTTAGAAAGATTTCCCCAAGGCTAGGGTGCATGATCTGGGATCCAGTGCTTAATAGGACTTAACAAAGCAAAGCGGGCAGGCAAAGCACTTGATTCATTTAAGAAGTACTTAGTCTTCAAAAGTAAAGCGAAGTTGAAGGAACTACACTATCTGATTCTAAGATGTACTGCAAGGGTATAGCAATCAAGACTGTGTAATATTAGCTAAGGGTTTTTCACAGAATGCAATAAAACCAAATAGAGAATCCAGAAACACTCTCACAAAAATGGCCCACTGAGTTTTTACTAAAGATTGTTTAAGAAATTCAATTGATAAATGTTAGCTTTTTCAATTAATTTATTGGAACAATTAGACCTCTATTTATTTAAAAAGTGAACCTCTTGCCTAAACTTCAGATTTTGAACAAAGATATACTCACTATGTATCATAGTTGTAAATGTTAAATGAAAAACTATGCAATATTTAAAAGAAAACATAGTCAAGTCTTCATGACCTGGAATTGGGAAAAGAGGCCTTAAACATTATGCCCAAAAGCATGACTAAAAAGCCTACTTGGCAAATGCCTGCTCTGTGCCCGTTCTAATCCAGGGCCCGGTGATCCAGCGACGAGGACGTGAAAACCAGACATATGCTTACGGGCTCTCCCTATGGCAAGGAAGACAGTTAATAAACAGGTAAACAAGTGAGATAGGAAGTGTAGGTTTTTCCCTAACCCTAACCCTTGCGAGGAGGTGTGCAGAGTGTGGATCTAGACCAGAGGCTGTGTCCTGCCCCCGTGTCTGTGCCTGCATGTCCCGGCAGCAGTGCAGTGCATGTACGAGATGCAGAGCAGCTGCGGAGTCTGGTGCATGAAATCAGCCTGGAGCTGAGGACCACCGCTGTCAGCTCCCACGTGAGGCGCACACGGGATGGCTGCTTCACCCTGGATGATGCCCTGAGGGCCCGGTGGAATCTGTTTAGCATCCAGGACGTCGTCCAGGCCAAAGCCTCCCAGGGCACAGCTGAGCTGGAGAAGAACTTGAGGCTGGGGCTGGCACACAGCAGCTCCCTGGTCCAGGCTGGCAGGGGGACAACGAGGGGCCAAGCTCTGCCTGGGAAGGCCGGACAGCTGATGGGGCAGCGGGTGGTAAAGACCAGAGTTGTTCATGAGCTGGAACTGACGACTGTAGAGAGAGCAGGGGAAGCTTTATTACATGAAAGTGAACCTTTGAAGCTGTGGGAGAAAACACTTGACCCAACTGAAAAGGAAAAGCTTCTACATGGAGAAAAAGACGATACATGCATGACGGACTGATAAAAATATTGGCAATGTTTAACGAAGAACTGATATCCATATATATAAGGAGCTCTTATAAGACAAGAAAATTGGGCAAATGACACCAATTTTATGTATATATTTTAAAATAAATATAGCCTGGCCGGTGTGGCTTAGTGGTTAAGCATTGGCCTGTGAACCAGGAAGTCACGGTTTGATTCTGGTCAGGGCACATGCCCTGGTTGCAGGCTCTATCCTCACTGTGGGGCATGCAAGAGGCAGCCAATCAATGATTCTCTCTCTTCATCAATGTTTCTATCTCTCTCACCCTCTCCCTTCCTCTCTGAAATCAATAAAAATATATTAAAAACTTAATTAAAAATTAATCTAAGCCCTGTCTGGATGCTCAGTGGTTAGAGGGCTGGCCCATTTTTTAAAAAAGAATGTAGAGGACTATTTCATCTGGAGTGGGCTGGAAATATGCTGCAGAGGTGACCTTTCTGCTGACCCCTGAATTAGGAGCAGGAGCCAGCCAAGCAAGGACCTGGGGGAAAGGATTTAACAAGGAGCAGCAGTGTGCACATAGCACCATCACAGAGTTTGAGGAGGTCCAGTACCAAATCCCTTTCCATCCTTGGAGTCCTGACTATCTACATATACCAAATGACCAGTCAGCCAGTCGCTATGATGCACACTGACCACCAGGGGGCAGATGCTCAATGCAGGAGCTGCCCCTGGTGGTCAGTGTGCTCCCACAGTGGGAATGTTGCTCAACTGACTGTTGGGCGCCAGACGCAGGGATCACAGCTGGCTGCGCAGCCCGAAGACAGAGGTGGAGCGGCAGTGAGCCACCGAGCAGCCGAAGCACAATGAGCAGGTGCGACAGGCAGCATTGGACTCTCATGCTGAGGGCCTCCACCATGCATGAATCCATGCACTGGGCTTCCAATGAGATCAGGAAACTGAAAACCAGAGCTACTTAATGGCTAAGCAGTTGCCTTAATGATTCCTACTTCAGCTACAAATGCGCTTGTGTCCATTTCACTACTGGCACCACAGAGATCACAGGTACACACTGTTGTTAGTGAGACTGTATGACTCTCTTTTTCAGAACAATTTGTCCATCACCTTGTTCACACAGTTGAGAGTAGTTTTTGTTGGCCTCTCTGTTCGCTGGCAAAGACCAAGAGGTCTTACGATATCATTGGCTGTTCATCTGGCCCTTTCCTGAAGATGAAATTACAGGAAAGACGAACAGCCTGCAGTTCCTGTGGCAGAGCCTGGAAGATTGCTTCGTAATGAGGAAGGCGATTGACAGATCATTTAGAAAGGAGTGATGTGGCGGAGGCACAGAGAGGCTATTTCTAAAGAAGAGGTGCTTCAACTACAAACAGCACTTAGCAGAGCACTTCCTCTGGGCTTACTTTCCCCAAACAGCAGCAGCTTCCAAACGTTACTCTCCCACCCCATCCCGCTAACACCTGGCTTCAGCCGTCTAGGATGCCACATGTCAGAGGTAGAAGGATACAACCTGTTTCATAAAGGAAGGAATAAGGCTCAGAAAAGTCAGGTGACCTTTTCAAGATCATAAAATAACTTGTAACATCGCCCGACAAGACCAGCCTCTGGGCTCCTGACCAGTGCTTTTGCCCTGCATGGACTCATGCCTCCGTTTTGCAGGTTGCTCCTGAAGGAAGAGCTGAAATCCTCAATGCCCTCCCTGCAGCTCATTCGTGCAACCAATGAACTTGGCCCTCAGGGGACACCTGGCAGTGTCTGGAGACATTGCGATGGGCACATCTGTGGGGAGAAGTCCACTAGCAAACACGCCACAGGTAAGTCCTCGGGGTGCTGCTGAACCCCTGCAGGGCACAGGCTAGCAGCCACAGCACAGGATCCGCCCAGTGTCAATGCATCTCCATCTGGGCAGCGCTGAGCTCTGGCGGTGCCGGTGCAGTAAGGTCCAAGAGAGCAGGTGGCTCAGGGGAGGGGCTTTTTCTGACTTATTCTTTTCCCTGCCCTGGCAACTTGACCAACTCCCGGCTTTTACTGTCTTCTCAATACTTAACCATTTGATTTAATTTAATTGTAAGCACAATGAAAGATGGAAATGTCTTCAACAAATGGTGGTGAGCCGGGGAGTGCAGAAGCCAGTGCTTACTTGCTCCAGCAAGGAGGGGACATTAAAAAGAATTCTCCTTCATCCTTTGGGGCACAGGTGACTCTGAGACTCACAAGAGCCATGGAGGCCACCTGTAACAATACCATTCATACAAATTTTTCATGCAATAGTGCACATGGACCACCTCCCTGGTATCCTGGAGAGTTAGGAGTTCCAGATCTAGAAAAAACTATAATCTCTTCTATTCCTCCTCATCCTTGAATAATACAGTGAACTCCTGGTTCAATTATGGTTGTCATTCTTTTTAGGAAAATTATATTCAATATTTTAGAATAAAATAATTCAAATATTGGAAATGGCTAGAGAGCCATCCACTGAAATGAACGATAAAATGTAGACTATCTTACAGTGGTTGGAAATTTGATCCCTATCCATCTTCTTGGGTCAATTCTTTTAAAAATGTGTTAAGTGAAACATAGAGGCTATGCTATCTTTCCTGTGGAGTAACATCAGGTATGTAAATTTAAAAACACAGATAAAACAGTACTACCAGGACTCCTGGTACATAGGACAGTTTGGAAGAATTCACACAAAATGCATGAGCGTAGTTGCTTCTGGCCTGGGTGACTGGGATGGGTCAGAATGGGTGGCAAAGGGAACTTCAGCTTGCTGGTAAGGTTTGTTTCCTCTGATTAAAAAACCAAAGACAATGAGCAAACATGTAAGAGGTAGCTGCCTGGTAGCTGTAGAGGTGCCTGTTACATCACATTTCTGAACTGGGGCTCCGGGGCCTCACAGGGTCACTGTGCAGTGTTTGCTTTGGCAAACCAAGCAAAGGGCCCTGCAGTGCTCTGTCTGCGGGGCTGGGGCTCAGCCTGTGCAGTGCTTCTGCTCCGGCTCACCCAGCTCTTGTCCGAGAGAGAGGTCAGCACGGCTCCTCTGAAGCATTTTACTTTCCTTTGCATCTGGCCAGACTTAACAAAGGATAAGGGAGAACAGTACATGAATGGAAACCAAATTATACTGGTCTCATAAATGTTAGGACCAATTCTGGTTATGTGATCATGCGACTGAAAAGCCATTTATTGCAAATTATGTACTCCAAAGCCAGTAAATATCATCATCCTTATTTTTAATAACATGCAACCTTTGAAATCATGTAATTAGGAAAGTCATTTATATCTTAGCAGGAAAACGGGAACAGATGTTTGCACCGCAGCCACCCTGGCTGGGAGGCAAGTGCCAACACCCCACTCCTCTTCCCCTGCGGAACAGCCTGTGCTCCGGGGCGAGCCGCCTGCCCTGAGCCTGCATCTCCTGAGCTGCAAAGTGAGGGGTTGCACTGGATCAGCGGTCACAATCTGGGGCCCTCGAGTCATAGCAGGCCCACATACGTTCTGTTTGGCCAAGTGTTTAAAATGGTTTCAAATTTGTTGTCAGTATTAAACAATGAAAAGATTTTAGTAAAAACCAGAATCCTAGATTCTCTTGCAAAACAAATCTGACAACACTACATCTCAATAATGGGCTGTTACTGAGTAGGGAGGGCCCTACAGACAGGCACAGCTTTCCAGTTTGCCAGACTCCCCACTGTGCCCTATTGCCACACACTTGACCCACTGCATCCATTAATGTTCTTGCCTGGCTACTAAAAGCCTATTTGTAAACATATATGCTACGTGACTATATATGGGCCAGAAGGTATCTAAATTCCTTTACATTTTATTATTTCTTGAGATAAAAGGATTGTGGTAAGTCAATCAGGGTCCCCAAACTGAAGCAGATGTAAAGGAAATAAATGAGGCCCTCTCCACTTGTTTCCGGAATGGGGGGCCACATATTCAGATAATGGATCTTTTGCTTCTCTTTTACTCATTCCTAAAGAAAATCATGAAATTATACATTTTTATAAAATAATCCTAGAAAAATGAAAAGAAAGTCCAATTACTAATGCGTTTTTATAAAATTAGCCTATCTAGAATAACATTTAAAAATCTCCTTTTAAAATAATGGAACAACACCAAATTGTAGAGTCTGGATTTTGAGTCTTCCTCCAAAGACACTCAGGAACGCCCACACGTGCATTCAGACCTTTATGGGAAATTTCCAAGTTTGCCTCCTCCCCTGTGACAGTCCTTCCTGGTCTCTCCCAAAGCCTCCACTCCAGAGGGCTGGGATCTCGGTGAGCAGGTCACATGCAACAAAACAGCTGGGGAAAGTGTTTTTCCCCCCCGCCCTTCAGAAGGAAGGCCATATTCTCTGAGCTGACTTGGCGTCCACTGGCCTCCACAACCACGCTCTCCTCTGTGGAGCAGAGTACATGCTGGCCTCTCTCCAAGGCCTTCCGGCCAGTGAAACACCACGGCTATTATTAAAAGCATTTTCACCTGTAAAAGTACCTCAAAAGGCAGTTATGCATGAATTTTGTGAGGTTCCCATTCGATTATATTGCTCTGGAACCTGGATGCGAGGGCAACCAGCGAGGCCAGTGACACAAGCTCACAGCACAGCTCGCGACAAGCCTTTAGCTACAAAATGTGCAATCAGTACTTATCCCAAATCTGAATTTTCGGCAGGAAATCTTTGAACAGCACAAACTCCCTGAAGCTGAGTCCCAGAGTGCTGCCACGATGGTGTGCCCTCCCTTTAGCTGTGGTTTTAAAACTGTTCAGAAAACAAAAATGACCAAAGAAGTGCAGTTGTATGCCAATACAGCAACAGGATCGGGTGAGTGAATGAAGCTGTATCAATACACAAGGTGACCTTCCCCCCCCCCCCCCAACAACTGGTGAAACAGTCAGGAATTGTGTTTGATTGCATGTAACAGAAACCAGCCACCAAGCATGCTGCTATTTCAAAGAAGTACAGCCCATCCAGGTGGCTCAGGGGTTGAGCATCAATCTCTGAACCAGGAGGTCATGGTTCAATTCCCAGTCAAAGGCACATGCTCAGGATGCAGTCTCAAACCCCAGTATGGGATGTGCAGGAGGCAGCCAATCAGTGATTCTCAATGTTGATGTTTCTATTCCCTTCTCCTTCCCCCTTCCTCTCTCTGAAATCAATAAAAACATATTTAAAAAGAAAAAGAAGTGCAGAGAAATGCATTCCTGCTAGCCCACGATTTCATGCTATCAATATCCAGGGCTATGTTTTCGCTCCCTTGTCTGGTTATAGCTATTTGACTCCCATTCCATGGCCACAGTACTGCTCCTCTATCCTACTTCTGTGTCATAAGGAGACAGACAGAGAAAGGAGGTAGGCAATGACAAGGGTGGGAAAGCAAATCACTTTCAGAAGGATGCTAAGGTATTACAGGCCAAGTTGGCTCTGCCACAGTGAGTTGCAAAGGAGTCTGGGAGATGTACTGTTTTTAGTAGCATTTCCCCAAGGAAAGAATCACACTGGGTTGGGGTGAGTAATAGAGAGTTGGATGGGATCAATGTACATTTTTTAAAGTCTAGGAGTAAATAGGTTAAAGATACTCATTCAGAGTGGCAGACTTGTGGGTAATTTTCAATTTCTATTTATGATACATATGTTTGTACTGCCAAAACCTTGTCCAATAAGCATATATCTCCCTTCAGCACAAACAAATAAATACTTAGATAAATGTCCTTTATTATTTTTTATTGTTGACAGTATTACAGATGACCCCCATTCCCTGCCTCCTTTACTCCTCTCCCCCAGCCTCTACCCCACCCTAAGGCCTCAACACACGATTGTCTGTATCCGGGGGCTATGCATACATGCATATAAGTTCTTTGGTTAGTCTCTTCCAGTTCCCCTCAATCCCCTTCTCTCTGAGATCTGCAAGTCTGTTCCATGTATTCATGCCTCTCGTCCTATTTTGTTCATTAGATTCCACACATAAGAGTGATCATGTGATATTTGTCTTTTTCTGACTGGCTAATTTCCCTTAGCATAATCATCTCTAGGCCCATCCATACTGTCACAAAGGGTAATATAGTTCCTTCTTCTTTTATAGTCACGTAGCATTCTATTATGTAAACGTACCACAGCTTTTTTTTTTTTTTTTTTTTTAATCTACTCATCTACTGATGGACATGTGGGCTGTTTCCAGATCTTGGCTATTATAAATAGTGCTGCTATGAATCTAGGGGTGCATATGTTCTTCCTGATTGGTCTTTCAGGATTATTAGGATATGATATTTCCCAGAAATTGGATTGCTGGGTCAAATGACAAATTCATTTTTAATTTTTTGAGGAAACTCCATACTGTTTTCCACAGTGGCTGCACCAGTCTGCATTCTCACCAGCAGTGTGCTAGGGTTCCTTTTCCCCCACATCCTTGACAGCATTTGTCATTTGTTGATTTATTGATGGTAGCCATTCTGGCAGGTGTGAGGAGATACTTCATTGCAGTTTTAATTTGCATCTCTCTGATGATCAGTGACTGAGCATTTTTTCATATGTCTCTTGGCCTCTGTATGTCCTTTTTGGAGAAGTGTCTATTCGGGTCCTTTGACCATTTTTAATTGAATTGTTTGTCTTCCTGGCATGGAACTGAGTAAGTTATTTATATGTTTTGGAAATTAACCCCTTATCAGATGTATCATTGGCAAATATGTTCTCCTACACAGTGGGTCTCCCTTTTTGTTGATGGTTGCTGTGCAGAAGCTTTTTATTTTTATGTAGTACCATTTATTTATTTGTTCCTTTGCTTCCCTTGGGATATGTATCAGCAAAAATACTGCTACACGTGATGTCTGAAATTTTACTGCCTATATTTTCTTCTAGAATTTTTATGGTTTTGTGACTTACATTCAAGTCTTTTATCCATTTTGAGTTCATTCTCGTGTATGTTGGCGGTCTAGTTTCACTTTGTTACATGTGCTTGTCCAATTTTCTCAATAGCATTTTACTGAAGAGACTCTATAGTATATTCTTGCCTCCTTTGTAAAATATTAATTGAGTGTAATGGCTTGGGTCAATTTCTGGGTTCTCTGTCTGTTCCATGATCTATATGTCTTTTCTTGTGCCAGTACCAGACTGTTTCAATTACAACATGATCTCTCCAACTTTGTTTTTATTTCCTAAGATTGCTGAAACTATTCCAAGTCATTTTTGATATCATATACTTTTTGGAATTTTTTTCTGTATATGTGAAATATGTTGCTGGTATTTTTGTTGTTGTTGTTGTTGTTGTTAATCTTCACCTGAGAGAATTTTTTATTCATTGATGTTTAGAAAGAGTGCAAAGGAAGGAATTTTTTATTCACTTGATTTTTAGATTCACTTGTTGATATATATGTATTTGTTAATCATAATTTTTATCTTTTTTCTTCTTCCTCTTCTTAAAGAATACCTTTCAGCATTTCATATAATACTGGTTTGGTGGTGATGAACTCCTTTAGCTTTTTCTTATCTGTGAAGCTCTTTATCTGCCCCTCAATTTTGAATGATAACTTTGCTGGATACAGTAATCTTGGTTGTAGGTTCTCGCTATTCATCACTTCGAATATTTCTTGCTACTCCCTTTTGACCTGCATAGTTTCTGTTGAGAAATCAGCTGATAGTCATATGGGTGCTCCCTTATAGGTAACCAACTGCTTTTCTCTTGCTTCTTGTAAGATTCTCTCTTTGTCTTTTGCCCTTGGCATTTTAATTATGATGTGTCTTGGGTGTGTTCCACTTTGGATTCCTCTTGTTTGGGGTTTTGTGTGTTTCCTATTCCTTTCACCAGGTGGGGAAGTTTTCTGACATTATTTCTTCAAATGGGTTTTCAGTATCTTGCTCTCTCTCTTCTTCTGGCACCCCCATAATTCTGATGTTGATTCACTTGAAGTTGTCCCAGAGGCTCCTTACACTATCTTCAACTTTCTGGATTCTCTTTTCTTCTTGTTTCTCCGGAGGACTGTCATTTGGCTCTTTGTATTCCAAATCTTTGACTTGATTCTTGTGTTCCTCCAGTCTGCTGTTGGTTCTCTGTATAATGTTTTTTATTTGTCAGTTTATGTTTAATTTCTAGTTGGGTCTCATTAAACTTATCGGCCTTTTCTAGGAAATTCTTGAAAAACATTACAACCATGGTTATAGTCACATGTGGGTGTTGGGCCAGCCTGTTTTGTACCTCCATCCTGCTTACTAGTCTCTGAGTGCTTTCTTCTTTACTTTCCTGATTGTAGGATTTCCATTCAGCCAGTTTTCAGGAAGTTCTGAATGATGGTTGTTCAGGTTTTAGTTGTAATTTTGTTGTGGATCTAGGAGGCAGCAAGTACTGGCAATTACCTAAAGTGACATCTTGGCTCTTCTGTATCATATATTTGATTTGGAAGGTGGTACCAGGCTTGCATCTCTGGAATAAATCCCATTTGGTCATGGTGTGTGATTTTTTTTCAATGTATTGCTTTATCCTGTTTGATAATATTTTGTTAATATTTTGAACATATATTTTAGCATCTATGTTCATCCGGAATTTTGGCCTGTAGTTTTTATTCTTTGCAGTGTCTTTATCTGGTTTTGCAACTAGGATAATGCTGGTCTCATAAAAAGATCTTAGAAGTCTTCTTTCCTCTTGAATTTTTTGAATAGTTTGAGGAGGATATGTGTTAATTCTTTTTTGAATGCTTGGTAAAATTCATCTTGAAGTCACCTGGTCCAGGACTTTTGTTTGTTTAAAGTTTTTTTTTATATCTGCTTCAATTTCATCAGTTGTTTTCCATCTATTCAGGTTTTCTGATTCCTCCTGACTGAGTTTGGAAGATTATATGTTTCTATGAATTTGTCCATCTTGCCTAGATGTCCAATTTGTTGGCATATAGTTGTTCATAGTATTTTCTTAAAATCCTTTGTATTTCTTTGGTGTCAGTTATTACTTCACCTCTTTCATTTCTGATTTTATTTATTTGGGTCCTCTCTCTTTGTTTCCTCATGCATCTGGCTAAAATTTCACCAATCTTGTTTATCTTTAGAAATAATTAGCTCTTGGTTTCATTGGTCTTTTGTATTAATTTTTTTAAGATTCTATGTTATTTATTTCTGCTCTGACATTTATTTTCTTCCTTCTATTTACTCTGGTCTTAATTTTCTTGTTCCTTTTCTAGTTCTTTCAGATGTAGGGCTAGATTGTTTATTAGAGAATTTTAGATTTTTCTTGTTTCTTGAGGTAGGCCTGTAATACTATGACCTTCCCACTCAGAACTGCGTTCACTGTGTCCTATAGATTTAGGGTTATTGTGTGTTCATTTTCATTTGTTTCCAGGAAGTTTTTCTTTTTTCCTTTGATCTCATTGGTAACTTGTTCATTGTTTGATAAGATATTAGCCTCCATGTTTTTTAATTTTGGGGTGCATTTTTACAATTGATTTTGTTTTATGCCATTGTGATCAGAGAAGATGTTTGCTATGATTTTAATCTTCTTGAATTTTTTAAGACTTATTTTGTGTCCTAATATGTGGTCTATCTTTGGGAATGTTTCATGTACTCTTGAGAAGAATGTATATTCTGCAGCTTTGGGATGAAATATTCTGTAAATATCAATTAAACTCCTCTGACATAGTATGTTGTTTTGTCATTCATTTTTTGTCTGAAAGATTTACCCAGTGATGTCCGTGGAGTGTTAAAGTCCCTTACTATGACTGTATTACTGTCAATCTGACCCTTAAAATCATCCAAGAGCTTTTGTTTATTTGTTTTTTAGTGCTCCTATATTGGTACATATATATTTTATACCAGAGTTTTGTTCTCTTGTTGAATTGATCTCTTCAGTATTATGCAGTGAACTTCTTTGTCTCTTGTTTTAAAGTATATTTTATCAACTTAAGTATTGCTACCATAATTTTCTTTTCATTTCCATTTGCATGGAATATTGTTTTCCATTCCTTCATTTTTGTCCTGTGTGTATCTTTTGTTCTGAGGTGTGTCTTTTGTAGAGAGCATATATATATGGGTCAGGTTTTCTTATCCTATGTCTTTTGATTGGAGCATTTAATCCATTTACATTTAAGGTTGTTATTGATAGGTACTTATTTATTGCCATTTTTATTCTTTAAGCCTAGGTTCCTCTTTCTCTCGATTTCTTTTTTTTCTGTCTGGGAAGTTTTTCATTTCACCTTCAATTTTAAATGATAGCCTTGCTGGATAGAATAGTCTTGGTTATAGACCCTTGTGTTTCATTACTTTGAATACTTATTTCTATTACCTTCTGACCTGCAGTATTTCTGTTGAGAAATCAAGCCTCATGGGAACTTTCTTGTAGATAACCGACTGTCTTTCTTGCCGCCTGCAGGCGTGTTTCATTTTGTGTATAGGATATTTTTAAATTTTTAGTTGGTCGTCAAGCTCTATAAAACATTGGGAGGTTTCATACCCAAACCTACATTTCCAGCATTGTTTGTTTTTTTAAATCAAAGCATCTGATCAATTAGACCAACGCTCCCATGTCGCAGCAGTATGCTGGGATAGGAATGACAGTGGCTGCCTCTGTAGAAGAGGAGTCTATGTTCTTACTTGTCACAGTTCCCTCCACTCCCCATTGCCTTGTAGCTATTAGTTCACTCCTCCATGTTACTTTCCTGGTCCCTGAGTTTGTCCCTCTGAGCAGTTCTGGTTGATTCCACACACTCACAGCCTCAGGGCTTCACTGCTTTGTGCATATTCCCGAAGGCCTCTATGCAATAAGAGAGATTTCCTTCAGGAAAACAGCTGGGAAGTGCTGCTCCTTCCTGAAGCCATTTCTGGTTTTCCTCCTCCAGGTTCACCTTTTGAACCTCTCTTACTCAGTGCTTTCCACCTTGTCTACGTGTAAAGCACATTATAAGAGCAAAAACACCATAATCTTATTATTACAGCATTTCATGTTTTCGTATTTTCTTCCAGATCGAAACTTCCTGCTAGCATGAAGTGTTTCATTCATCTTTATACCCTAATAATGTAGAACAAAACAAATGTGCATGGAATTAAATAGGAATGCACCTCCATCATTGGATCCATCACAGGAGTTAGCAGTCTAGGAAGGAAAAAATCCAGAGGTCAGAGTCTGTGAGGGTGGGGGAGGGCACAAGCGACAAGCAGTGTCGGTGGAAGGGCAAAGCCGCATTCCTCAAGTGGACCAGGAATGGCTTGTTTAAAATGCTATTTCTGCCCCGTGAACTTGGTAGAGCCCGGGTCCGGGAAGCGGAGGCTGTGTCTGGCTCAGCAGTGCCTCCTATGTGCGCCAATGTCTCAGTGCTTCTGTCCTGTCTGTACAGTAAGTTCACCTGTGGGGCCTCATCCTGTCTGCTAGTAGAAATTATCTCCAGTATTATAATAAAAACAAAAACCCTCTCCTCTAATATGCAGTCGGAGCTGATGATTCTACATTAGGGTAAGCATTAAGAAAATGTTTTCTTTCTTTGTTCTGTTGTGTTGTGTCTTTATATAGTTGTTTCTGGTGTTTTATAAATATTTATTTATCAGGAGATTGAAGTTGGAAAGAAAGCTGTACCCCTTCGATAATAGTAGCTAATGTTTATTAAGTATTTACCACAGGTCAGGCACTATTCCAAATGCTTTCTATGTATTAACTAATTCAGTCCTTTTAACAACCGTATAAAGCTGATGTTATTGTCTCTATTTTAGATAATTTGAGTAATTACAAAAGCCGTGTTTTAAACCCAGGCACAACAGCCCTGGAGCTCCCTTTGTCAAACTAGGTCTCCCTTGCTCTAAGGAAATCCAGTAACCATCCCACATCTTCCAGAAAATTCTTCTGGACTACTCTGACTCAGATCAATCTTACATTGCATATTCATATTAGGCCAAGTCTAGATTTTACCCCAAACATATACTGAGCACGTTTTACACGCCCAGCCTGTGCTGCTCACTTCCCTGTGTCATTCTAGCCACACGCACACTCCTGAGGCTGAGCGAGCTGTTCCCCTTCGCCATCCCTCTTTCCCGGGGCCCTTGTGGGGCTCTTCAGTGGAATAGACAGCTCTGTGCAGTGACCAGGGATTCGTCATGAGAAGGCTAAAAGGCTAATTCCAATGTAACCCTGATATTTGGGGGGCTAGCAATTTGAATCTGTGCCAGCAAGCTAATGTACATTCTTGATGACCTACAATTAAGTCACTGCCTCTTCCTCCACAATCTGGTCTTGCAAGACCTGTTACCTAAATGCTCACATTTTACAGAGGCCATAAACCATGAAGGGCACACAGCTCCCGGAGCGGGGTTATCAGCACTGGCACCAGGCCAGGCCCTTAGGTGTGATCTCAGGACCCCCAACACCTGAGCCTATTTGCAGAGCCCGTGAAAGGTCCGGAAGTATAATCCATATTTTGGGGACAAAGACACCAAAGGCATAAAGGAAACGCTCCCACCATATTGCTTTGCTCAGATTTTGGAGGCAACTCCTCTGAGACCGTAGTGTAATAAAGCTGTGTGACTCCATTTCTCTAAGCATCGCTTGGGTTTCTTCGGTCTTTACAGCATCCAGACCTGAGTTTAATGATAGGGAAGGTCACTCTCTAGTTGCGTACTCTGGAGCAGATCAGTTAACCCTCTGAGCCTCCCATTCCTTCTCTGCAAGCTGCCCATGAACTCACCTGGCACTGATAAGCCATTGCTGAACGCCAGGTGCACCAGGCAACAGAGACCTGGCCTCACCGGACTTCCAGCCCACCCCCTTCTCCAGGAGAACCAATGAGATGATACCAAGGAAGTGTTTACTTAGCTCAGGTCTGGGGGGCATGCAATAGCTACTCAGTAAATATTAACTCTTCACTCAACATATATTTATAATAATAAAAATGTAATATGCTAATTAGACCAGACAGCTGAAAAACATTCCAGATGTCCTTCCGGACAACCTTCTAGACGAAGCTAGAAGGTTGGTGAGGGTGAGGCAGAAGCTGCTGCCATGGTGGGTGGGGGCCAAGGCAGAGGTGGTTAGGAGTGGTCAGGCAGGCATTCAAGTGGTTAGGGGCAATCAGGCAGGCAGGTGAGTGGTTAGGGGTGATCAGGTAGGCAGAGGGGTTTGGGGCAATGAGGCACACAGGCAGAGTGGTTGGGCAATCAGGCAAGCAGGCAGATGAGTGGTTAGAAGCCAGTGGTCCCAGATTGTGAGAGGGATGCCTGGCTGCCAGTTAAAGGGCCTGTAGAATCGGGCTTAAACCAGTAGTTGGACATCCCCCGAGGGGTCTTGGATTGTGAGAGAGTGCAGTCTTCTGTGCACAAATTTTGTGCACTGAGCCTCTATTTTAATTATAAGCAAGCTGTCCATTCCATATCAGAAGAAAATTTAATAGGTCCTCACAATGCAGATATTCTAGTAGCCCTACAACAAATCCCCTCAAGCTTTTGCTTTGAACTTCATGCCAGTAGCAGTGAGGCCAGGGCCTGGGAGAGCAGGAGAGCCTCTCTCTGCCACCTGGTCCTTCCCGTGGGCTGGTGACCTGTCAGGAGGAGAGGAGAGGAAGAAGGAGGAAGAAGAAGGTTAAATCCAGGGTTACGGAAACTGAGGACTCTCAAGTATTATTACTGGATGAATCAACTAAATTTTCACCAAAATATTGAGCTATATAATTGTGTAGTCACAAGGTAAATATTTTTTAAAATAAATTTAGTTTTAAAAATGAACTAATTCATGGTGTAGAGAGAGGTGGGCTTGGCAGAGGGACACACATTGGAAGCCTGTGGGGAACATTTCTCCCACCAGTCGGTGCCTCAGGAGTTCTGCCATCATCTCACCTGGAGATAGTGAGCATCTCCCTGGGGGACCCGCCCTCTTCCTCCTGGGGTTTCAGCAGGTGTACATCAGTCAGGACAGATCAGGTTGGAATCCTCAAAAACAAAAATGGAACTGCCTATGACCCAGTGATTGCTTTTCTATAACTATATCCAAAGAAACACAAAAACATTATTTCGTAAGAAAATTTGCACCCCTGTGCTCATTGCAGCGTTATTTACAATAGCTAAGCTGTGGAAGCAGCCCACGGGCCCATCAGGAGATGGATGAGTGGGTAAAAAAGCTGTGGTACAATCACACAGCAGAATACAGTCACACTGCATAAGGAGTGACATCTTCCCTTTTGGGATAGCATGGAGGGACCTGGAGGGTATTATACTAAGTGAAACAAGTCAGAGAAAGACAAATACATCTGATTTAACTTAATGGACTCTTACACACAGAGAACAGATTGACAGTGGTCAAGGAAGGAGGTGGGGGGCTGGGTGGAAAAGGCGAAGGGACTGAGATTACACTTTGATAGTCACGGAACAGCCAGAGCTGCAGGCTGCGGCGGGGAAAACAGTCAGTAATACTGTGATAACCATGTATGGGACCCGGGGAAAGCAGTCAGTAATACTGTGATAACCGTGTACGGGACCGGGGAAAGCAGTCAGTATTACTGTGATAACTATGTATGGGACCCGGTAGGTATTTGAAAGATGGGGGACACTCTATAAAGTACATGATTTTCTAAGCACTGTGGGTACCGCTGACGTTAATGCAGAGTACTACTGTATGTAAATGTAATTGAATAAATGAATAAGTTGGAATCCCTATCCTGTCATTGACTAGCTGTTTCCCGTTAACCTCTCCAATTCCATCAGATGTAAAGAAAGCTCAACTAACCCCTCCGGAATCACAGGACTGTTCCCAGGATAAACACCTGGCGCGGGTCGCTCTCTCGCTCTCTCTCGTTATCTCTTTCTCTCTTTTCTTCTTCTTCTTCTTCTTCTTCTTCTTCTTCTTCTTCTTCTTCTTCTTCTTCTTCTTCTTCTTCTCTCTCTCTCTCTCTCTCTCTCTCTCTCTCTCTCTCTCTCTCTCTCTCTCTCTCTCTCTCTCTCTCTCCCTCCCTCCTCTTCCCTTTCTCTTTTTTCTTCTCTCTCTCTCTCTCTTTCTCCTGGCAGAGGCCCGGTGGGACCGCTCCCATCCTGTCTGGGTTCTGCGTTTCCTGCAGCTGCCAGTGCTTCTCTTCATTGGATGAACCTTGGGGTCCTGGGTGCAGAGCCGGAGGCCACACCGAGTCCTCGGCGCTGAGGGGACGGAGAGGCCCAGAGGCCGGGCTTTGTCCCTCCGCCCCCCGCGCCCCGCAGCGCGGCCGCCCCGAGCCCCGGGCACCGGCGCCTTGTCTCTGTCAGAGGCAGCCCAACCCGCAGCCACTGAGTCCGGGGCGCCCCCTCCCTTCCTCCCGCCTCCCACCTCCCGCCTCCCTCCTCCCTCCTCCCTCTCCCCCTCCTCCCTCCGCTCCCCCTCCCTTCCTCCTCCCCTCCTCCTCCCCCCCTCCTCCCTCCTGACACAATGCCGGGGCCGGAACGGCGCATCCGCGGAGCCTCATTGGCAGCGGCGCCGGCCGCAGGGGCGGGCGGGGCGGCGGGAGCGGAGCGGGAGCCGGGCTGACAGCGGACCGGCGGCGGGACGGCCGGACCGGGACGCAGAGGAGGGGCGCGGGGAGCGCCCGGACCCGGCGCCGCTGTAAGTGCGGACCGGAGCGAGGAGCGGCCGCCGGGCCGGGCATGCGGCGGGCGCTGGCCGCCCAGCGAACGGGGAGCCGGGCGGTGCGGCTCCCGCGCCGAGCAGGACCGCGGGCGGCGAAGGAGGAGGCGCAGGAGGAAGGCGGCCCGGGGCCGGCACCGGGGCGCGGGCAGCGGCCGGACAATAAGTGGCGGCGGCCCGGCGCGGAGGCGGCGGCGGAGCAGGTAGGTGGGCGCCGCCCGGGGCGAGTGCGCGCGGGCGCGACCGGGAGACCGGCCGCCGCGGGGCCCGGTGCGCGGCTGGGGCCCCGGGCTTTGGGGGTGCGGCCCGCCCCCCGGCGCTCGCCCGGCTCGGGGCTGGTGGCTGTGGCGGCGGAGACAGAAGTTTGCGGTTTCCAGGCGCTGGCGCGGGGGTTGCGAACGCGCCCCCGGGACCTGAGCTTCGGGGGCCGCGCTGGGGGCGGTGGGGGCCGCGCTGGGGGCGGTGGGGGCCGCTGAGGGGTCCCAGACCCGCCGCAGACACTCTCGGGACGCAGGGCCGCCGGGGGTGAGGGGGTGCGGGCACCGGGCCGGTGTGGCGGCCCCTCCCGGAGGCGGGTCCCGGCCTCCCGGGCGCCGGGCGCGGTGCGCGTGTGGCTCGCACCGTCTCCTCTGGAGCGGTTCGCTCTTCACTTTCCTCGGGGAGAGAACAGAGATGACGGTTCCGTCAGTGCTGTCCGCCTTGGAATGGGACTCGGGGGTAGACTCTGCCTTGGAGCTGGCTGTCCGGCGCCCGGGACGGTCCCCCGGGCGGGGCGCGCTGCTCAGGGGAGAGCCGGGGTCCGGGCCCGGGGCGGGGACAGCCGAGCGGTCCGCTCTCCTTTGTGCGGCCGCCTCCCTCCTGATGCGCGGGCCGGCGGGCGCCTGGGCGGGTGCAGTTAGACCGAGCATTCCTGCCTCTGCCCAGACTTGTGAGCATTCCGCCTGCGCCTCCGAACTCCGCACACCCACTGGTCTGTCTGCCCGTGCAAGGCCGCCGCGTCCGTCCGGAGGGCGCCCCTGGGGGTGTGACAGCAGGTCTCCCCAAAGCGGGGTGAGCCTTCAGGGCAGCTGGCTTTGCCAGAAGCTCACTTCCAGCCCTTGGTTCATAGGTAAATGCTCAACTACTGAGCCACACGAGCCAGGCTGGGAGATAGGTATTTTGATGATCCTATGATTCTCTTTTCTTTCTTTTTTTTTTTTGTATGTCTGAAAATTTTGTAATAAAAAGCAATGTGTGTGTGCACACACACATGCACACACCCACACACACTGTGAACAGTGCTTACATTTCTTAAAAGAGAGCCGAAACAATTTAGCCAATTTCAAGGAGAATTTTATCTCTTCTTCATGACGTTTGCAGGTATTAATCAAACACTGTAACTGCTTAACGTTAGTAGTGCAGGTGGAATGTATTTGAACACTCTAAAGATGGAAATGAAATCTAAAGTACCTTGCAGTGAAGTTTGATTTTCACTAACACTCGGAAAGTTCCCAGAAGGCACTTCTCCTGAGTCTGCATCTGATTGTCTTGGCTTCCCTCTGTTCTGAAATGACTACATTTCCATCCTGGTGGCAGGAGAGTCAGGGGGCTTCTCAGAGAGGCCGGCAGCTTCCCTGAACTGAACCTTCTAGGAAAGGGGGAGGAGTCAGCCTCCAGCCACGCCCCGTGTCCAGCAGCTGCTGCTCAGTGCTGCTCTTCTCACCGCCTCCATTCCCGCCAGCCTGCAGACTGCCACCACTGGGTCCACAGAGGTAATCAAGGCTGCAGTGCTTTTGAGCAGACATCAAAAGGAAGCTTTGGCTCACTAACAATGCAAATGAGATCCATGGGAAACTGTTAGAATACCCGACTGTCTTATGCAGCCCGCAGCACTAGGCTGGAACTTCAGGAACTGTTTGTAGTATCTTTCAGAGCTCGCATACACAGGCCAGCCAGGGTCTTACCCCACCAGTGTTCAATCTCTGCCCGCCCCCTTTTGCCTCCCTCTGCCTCCCTCCCTCCTTCCCTTTCTCTCCAGATCTGCTCAGAGGTCTGATCTTATCAGGAAGGCACTATTTTTACTTACTCGGCAGTGCTGAGCTTCAGGGAAATTACTATCTTTAGCCTGTAATGTAGATAAATAAATCATGTAACTTAGCTCATCAGCAAGACTTAGATGTCTCTTTCCTTACACAGGGTGGGGAGAAGTATGTTTCTAGTTGTGAGTGTGTAAAACACAGTTTATTCTTGTATTATTATTACTTATTAATTTTTCTATTATTTTCCATATAAACCCACTCTTGCCCCACACTCTGTGTCTCAGATCTTTCTCTTTTTATACATGGTTTGTTTATTATTTATTTATTTAACATTTTTATTGATTTCAGAGAGAGAGATAGAAACATCCACGATGAGAGAGAATAATTGATCAGCTGCCTCCTCCATGCTCCCAACTGGGGATCGATCCCACAACCCGGGCCTGTGTTTCTGACCAGGAATTGAACCTTGACCTCCTGGTTCATAGGTTAATGCTCAACCGCTGCGCCACACCAGCAGGGCTATATGTTGTTTTATAAGGCTCTTACCTTTTTTTTTTTTTTTTTGTAATTCATTTATTTCTAGATCAATATTCTTTCTTCTCTTCTCTTGAGCTGGCAGTCAGAGAGAAATGGTGAAATAGTAATTTTCTGTGGCTAGATACTTGATTTGGGGACCAAACCTATTCAATAACATGACTTACTAAAATTACTATGTAATTTCTTACCTCATTCTTCCTGGTGAAATACGTTTTTAACCTAATCTCATGCAGCAGTATTTTTCAAAATGAAGGTCATGAAATCATTTGACCCCCTTTTTAAAAAAGCACAATAGGAGAGAATAATCAGCATCGTTGTATGGGAGTGGGCTCTGCAGTTCCCTGAAACCTTGCGTCAGTTCCATGTCTGAGTGGCAGTTAAAAAGCAATATTTACTGTGAGCTGCTGTCAAAGAAGTTGGAAAGCTACTACCACCTTTTTGTAAGCGATAAGCACCCAATCTACGTGAGTGAGGGGGTCCCTTCACAGCCACAGGCCACCACACAGGAGTGGCTCCAGAGCCTCGTGCTCAGGGCCGATCCAGGACGGGGATCTGCCTTCTTCATTCCCCCTGTTTGCCCCCACCTCCCTCCGCAGGGCATTGTGTTCCTTGGCAGCAGGTCACTGGAGCAGTTTGATGGGTCACACAAGGCCAGTTTCAAGTTCAACAAAAGAATTGAACAAAAGTCTCAGGGTCCATTCTGATTGGCCCAGTTGGCCTGGCTGGAGGAGGCCTTGTCCAGTGGGGAGGCCCCCAGACCGTGTGCACTGTGGGCAGAGGGCTAGACCTCGGTGAACAGGGCGCTTCAGGGTGGCTGCTGAGGGCGCCGAGTGCGGTCTGACCCCGGTTCCCTTCGAGCCCAAACTAATGTGGGATGAGCAGCAGTATATGCAGGCGCATCGGCGATCAGAGACTACTGGCCTTGGCTGTCACTTCCCACGTGGTGTCAGGACTTAGACCGCAGGGCAGAGCAGGTCACAATGAGAGTCGCTGTGCTTTCCGATGACAGCAAGGGGGGAAGGACAGATGTACTGACCTTCTGACCCACCGCAGACCCTAACCCTCTTACCAGGGCCGATAATGTTCCCTGTATGTGCAAACCTTGGGGGCGTTTATTGTACTCCGTTTGCTGTGCTCCTGTGGCGGAGTGAATGGTGGCTGGGAGTGGGTTGGAAGAACTACCTCCGTGAGGCCCTGGCCGGCTGGAGGCCACTGCCCTTCAGCCTGAGGGTTTATTTAGGTCCCGGAGCCTTTGTCCAGGTGCTGCTGCTTTTCATTGTTCTCCATCACGTCAGGTGCAGCTGTCAGGTGAGGAGGAAGCTCACTCACAGCGGAGTGCCCAGGAAGGGGTGCTCATGCTGCCTGTCCAGGCCAGCCCTGGCCCCGGTCTGCGCCTCCAGCTCGATGATGAGTTATGTGGTCACCTCACCTCGGAGCCTTGCCTGGGGATCTTGTACTAGATTCATTGATAGAGCACGCCTTTCACCGGGCAAGATTAGCTGGTGATGTTTAAGGATGGATGCTGATGTGGTGAAGGCAAGGGAGTGACTACCACAAAGCTCAGGACGGCGCAGTGGTTCGCCCGAGGAAGGGTTCAAGCAACAGGGAAGACTCCAAAGAGTGCTTGCTTGTGCAAAGTGAATATCTCAGCAGCACTCTGATCCACAGAGAATCCAGCCTTCGGTTAGCATGACCTTTCCCTTAACAGACAAGCCCCACCATCCGGATCTGCTGGTCCCTGTCGGTAGCAGGCACCTCCCAATGCTTTCCATGTGGTATGTCATGTCTGTCTCCACAATGACCCGCAATGCCTGCACTTCACGGAGGTGGAACCAGGCCTGGAGGCTGTGTGGCTTGTTCGGAATCAGAGCTGGTAAGGGACAGACCTGGATCCAGGTTGCCTGCGCGCTGCCACGTCCCTGCCAGCCCGGCCCAGAGCCTCACCTGCACGGGAGCCCCTGGTAGGCTCGCAGGGCTCGTCCTGGTGCAGATGCGGATTTGCCCACAGCATCCTGAGCACCAGGCCAACACTGGTGAGCGTTCCTCTGCCTCGCCCAAAGATCTGGAGCATGGGGCACTGTGACTTAGAGAGGTAAGCGCGGCACTGGCCCTCGAACATGCCCGAGAGGCACTGAGTGCTCTGTTTAAGTAGACGTGTGTCCCTTTGGAAATCACCACGCTGCCAGACAGACAGTGCTTGGGAAGAATTATGCCTCTGCCACAGCATAGGCCGTCCCAGCCCTCCTGACCCAGAGGTCTCTCTGGAACAGCAGCCTCTTTCTCCCCGCTGGGCTGGTACACGCCGACAAAACAGCTGGGCTGGTACACCCGACAAGACAGTCGACAGGCACCGACCAGGCTTCCCCGGGGCACTGACTGAGCCCGCCCACCCGTCCAGTCCTGGCAGAGAGTGGGCGGCCATGTGTGGCCTGAATAGAGGCTGACACGTGCTCTGGCCTGGGTACAGCCAAGGGGAATACTCTGGCTGGTTCTGCCATGTAAGGTAACACAGTCACGGGTTGCAGACATTACAGTTTGGACATCTTTAGGAGCCGTTATTCTGCTGACCGTACAGCTCCAAATGATTTCACTCATGGCAGAAGTGAACTCCAAAAGTTATGGTTTAATGCACTGAATGGCATTAACCGTTTTTATACCTAATTTAGCAGTCTTTAGCAATGCTTTTTCCACTTTAAACATAAATATGTATGTACATGTATGCGTATATGTATATGTGTGTTTGATGCACATACATGTGTAGTATATACATATTTGTGAACATGTGCATTCTATACACATATATACATGAAAAAGTCAGATATGCATGTGTGTGTGCAGCGGATTTTGTGTCTCCTTTGAACTATGTTGTCATCCCCTGGCTTCCTCATTAGTTACGGTAAGTGGATCTTTTGATGCATGCTCTTTATATCTGTAAGATAATTCTGTCTCTGATATTTAGAGATGCTTGGCCACATTGATGGAGGTGTGTCAAAGCGACATCGGGGCCACTGAAGGCTCCCTCTGGCCAAGCTGGAACGATTCCCACAGTGCCCTGAGGCAGAGATGTAAGCACGTGGTCGGAGGCGACCACCTCCCTCAGACCCGCTCCTCAACAAAGACAATGTGGAGCTCAGCCACAGACAGAATTACTTTGGAGGAAGCTGCTGGTTACTGTATGTCACGTGACTTTGGAGGAGTCTTGCCCAAATGGTTTCTTTAGTGAATTCTGCCAAACGTTTAAATAAGAATTATTGCCAATCCTTCTCAAACTCTTCCAAGAAATTAAAGAGAAGGGAACACTCTCAAACTCATTTTACTAAGCCAGCATTGCCCTGATACCAAAACCAAATAAGGACAAGAAAAGAATACTACTGGGCTGGCCAGTGCTGCTCAGCGGTTGAGCATCAACCCATGAACCAAGAGGTCACTGGTTTGATACCTGGTCACGGCACATGGGTTGTGGGCTCGATCCCCAGTATGGAGCATGCAGGAGGCAGCTGGTCCATCGATATTTATATTTTTCTATCTCTCTCCCTTTCTCTATATAAAAAAATCAATAAAAACATATTATAAACAAGAAAACTACAGGCCAATATCCTTGGAGAATGTAGATGCAAAAATTCTCAACAAAATATCAGCAAACTGAATTCAATAGCACTTTAAAATGATCATACACTGTGATCAAGTAGGATTTGTCCCTAACATACAAGGGATGCTGAAGTGTCCATTCTCACCTCTCTTATTCAACCCGGTGCTGGAAGTCCTGGCTAGAGCAGCCAGGCAAGGAAAAGAAATGAAGTATCCAGATCAGAAAGGTAGAAGTAAAAATCTCTTTGTTTGCAAATAATATGATCATATATGATCATAATGTTTTTTGGTCAAATATATATATATTTGACCAAAAAACATTTAAAATTAATCAACAAATTCAGTAAAGTTACAGGACACAAAATTGTATCTAGAAATCAATTGTGATTCTAAACATGAATAACAAAATAACTGAAATAGAAATTCTAAAAAATTACATTCTCAATACGTCAAAACCAACAAAATACTTGGGAATAAATTTAACCAAAAAGATGAAAGGTTTTTATGGTAAAAATTATAAGATTTTCATGAGAGAAATTAAAGATAAGTGGAAAGATACCCCATGTTCATGGAGCAGAAGAATATATTGTTAAAATGTCCATACTACCCCAAATCATCTATAGATTCGGTGCAATCTCTATAAAAATTTCAATGGCAATTTTTATAGAAACAGAATAAGTATTGCTAAAATGTGTATGGAACCACAAATATTCCATATAGCCAAAGCAATTCTGAGAATTAAGAACAAAGCTAGAAGTATCATTTTATTTCAAAACAATATTACAAAGCTATAGTAATCAAAATAGTATGTTTCTGGCATAAAAACATACAAACATACCATACCAACCAATGAAATAGCATCAAGAGGCCAGAAATAACTTATACAATCAACTAGTATTTGCCAAAAGAGCCGAGAATACAATGGGGAAAGGAAAGCCTCTTAATAAATTGTATTAGGAAAACTAGCCAATCATATGCAGAAGAAGGAAATTGAACCCCCATTGAACACATTCGCAAAATTGAACATGAAGTTAGACATAAAGCCTGCAACTGTAAGACTCTCAGAAGAAAACATAGAAGTTCTTCGACCTTCATCTTGGCAATGATTTCCAGATGTGGCCTCAAAAGCATAAGCAACAAAAGCAAAACTAAACAAGTGTGTCCACATCAAACAAAAGTGATTCTGCATAGCAAAAGAAACAGCAAAATAAAAGGCAGCCTATGAACTGGGAGGAAATATTTACAAATCATATATCTGATGAGGGGTTAATATCCAGAATATATGTACTAATAAATAGGAGAAGAAAGAGAACCTGATCGAATCTTATTTTACTTTTTTCTCACCAAGAGTATGTTTATTGATTTGAGAGAGAGATAGAGAGAGAGGAAGGGGTAGGAGATATCACCTTATACCTGCTATAATGGCTGTTGGGAAAGAGATAAGCAATAGCAAGTTGTTGGAAGGATTAGGAGAATAGGGAGCCCTATGCACTGTTGGATGGAAGTGTTTATTGGTGCAGCCACTGTGGGAACCAGTATGGACTTCCCTCACAGTTAGGAAGGGAGCCACATATGACCCAGCACCCCCCCCCCCCCCCACACACACACACACTTCTGGGTAGCAATCCAAAGGAAATGAAATCAGGATCTCAGGATCACTGCACTCCCACGTTCACTGCGGCCTTATTTACAACAGCCAAGATATGAAAACAACCTACATGTCCATCAGCAGCTGAATGGGGCAGGAAGAGGTGATCACATGTATGTAATTCAGTCATGAAAAAGAACATCCTGTGTGGCAGGCTAAGCCTAGGGATCCTCCTCGTGCACGATTTCCTGTGCTGGGCCTTTAGTATCTAAATAAAACGGGAAAACTGAAATGCTCATGATTCCATACTGCTAAGTTGATAAACAGGGGAGAATAAACAAATCTCCCTTGCAAAGGAATTCCAAACAACTCATGCAATAGGCCACCTCCAGGGGAGCAGAATCTCCCCCTAAGGTGTTGGCTGCACGTGGACTTCCTTCCTGAGAGTACAGCATGGAGAGGGAGGAAAGGGGGGGGGGGGGGCTGCAGTGGAGCAAGCTGTCTCAGTTGGGTGATCCAGATCCATGTCAGTGTGATAAGACTTTTTGATATCGTGTATCCTTCATATGATGTGATGAAGACATTTTATCTTTGTGGTCTTCCTTCCAAAACACATAACCCCAGCCTATTCTTGAGGAAAACATCAGATAAACGCTAGTCGAAGGGCATTCCACAAAGTGCTTGACCTTCTCAGGACTGTTAAGGTCATCACAAGCAAGAAAGTCTGAGGAATTGCCCAAGCCAAGAAAAGCGTCAGGAGACATGACAGCTAAATGTGAAGTGTGAATAGAGTATGGACTTTGTTAATAAAAATTATGTATCAGTATTGGTTCATCAATTGTAACAATGCACCTTAATAATGTTAGAAGTTAATAGCCAGGATATTTAGGATGGGCATAAGAGAATTCTGTACTAATTTCACAGTTTTTTCTGCAATCTATTGAGAGACTCATAGGTAAAGAGCATGCTGACAGCTGCAGGAGAAGGGTTGAGGGGCTGGGTGAGGGGTGGAGGGGTTGAGCAAAGATGAAAAAAATCAAAAAATCATGGGCACTGACAAAAGTGTAGTGATTGCTGGGGGCAGAGATGTGGGGGAGGTAGAAGAGGGTGTGGGGGGATAAAAGATAACGGAGAAGACTGACTTGGGGGGTGGTGAGCACACAGTACAGTGTACAGATGATGTGTTGTGGAATTGTGCGCCTGAAACCTGTATAATTTTGTTAACCTGTGTCACCCCAACAAATTCACTAAAAAGGAAATGAACATTAAAGGAAAGAATTCAGACTCTGGATCTAGATTGTTGTCAGGGTTAAAAAAGTAATAATAACAATTTTATTTTAAAATAATAATGTGAGATTCTATATCACATACTATAAAAATTCATCCTTTTAAAGTGTTCTATTCAGTCTTTATTTTTTGATCAGGTTCATAAGGTTGTGCAGTCCTTACCACTAATTACAAAACATTTCACCACCTCAGGAGGAAACCTGCATCCATGACAATCCTTCTTCCTCCAGCCCTTGGCAACCAAGAATCTCCTGTCTGTGTGGATAGATCTGCCTATTCTGGAAATTCCGTGTAAAAGGAATCATAAAATACATAGCCTGTGTGTCTGGCTTCTTTCACTTAGCTTAATGTTTTCAGGGTACATCCATGTTGTAATGGAGCAGTACTCCATTCCTTTTTATGGCTGAATAATATTCTGTTTTATGGATATATCACATTTTGTTTAAGCATTCATTCATTGACGGATAGTTGAAATTTTCCACTCTCTGACTGCCAGGAATAGTGGTACTCTGAACATCCATGCACACGCATTTCTGTGAACATGTGTCTTCAGTTCTCCTGAGTATGTACCTGGGGACAGAGCCCCTGGGCCATCCTAGGTTTAACGTCTTCAGAATCTGCAGCTATTGGGTGTTCCCATCAGCAGGGTCTGAAGTGGGCATTTCTCCATACCCTCACCAACACTTGTAATGTTCTTTTATCACTATAGACATTTAATGAGTAACGATGCTGAGCATCATTTTGTTTGATTATTGGCCATTTGTATAGCTTCTTTGGAGAAATGTCTATTAAATTGTTTTGCCCAGTTTTAATTGAGTTATTTGTCCTTTTATTTCTGGGCTGTGTTCGTTTTATATTCTGGATACTGGACTCTTATTTGATATAAGATTTTCAAGTATTTCTCTCAGGCATTAAACTGTCTTTTCACTTTCTTGATATATTCTTTGAAGCACAAAGTTTTTAATTTTAATGAAATTGATTTTTTATCAGTTTTTTTTGTTGCTTGTGCTTTGGTGTCATATTTAAGAAATCATGGCTCAATTCACAGTCACAAAGATATGTTACTTTGTTTTCTTTTACCAGTTTTATAGTTTTGTTTTTATTTTTAATTTATTTATCTTTTTTATTAAGGGGTTACAGATGTTGCCTCATTTTTCCCTAATGCTCCCTACCACCCAGTTCTTGTCCCACCTCCAGCCTTCACCACACTATTGTATGTGTCCATGGTTAACGCATATATGCACATAAGTTCTTTGTTGATTTATTTCCTCCCCCCTTTTCCCTTCCCTTTGAGATCCCTCAGTCTATTGTGCTTCCATGCCTCTGAACCTATTTTGTTCATCAGTTTATTTTGCTCAATAGATTCCACATGTAAGTGAGATCATGTGATATTTGTCTTTCTCTGACTGGCTTATTTCACTTAGCATAGTCATCTCCAGATCCTTCCAGGCTGTCTCAAAGGGTAAGAGATCCTTCTTTTTTATAGTTGCATAGTATTCTATGGAGTAAATGTACCACAGCATTTGGTACCAAGTTTCATAGTTTTAGCTTTTACATTTAGATCCATTTTAAGTTAATTTGGTATGAAATAATGACATAAATTCATTCTTTGGCATGCACATATCCAGTAATGAGTTTTGAAATTGAGAAGTGTGAGCCTTTCAATTTTTTTCTTTTTCAAGATTGTTTTGGATATCCTGGGTCTCTTATATTTGCATATCTATGTTAAGATCAGCTGAGATTCTTATAGGGATTGTATTGAATCTGTAGATCAATTGGCAGAGTATTGCTATTTTAACAATATTAAGTGTTTGAATCTGTAAACATGCCATATCATTCCATCTATATAGATCTTTAATTGCTTTCGAGGATGCTTTATTGTTTCTAGAGTGCAAGTCTTATATGTTTTTAATTTTATTCCTTAATTTTATTTTTGATGCTATTATAAATGGAATTATTTTCTTAATTTTTGTATAATAATTGCTATATTTGGAAAAATCTAATTTTTGAATTTCACTGGTCACAGTGAATTGCAATAGCCTGTCTTCACAACAGAGTGTCAGCTCCACAGAGGAGAGCCTGTGTCATGTTCTCTGTTGTATCCATGTGGCCTGGCACCGGGAATACAGGAGGAAAGTGTCACAATGTCCCACTAACTGTCCCTTTGTATCCATTCTTCCCCCCTTTTTTTGAAGCTGTTAAAGCTTTAATTTTACACACACATCTTTTGTTAAATTGTTAAAACTTTAATTTTACAGTTAAAACTGGGGAAATCTGAAAAAGATTGGTCAATAAAGAATTGAGTGAGATTAATGTTGATATCCTTGTTGGGATACTGTAGTATGATTTCCCTCATAGTTTTAAAAAATTGTGATAAAAATGCATAAAATTTGTTAAAATTTATCCTCTTAACCATTTTTAAGTGTACAGTTCAGCAGGGTTAAGTACGGTGGTCCCTTGAACAATACAGGAGTCAGGGGCACCGACCCACACAGTTGAAAATCCGTGTGTAACTTTTAACTCTCCCAAAACCTCGGTCACCCTTGGTGTGGGCGGGGACTGGTTCCAGGACCCACTACAGATACCACAATCCATGGATGCTCGAGGTCTTGGTAGAAAGTAGCATAGAACAATGCATGGAGCCGGTCCTCCACAGCCAGATGCCCAGCCACTGGTCAAAAACACTGCTTTCATTGTGCGGCTGGTTGAGTCTGTGGGTGTAAAACCCATGGACATAATGACTGACTCTTGTATTTATTGGAAAAAAAATCCAGGTATATGTGAACCTTCACAGGTCAGACCCATGTTGTTCCGGGGTTGGCTGTATATTCAACTCCTGTGTAACCATCTCCAGTTCTCATCTTGCAAAACTGCAACTCTGTAACAGTAAAGGAGTCTCCATCCCATCTTCTCCCTGCCTGGAAACCACGTTCTTCCTTCTGTGTCTATGCATTTGCCTACCCAAGAGACCTCAGAAAAGCAAAATCATATAATACGTCTTTTTATGACTGACTTATCTCAGTTAGCATAATATAAGGTGACCAGACGTCCCATTTTTGGCGGGACAGTCCCCATTTTTAACAATTTGTCCCGAGTCCCATGGCATTTTTAAAAAGTTGGAAAAATTGGGACCTTTTTAAAATGCTGCGGGACATGGGACAGATTGTTAAAAATCAGGACTGTCCCGCCAAAAGTGGGACATCTGGTCACCTTAGCATAATATCCTCAAACTCAATCCATGTATTAGCATGGGACAGGGCTTTCTTTCTTTTAAAGGCTAAGTAATATTCTGTTGTACATACATACCACATATCTGCATATGTGGTTTATCCATTTGTGTGTCCGGTAAACATCAGGTTACTTGAAGTTCTTGGCTGTTGGGGCATCTGTGCACACGGGTATGAAAATATGTCATGAAGAACCCAACTCCAATTATTTTGAATATATACCCAAAATAATTGCTGGATATTGATGGATAATATGGTAGTTTTATTTTTACTGTTTTGATGAATTGCCATACTGGTTGCACCATTTCCCTAGTGGCTGCACCATTTTAAATTCCCACCAGCAGTACACAAAGGTTCCAATTTCTCCATGTCCTCACCATCACCTTATTTTCTGCTTTCGTTAACAGTAGCCATCCTAATGGGTATACGTGGTTTTGATTTGCATTACTCTGCCCATTTTTAAACCAGTTTACTTGGTTTTCTGGTTGTTAGTTTGAAGGAAATCTTTTTTATTTCTAGGTACTAGCCCCCTATCAGATATATGATTTGCAAATATTTTTTCCCTTTCCATAGGTTGCCATTTCATTGTTGTAGTTGATTGTGTCCTTTGATGAGCAAAAAAAAAAAAAAAAAAAAAAAAAAATTAGTTTTATGTAGTCCCTTCTCTGTTTCTGCTTTTGTTGCCTGTGCTTTTGGTGTCATAGCAGAGAAGTCATTGTCAAGACCAGTGTCATGAAGCAGTTCCCATATGTTTTTTAAAAATATATCTTTATTGATTTCAAAGAGGAAGGGAGAGGGAGAGAGAGAGAAAAAAAAATCATTGATGAGAGAGAATCATAGATTGGCTGCCTCCTGCGTGCCCCATACTTCTTCCTTTCCCATTTGGATGTCTCTTATTCATTTTCCCTAGTTGCTTCTAATACCATGTTAACTAAGATGGCAATAATGGGCATCCTTGTTTGGTTCCTAAACTTAGAGAAAATGCTGTGTCTTCAGCCTTTGTGTGTGATGTTAGCGTTGGGCTTTTCTGCTTCATTCTGTTGGTTCAGTCTCTCCCTGCTCACAATCTGTTGAGTGTTTTTGTAATGAAAGGGTGTTGGATCTTGTCAGTTGCTTTTTCTGCATTGATTGATATTAGCAAGTGGTTTTTGTCCTTCGCTCTCTTACTGTGGTGATTGGTTTTCACATATTGAGCCATCTTTGCTTTCTAGTAGTAAATCCTGCCTGGCTGTGGTGGGATAATACTTTTACTGTGCTGTTGAATTTAATTTGCTAGGATTTAGTTGAGGTTTTTGCATTCATCAGGGATATTAATCTGTAGTTTTCTCTTCTTGGAGTATCTTCATCTGGCTTTGGTATCAGTGTAATGGTGCTTCATGGAAGGAGTTTGGAAGTTCCCTCCTCTAATTTTTTTGGAAGAGTTTGGTGGAGGAATGATGTTAATTGGTCTTTAAATGTTTGGCAGAATTCTCTCCAGTGAAACCATCTGGTCTGGGCTTTTCTTTGTTGGGAAGTTTTTGATTACTGATTCCATATCCTTGCTAGTTGTTGGTCTGCTCAGATTTTCTATTTCTGCATGATTCAGCCTTGGTGGGTGGCATGTTTCTAGTATGCATTTCCTCTAGATTATCCAATTTGTTGGCATGTTGGTCTCTTGTAATCCTTTTTATTTCTGCGGCCTTGATTGTAATATCTTCTCTTTCATTTCTGATTTTAGTTATTTTAGTCTTTCTTACTTTTTTATTTTTATTTTATTGATTTTTTTTTTTACAGAGAGGAAGGGAGAGGGATAGAGAGCCAGAAACGTCGATGAAAGAGAAACATCGACCAGCTGCCTTTTGCACACCCACTACTGGGGATGTACCCGCAACCAATGTACATGCCCTTGACCAGAATTGAACCCAGGACCTTTCAGTCCGCAGACCGACACTCTACCACTGAGCCAAACTGGTTTCGGCATAGTCTTACTTTTTAAATCTAGTTAAAGGTTTGTCAATTTTGTTGATCTTAAAAAACAACAACTCTTAGTTTCATTGATTTTTTCCTCCTGTTGTTTTCTATTGTAGTTATCCCTGTTCTACTCTTTATTTTTCTCTTTCTTCTGTTAGCGTTGGGTGTACTTTGTCCTTTTTTTTATTCCTTGAGCTGTAAACTTAGACTGTTAATTTGATTCTATCTTCTATTTTTAATACAAGTGTTTACAATTATAAACTTCCCTTTTAGCACTGCTTTCTCTGCATTCCTTAAGTTTTGGCATGTTGTGTTAATGGTTGCCACTGTCTGAAGGTATTTTTAAATTTTCCCTTGTGATTTCTTCTTTGACCGCGTGGAGAGTGGGAAAGGGTGGCGCGAAGCAGCCATGTTGGGAGCCAGGCGTGGGAGATGGCAGAGCCCCCCACACACACCTCTCCCTCCCCCATCATGGATCTCCCTGCAGTCCTTCAGGTCAGACTTCCACCTGCCCTACACTAGCCGCCTCTAACCAACTGTTACGTAAAAGATAAATACATGTTTATCCCTCCTCAGCCGTCATGATTGAGGGTCTGTTTGTCTAAGTTGCTTAGCCTTGTGTCATGTTAATACTTTAACTTTACAAAAGTGCTCCTTTACCCAAGGAATCAGACAATGTTGGCTTCTTCCTTGTGGGCCTTCCTTGTTAAAATGGAATGAATAATACATTTTAAGGAAAATTAAATAGGGATACTTTCTTAATTCAGGCTCCATGAAGTGCCTCACTATAGCGGGTAGGATGGGTATTTTCATTTATAATATATCTTTACCTGGCCCTTGCCTACCTCTACAGTCTTCTGTTTCTCCCCCTCTCTCCCCTCTCCCTCCCTTCTTACCTCCCTCCCTCTTCCTCCTACTCCAGGCACATTACCTAAAGCTCTCTTCTTTTTCTCTTTTTTCCTAAATGGACACGCTCTGCCCGGTGACAGAAGGTTTGCGCATCTATATCACCCTGCTGTCCTTCTTGTCCTCTCTGCCTTCTCTGTACCGCACCCCTGCCCAGTTAGCACTGCTCCCAGGCCTCCCTGCCCTCAGACCAGCCGCGCTCCTCTGACCTGCCCTGTTATCGGGTCCTCTGAGAAGCAGGTACCAGAGGGGTGCAGTGGGAGGGGTTGATTAGGGGAACCTTGTGCAGTTAAAGCCTGTGGTGGGAGGAGTGAGAGGAGAAGGCCTTCAGCCCGGGATGCCATGCACGCCTGGCCCCTTGGAAGCTTCTGAGGGGCAAGGAGGGACAGTGGGTCAGAGCCGCGTACTCCAACTCCATGGGGGAGTCTGTCTCCTGAGGAGCCCCTCTGCCGGGCGTGGGCCGCGGGGCTGCCCCCTGTGGTGGAGATGCGGGGGGGGGGTGTGTGTGTGGAAGGGGTGAGGGGGACTCCTCACGACCATCACATCTGCACTCTGAGCCCATGTTAGTGATCCTACACGTGTGTCTGAACGGGCTTCATATTCCTCGTGCTCTTTCCTCTAAACGCTCCAGTCTGCGTTTTGCATGGAAGCTCTAAAGCCTAGAATAGTGTTCGGCACATTTTAAACAAAAGCAACCTGAACATGTTTAAAGTTAATTTAAAATTCTTCCAGTCCTGGCCGGGGAGCTCAGCTGGAGTGCTGTCCCAATACGCCAAGATTATCAGTTCTGTCTCCAGGCAGGGCACATAAAAGAATCAACTAATGAATGCATAGATAAATGGAACAACAAACTGGTTCTCTCTCTCTCTCTCTCTCTCTCTCTCTCTCTCTCTCTCTCTCTCTCAAATCATTTTTTTAAAAAGGAAAATAAAATTCTTTTAAATCAAAAATTTTAATTTATTTAAAAATTTTTCAGCCTGTATTTTTGCGGAAAACACAAAGTTCAAAATAGATACAACTTTTGTGAATAAACGTTTTCAGAGTTTTCAGTCGGTACCTGGAAGGGAGTTGCTGGGTCATAGGGTAAGTCCAGTCTTAGTTTTTGGAGGAACCTCCATACTGTTCCCCACGGTGGCTGTGCCAGTTAACATCCCACCAGCCGTGAAGGAGGCTCCTTGTTCTGCACAACCTCTCCAGCACCTGTTCTTACCTGTCTTGTTGATAATAACCATCCTAACAGTGTGAGGTGGTATCTCATTGTGGTTTTGATTTGCATTTCCCAAATATCTAGTGATGTTGAACATCTTTTCAAATGTCTGTCTTCTTGGGAGAAGCGGCTACAAAGATACATGCACCCAACTTCATTGCAGCATTACTCATGGTAGCCAAGATATGGAAACAACTTAAGTGTCATTTGATTGTCGATAGGACAAAGAAGTTGTGATACGTGTACACATGAAATACTACTCAGCCAGAAGAAAAGATGAAATCCTGTCATTTGCAACAATATGGATGGACATTGAGAATATCAGGCTAAGTGAAATAAGCCAGTCAGAAAAAGTTAAGAATCAAATGATTTCACTCATATGTGGAATATAAAACTAAAAGTAACAAACAAGTTAGAAAAATAAACAAAAACTCATAGATACAGACACAGTATAGTGGTTATCAGAGAGGGGGGGGGCGGTGGTAAAAGGTGAATGGGGTCAAATATATGGTGACGGAGGAAGATTTGATTTCAGGTAGTGAACACAATGTACAGATTGTGTATCATGGAAATGTTCACTTAAAACCTGCATGATCTTATTAACCAACGTCACCGCAATACATTTAATTAAAAATATATATAATCCGCAATAATGTACAACTACTGTACATTAACCTGGAAATACCTATTAGATGAAATTTAATGAAATAAATGTTCTTATGGTAGTTGATCAGGTCAAATGCTAGAAATATCTAATTCCAAGCAAATCTTAAACCCAAGAATTTATTCATTGCACTTGAAAAGAAAGATGGTTTTTGATCTAAAGATATCTTTATGAGTTTAATAAAGTACTCTTTTATAAATGACCCCTACATGTAAATAGAATGCTTTGTTGTTCTGTGGGAGAAACATGGCCAGATTTATTGGTTGACTATAAAAATTCTCCCATGTCCACTGCTTTGAAGTGAGGCAGAGAGGGAGTGTCAGAAAAGGGCAGGCATGAAGTCTGGGCACTGTGACAGAACTATAATACATGAAAATGCTTGCCTTACCCTGTGTGGCAACAGGTTAGTAGGTAAATGTAGGTGGTCTCAAAACTGCTTGCTTAGTGTGTAATGTGAGGGGAAGGGGCTATGGTTGTAAGTGCCATACTCCCTGTGAGTCTGCCTGCCGAGGCCGTCAGCACGTCTGCTTTCCTCTCGCCTGTGTGTGCTCACCTCGCCCTCCAGGTGTGAGTCTGGGTCAGTGATAGGTTCACTGCGGGGACTGGGCTTGTGTCCTCTGACTGCATAGAGTCAAGTGTTTCGAGTCCAGTTTTACCCTCAATTTGTAAGTTCAGATATAGCTAAGCTAATTAAACTTTCTTTACACCAAATGGAAATTGCTTTATTGTTTTATCTGATAATAAAAACAACATTAAAGCAATTCACGGTCAAGAGATAAAATAAAACATCTATAAAAAAAGACCACCAGGAGAGAAACTCCTGAACAGTTTGTACTGAGACTTCTGGGCTGACTTCACTTCTGATCATCATTTGGCCATGGCTTTGAGACTATCATTTTATGCTATGACGAGAGGCCCGGTGCATAAAAGTTCATGCACTGGGGGGGGGGGGGGTCTCTTAGCCCGGCCTGCCCCCTTTCACAGTCTGGGAGCTTTCAGGGGTGGGAGGCGATCCGACAATCAGGGGAAAGCAATGCCCCATCACACCTCTGCCGCTGCCACTGCTGTCAGCACAAGCCTCAGCTGGCCCTGGTTACCTGAGCCTACGGCAGCCCTGGACAACTGGGCAGCTGACATCCAAGGCTTGTCTGCTCCTCGGGCCGGCCCTTGGTGGCTGGGGGGCTGAGGGTGGGTCTGGCCACACAGTGTGCTGCTGTTCCCCCTTCTCCCCAGTGGGCTGAAAACTGTGTGGCTCCAGCAGCAGGTGCAAGGAGCTTCCCGACCCACCTGAGGATGGGTCCTGCTGCAGTGCGCACCTGCCACCCTCTCCCCGCCAGTGAGCTGAAAGGCTTGGGGGACTCCGGCTGGGCTGAGGGGACTGGGCACTGCCATCTTGTGGCTATGGGTGCCACCACCTTTGTGATGGTGTGATGGTCAATTTGCATAGCTCCCCTTTATTATTAATACATAAGATATCTGCATAATTTTTAAGAAGTCTAATCTAATAACTAAATAGCTGTTATTAACACTTTCAGTCAACATGGCTAAGGAGCAAATGCTGTGTGACCTTCCACAATCACATCAAATTTATAGCTAAATGACAGAACAAGCGTCATGGAGAACCGCCTGATGTCCCCCTGAACAGAGGCCTACAACAAGGGAGAGACATAACAATACGCCAGGCTGAGACTGGGAGGAGGGTGAGGATCCAGACCGGCTGGTCCCACACCACATAAAGGAACTTCTTTAGGAAGGAAAAAAACAAACAGTGACTAATAAAATAGCAATAGCTACATACCTATCTATAATTGCTTTACTTTTTAAATTTTTCAGTCACACTTTACACTCCATAGTATTTTGCATTATTTTCAAGTATACAGCATATTGGTGATGTAAACCTTTGTAGTAGGGCAGTGTCTCAGGGAAGTTGTCAGAGTGAGGTCAGCAGAGTTTACCAGGCCCAACAGACCGAGATTTGGCCGCAGGAAGGGAGGGTTCAGTGCCAGTGGGGTGTGCAAGGCAAACATGGCCCTCGTCCTAGAGCCACACAACTCAGTCTGTCCCCGCTTCTGCCCTGACTTTCTGGAGAGCCTGAGCTTGTCAGTGGGGCTTCCAGGAGTTGGGAGGTGTGGCTCATGTATCTGCCTTGATATGGAGGCACAGGTAGGGGAATGCTCCCCACCCTAGAGCCACAAAACTCATCACTGACCCCTGGATTTGCTTGGACCTTTACACCAGGGCCCAAGCACCTGACTCCTCTCCCAGGATATGATCTTCATAGGGTGGGCCAACAGGGCATCCAAAGGGGGTGAAGGGGCTGAAACCATTTTGACTTAGTGGATAGAGCGTCGGTCTGCAGACTAAAAGGTCCCAGGTTCGATTCTGGTCAAGGGCATGTACATTGGTTGTGTGCATATCCCTGGTAGGGGGTGTGCAGGAGGCAGCTGGTCGATGTTTCTCTCTCATCAATGTTTCTAGCTCTCTATCCCTCTCTCTTCCTTCTGTAAAAAAATCAATATATATATATATATATATATATATATATATATATATAGAGAGAGAGAGAGAGAGAGAGAGAGAGAGAGAGAGGCAGCTATTTCACAAAAAAGAGGAATGCTCCATTCAAGAAAGATGGCATCTGGGATGTGGAAGAGGGACTCGGCACAGGGACCCTGGTGGCAGTCCCATCAGCTCTCTCCCCAGAGTTGCAAACCCAGTTTCTCCTCAGATTACTCTAGCCCGCTCCTCCTTCCCTCCATCAGAGCCCAGGGTGAGTGGCTGCAAATGAGACTTGGTGTGTTGGCCCTTTTAGCAGGTGCTTTTTCCTCTAACAGACTCTCATCTCCCTGATGGACAGAATCCTGCTGATTTTACAGCCAGATGTGATGGCATCTCCTCCTGGCTCTGGTGCTCTGACTGGGGAGCCCCCATCACTCCTCAGGGGAACCCTGAGGATATTCCCCAGATCCTCAGCCAGTGCCCGTGAGAGCAGAGCCAGACCTTTCCATATCTCTGCCCTTCCTGCCAGTCTCAGTGTGGCTTCTGTGAACCCCTGGTTATAAGACTTCCATTCCGCTAGTCTTCAGTTGGTTGTTCAGGCGATTGTTCTATATTTTAGTTGTAAATCTTGCTTAGTTCTGGGAGAAAGTGAGTGTAACTTCCATCTACTCACCCGAAATCTTGGATCTCCTCAATGAAAAGGCAGAGGGTGGCTAACTGGTTAAGAAAGGCAGCCTTGCCCAGTTGATGAGGCTCGGTGGTTGAGCATCTACATAAGAACCAGGAGGTTATGATTCAATGCCTGATCAGGGCACATGTCCACGCTGCAGGCTCAGTCCCCAGTGGGGGGCTTGTAGGAGGCAACCGATCAATGATTCTCTCTCATCATTGATGTTTCTGTATTTCTCCTCCTCTCCCTTCATCTCTAAAAACAATAAAAATATATTTTTACAAAAGAGAGCCAGACTTTACATATGCTACCTACAAAAGACTCTCTTTGGTAGAAAGACCAACACAGATTGAAAGTTAAGGGATGGGAAAATATAAAAATATAAAAAATATAAAAAGGGATTTTTATATTTTATAAAAATGGAAAGGAAAAATAACCTGGAATAGCAACACTTATATCAGACAAAACAGATTTTAAAACAAAGGCTATAAAAGAGATAGAGGACTCAACAATTTCATTTCTGAGTATTTATCTGAAGAAACCCTAAAACGCAGATTTGAGAAGATATGTACCTCCTGGGTTGAGAAGTACACGTTGACAGGTATAGAAGTGGGGATGTGTGAGGTACAGTATGGGGAGTCTAGTCAAGTATATTTTAACTAGAGGCTCAGCGCGCACGAAATCGTGCACAGTTAGGGTCCCTAGGCCTAGCCTGGCCTCTGTCGCTGGCCTCAGCCACCCTGCGACGCTACAGGTAGCTCAGCTGCTCAACTGCTCTGAGAGCCCCCCCTGCCCCCTTGACTGCTCTGTGAAACTCTCCCTGCCCTGCGACGGCTTCTTGAAGCTCCCCCACCCCGCAAGTACTCCACGAAACTCACTGCTCGGTGACTGCTCTGCTGAGCTCGATGCTGCCCCACAAAGTAGCCCTCCACCGCCCCCGCTGCTGACGCTCAACAATCCCCAGTCCCGCCCACTGTATGTGGTACCAAGAGGTGCTCCGTTGTCCGTTGTCCGGTTGTCCGTTCGGTCATGAAGGCACGGGGCTCTATGTATTAGGATAATGTGTCATGTCAGGATGTCAGGTGATACTAGTCTATCATGCTGATCACTTAAATTATATAAATGTCTAGCTCCTGTGCTGTTCGCCTGAAACTAATATGAAATGTATGTCACCAGTAATTAAAAACTTAGAAACTATTTTCAAAAGTAGCTATTATTATAATCAGTACACTGCATGTATAATTTAATCCCACAACCACCCTTTGAAGTAGGCAAACGTTTTCCACTCTTTGCAAAGGAGGAAACCGGTGTTCTACTCTGGCCAGTATCTCTATGGTTTGAGAGGAAAAAAGTTCTTTATTTTACATCCTCTGACTGTATTTTGTGTATTATTACAGGCTACTTGTAAATTTTCCCAAAATAAAACATGAGATAAAGCCCATACTTAGCAATGTGTGTATTTGAGGGGATGCAGGGACCTTGCTGGGGGGATGAACGCATGGCCAGCCCTTCAGTGGCCCTGAGACAGACCATTTGCCAAGAAACCACTCTCCTGGTGTTCCCGCCTGGTAATGTCAGGGTTTTATGAAGTGAGGACTCACCGTAGTGACTCTGCAGGCCCGTTAGGCAGCCAGGACTTTGAACAAACCCTGGTGCTGGTGCCCCGCCCTCTGACATGTCTGCAAGGTCTTGTGTGTCTGCTTCATTCCTCACAAGCTTCCTAAGTGGACTTGCACCAAGTTGTGGCCGTAAATATCGCCAGATGCACTTTAGTGCGCGAGTCTTCTGAATGGGACGTGAGTCTTATGTATTATGCATGAGCGCTTCGAAGATGAGAAATGTCTCCTCGGAACCACCTCTTCGCCTTCAGCCTCAGCTCTTCCATCAGGACTCTTAAGTGACTGGCTGACGTCTTTCTGGAGGGAAGGGCCGTTACTTGAAGTGTTGGCAAGCTTCAATCCTGCTGCCTCGCAAGCAGCAGGATGTGCTTTATCTTACACACACTCAAGAGCACAACTCACATTCATACACTATTGTTTAGCTTAATGTCTAGTTTAGCATTTTCAAGAGGAATAGAATTGGCCAAACAAACTTGCTAATTTATCAAATTATGGGTGGAGGTGCAGTGGAAGGATATCTTATCTACTGTCTCAAGTATTTTTAAAAAATATATCTCCATTGACTTCAGAGAGAGGAAATGAGAGGGGGAGAGAGAGACAACAATGGTGAGAGAGAAAAACATTGATCCCCAGGCTGCTTCCTGCACTCCCTCCCAGCCTGGGGATCAAGCCCACAGCCCAAACCACGCTGTGGGGGCTGTCTCAAGCATGTTAAGATCAAGTAAAGAGCACAAACTCAAAATGCTGGTAATTGCTAATCAAACAGGTTGCAGATGTGTGTAATTCGGGCTGAGTAGAGCAATAGTGAGAGGTGGGGCCTGGGGCAGACTGGAGAACAGTGTCCCACTTAAGTTATTTTAAAAGATATTATGTTGGCCAAACAAAATGCCCCCAAAGCTGGATTCAGACCAGGACTGGCTGCCATTTGCAAACTTCTAGGGAGCGAAAGGAAGCTCTGCACAGCAGAGGCAAACCTGTCAGGAGAAGTTTGACCGTTGTCTTTCAGCAGACCCCCTTTCTCCCTGTGCCACTGTTTTCTCTATTTCCTTTCCCAGCACTGGTCACAGCCTCTGTCGTTAGTTCCCTTTTGTATTTGTTTACTTATTTACTTATAACTCATTTCTCTCTCTCTCAGCTCGAAGCTTCCTGAAGGCAGGGGCTGTGTTTATCTTCTCCTGCTTGTAATTGCCAGCACGGCCTGGGAAAGGTGTATCATTGGTCCTCAGAAGTTGTTGAGGGCAGAAAGCAAGAAGTGTGATGTGTCTTGTCGCCGTGCGGTGTGTCTTGTTCCTCTCGGTGCCCCTGGCACTCTGTACAGCAGCGGTGATGTAAGCACATCTGCTGAAGGGACCTGCTGGGCACCATGGGCCACCACAGATGGGTAACCACAGCCAAGTGGTTTACACTCGGGGGTAGGGCCAAGGATTTGAAATAGATGTGGTCAGTAGGCTGGGGAGATGTGTGGGCACTAGACCCCGCTCAGCCTGGAAGATAAGGGAGGCAGAAAGAGAGAGCAGTTTTATGGATACTCCTAAGACACAATGGTCATCTAAGCAAGCTCTTGGCATTGGGAGTGTTTTGTGATGGATAAAAATAAGAAATTCAGGAAGGGTTGACGTCCCCAGATAACAGTCTGCAGTCTGCCTCCAGGAAGCCAGCTGCTGGTAGAACTAACTCCATCGTAGCTGAAGGCTCAGCTCACACTCATGGTAAGAAGAACGGGGAGAGCAAACTCCAAGAGGGCATGAGGGACTCAGGAGACATTTAGGCGTTGAACGTGGTGTAAGATTTGAAAATTCCAGAAATGGTTGTGAGGTGATTCTTAGTCTCAGCGTCCAGGCAGAGCAAACTCTGAAGCCCAGGTCAGGACCACCGGCATTGGTGTTGGCTGGCGCTCTGCTCCCTAATGGCTTCCATCCCCACTGAGAACACATCAGTGCCCGTGACTGAGGCGCTGAGATCTGCACGCCTGGCTGCAGGAAGAGCTCCCTGTCCTACGTTTTGTCCTGAATGAGTGTGATCTTAGACTGTCTAATTTCCAGAACAGAACGTGTGTGGGCTAATGCTGACATGTGACTTAGCAATCAGGATTCTTCGGTTGTAACAGAAAGGCCATTCAAGCTGACTTTCGGGAGAAAGAAGACTATCGGCTGGCATCAGTGCACCCCAGCAGGCAGGGGTGGAGCTGGCCTTGGGGGTATGCTCCCTCTGCCCATGCTGCTCTCCATGGTGACTTCGCTCTTACCGGTTGGAGGTGGGCTTCACTATAGAGAACAGTGCAGCCTGATGGTCAAGAGCAATGGTCGGCAAACTGTGGCTCTGGAGCCACATGCGGCTCTTTGGCCCCTTGAGTGAGGCTCTTCCACAAAATACCACATGTGGGTGCACAATTGTGGCCCATGCACAGAAATAGGTTTTTGTCTCTCAAAAGAAATTTCAATCGTTGTACTGTGGATATTTGGCTCTGTTGACTAATTAGTTTGCCGACCACGTCAAAAGCATGAACTTGGGTAGTCTCACACACGGATGTGACGTTCACCTTTGCCCCCTGACTTTAGACAAAGTCTTCACCTATAGAAATAGGCATAATTAATAACACTTGTATTATAGGTTCTTGCAGGATGAAATGAGTTAATAAATGTAAAACACTTAAAATAGTGCCTGATACATAGAAAGTGCTCTGTTATGGCGTGGCCAGGTAGCTCAGTAAGGTTGCAGGTTCAATCCCCAGTCAGGGCATGTACAAGAACCAAACAATTTTAATTTTTGTTGATTTAATTTTTAATCAACAAATATTAAAAAGAAAGTTTTAAACAAAATATTTGGAAAGCGTGCTGACAAAATGCACTGTCAGAGGTGGATAAAGAAAGAAGAAGAAAGTAGTCTGTCATTGGCCACTGTCAGTGCTGGCTCATAAGGCATCAGCTCTCATACGAGAGGGTAGAGAATGCTTCACCCTGCCAGTGTGGCTAAAGGCAGCATCTCTAGGAAGGACTCCTAAGAAATCACCTGTGGTGGAGGTAGCACCCGGGAGGTCGGATCTTCCATCCAAAGGGGAAATTGAGAGAAGAGGCAGGGATGCCTCTGTCCACTCCAGTGCTGGGCAGTGGCTGCCAGGCAGGGCTGTTGCCCAGCACGCTGTCTCCTGAACGGGGTGGGGAGGAGGCACACACATGCCTTGGTCTTGTCCGTACCAGTGAGTGGGAATGATGTCCATACCAGTGAGTGGGAATGATGTGTGACACTCGGCAGCCAAGCTGATAAGTGGCTGTGTTTCCCCCAGGACTTCCAAGACACAGTCAATGATGAGGACATTGGAACCACCTGGTATCGTAACGAAACTAGTCCCCGGCCTGAGAATAGACCAGTGGCTCTTACCCGGGGCACCTTGCCTTCCCAGTGAGAATTTAGCAGTGTCTGAGGACATTTTTGGTTGTCACAACTTGGATCGAGGAGCTACTGGAACCTAGCAAGTCAAGGCAGGGATGCTGCTAGACATCCTACAAGTGTGACAGAGTCATCTGGTCCAAGTTGAGATTAAAGCCCCACCTAGAGAATGGGGAGCTACAGAGCTGAGAGGTAGATGAGACATCGATCTCATGGAGGAAAGCTGCCTGCCCCCTGGAAAGCCCACCGTGGAGAGGTCTCTGAGTGAGAAATAAGCTTCTATTATGTTAAAACCTTGGAAATGTGGAGGGTTTTTTTTTTGTGTGTGTGTGTGTGTGTGACAGCAGCTAGCATTGCTGTAAGTAATACAAGGAATTGTGATTATTTAGCTTATGAAATAGAAACACAGTGTATTTTATTCTGTCTCCCCAGATTGAAATGGGCCATTGTTTTACATAAAATTTTCCAGTAATTCACAGCACAGGTTTCCATAGCCAAAATCACCCAAATTAGTATGCAATGGTTTTATGGGTGTGAATGGGCTATTTAGTTTGCATCCTGGATATTTCGGTCTGACCTTAGTTAAGTAAATCAGGTTATGTTTCAATTCAAATTTTATTTTATTTGGTGTTTTCTCTGTTTTAGTCAGTAGGTGATAAGTTAATATTTCACATCATTTTATTAGTTATTATTTGTAATGAAGACAAGTTAGATTTGTAATGTAAGAGAAAAAAAAATTGTTACAGATGGTAGCTTTAGTAAATATTGTAAAAATGCCAGACTCAAATCTGTTTGGCTACGAATGCTTTGAAATCTGTTAACATTGAAACTCTTCAGGGATTTTTTTTTTTATTTCAGTAATTTTAGTGAAAAGTTTCAATATTTTCTGTGCATGGGGTTCAGAAAGGCCTACTTCCCGCTCTGGGAGAGACCCAGGGCGGGCAGGGCAATTACAACAACAACAATGCACTCTCAGACATACTGATTGGTTTAGAGGTGGGTTGGATATCAAAACTGATCCAGTTAGGGCAACCTTGGGACCTACTCAGAATCTTTCAAAAGAGAGGTATTTTGTTGTTGTTGGTTTAGAGGTGTAAGACTGTTAAGTCTTGCACTGTGGGAAGCTATCCTACTTAACAACAAAGCCAGCATAAAAAAGAGAGGGGGGCGGGGGAGAGGGGTGGGTTGAGTCCTAATGACACCATTTGAATGTCTGGACTAAGTCATACCTATACTCCATGGACTTTTCATTAGCACAGCCAGTAAGGCCCCCATTGTGCTCACGTCAGTCTGGGCTGAGTTTCCTGTTGTTTACATCTACTTTCGAGTAACGTGGATAAGATATGTTGATTACGTCTGACCCCGAGAACTGACATCTTCCTTGTATTATTTAACTGGTTATCCGCTCCTCTCCAGTGATGAGCTTGCAGCCCCACCCATCATCTACCATTGGATGGAGAACACTTCTCTGATGCAATGATGTCCAGTCCGGCCATGTGCCTTGCTTTGGTTAACAGGGTGTGGGGAGAAATGCCACACCCATGCTGGAGCTTCCAGGGCTCACACATGGTTCTGCCACCCCACCCCCACCCCCACCCCCACCCCCACCCCGCCTCGCCTCTATTTTTCCTCTGCTAAGTGGCCATCAATCCCAGGATGATTCCCACTATGGAGAGGGTATTTAGAGTAGAGCCTCAGCTGACCCACAGCTGACAAGTAGCATGCATTGGAAATCAATTAATTTTCTTGTAAACCACTGATATTTTGTTTGAGGTGGTTGTTATTGAATCGTAACCTAGCAAAAGCTGACCACTATACTTACTATCTTTGGAAAGCTTGCCAAAGCTTATACTTGAGCATAAAACTAGTGTGCCTCTAACGGTGTTTGGCATTTATATCTTGCAAGTTACCACGTATGGATGTGGGGTGACTGAAGATGGCAGCCCTGTTACATGCAGCGGCGAGGTTGAGTAACTGGTGAGCCACTGAACAACTTGAGTCTCAGTGTCCTCATAACAATAAAGCCTCCTCACGGGACTTCCGTACATACTGACTGAACACCGCAGGCACAGAGGACAGCACAGGGCATAGTCATTACTGTTTTCATTACAGAAGTGCCCTGGTGCGGAGCCTAACCGATACTAACACCACTCTCAACAGCTGCCATCCCGGGAAGCTCCCAAGACAGTTCTTTAAAAAAAAAATTATTGATTTTAGAGAGAGGGAGGGAGAGGGAGAGAGAAATATTGATTTGTTTGGCCCCTGACCAGGAATCAAACCCACAACCTTGGTGCATTGGGACCACACTTGAGCTACATGGCCAGGGCCTCCCAAGGCACTTTTTAAATTGGATCTGTACCATCCCAGGCCACAGAACTCAGGAGAATGCCTCTGAGAAAGTCGGACAGGAGTTGAAAGAATACACTGAAAAGGGGAATCGCCATCTGTCCTTTGAATTGCTTTGTGCTCTGAAGCTAAATAAACGTGAATGGCGCCAGCAGAGTTGGTCCTCAGGTCAGAATGGAGAACAGCAGAGTCTACTCTCTGTCCTTGAATAGTCCTCTGTATTTACAAGTGGCATTTGGCACATTCGTTTTGTACAGAGCCAAAGTTACAACCGTTGAAATTATTATTTAATATTCTTGGAAAGAAAACAAGGGGGTTTATAACAGGAATACTTCTATAACAATTATCTCTGAATAATGAAGAGTAGTTTGCTGAGTAATTGAAAACTGTGTGTGTGTGTGTGTGTGTGTGTGTGTGTGTGTGTGTGTGTGTGTAGAGAAAGAGAGAGAGGAAAAAAAAGAGAGAGAAAGAGAGAGATCAGAATATGAATAGTAGGGGCACAGAGGCATTGGACTGGGAATTGTGAAGAGTTCCAGGCTTCCGGTTTTCAATAAAGATTCTTTTCTCAGGAATTAAGTTCAGGTGCTGTGTTAGGGGTAATGACATGGAAGCTCATTTTCTCATTCGTAAAGCAAATATTTACTGAGCACCTACGGAGTGCTTGGTGCCTGGGAATACAGCAGAGGGTGAAATCAGACATCGTCTGTGACCCTTTTGCAACAGAGAGATTTGTCATAAAATAAATACTAGTAAGTAGGAAACTACACTGAGGACACCCACAAGGAAGGGAAATTACAAGAGCCATGAGGATGTCTACCAAAGAAACATCAACTGTCTGGTGGTGTCAGGGAGGTGATGCGGTCAGATCTGTTTTGAAAAGATTATTCTGACTTCATTGTCGATATGAAGATTCATAATGAGTACAGTCAGTCAGTCCGAAGGCTAAGCTAGGATCCCGCAAGAGATGTGGGTGGCTTAGACCAGACAGGTGGTAATGGAGACAGAAGTGGACCAACTTCAGAAATCTTTAGGAGAGAAACTCAGTTGAACTTGGGGAAGAATTAGATGAGAGTGTAGGCAGTGATTAAAAAAAAAATCTTCCTCAGGGGATTTCTGTACATAGTGACTTAAAATCTGGGTTTTGAGGCTCCCTACGGGCTTCTGGGACCTCATCAATGCACATGGGAAGGAAAATGAAGCATAAGCCCAGGGTGAGCTCCAACTGATAGCAGAGGTAAGTGGGACTTGATAAAATGTCCCATCACTGACCCTTAAGCTGAATTCCCTGAGGGCCAAGGTTGAAGATCAGCATGTAATGTATTTGTTACAGACGCCATAGCCAAAGGCAACACAGCTCCCAAAGATGATGGAGGACAGATTTTGAATATCCAGCTCCAGGCCAGACTGCGGTCAGCTGCCGGGGTCCTGTAAGCCATGGCCCACCTGCCCTGCGCTGATGCTTTCACTGTCGGCTGTTCCAGGCTAAGGGGTGCTCTTTGAGGAATTACTTTTGCAGCTTAATGAGGAGAAACTGGTCTGGCTTCAGCAGTGCTGAGTGTTAATTATTTCTTAGCCTATGTTAGAGTTAGGCTTACTTATAAAAGCATATATTTATATAAATAGCTCTATACTATAAAACTTATAAGAGTCCTAAGAATGAACATTTAATGGCACTTATTAGAATCTCTTATAAAAGAGAAAACTGAGGCTTATAAATACGAACTAACCTGCAGGTACTCATTATTGTTCCAAGTTATGGATTTGCTCCTTTGGAAAATATTTATGAGTATTTACTGTATGCCAGGGCTATTTCCAAAGAAATAATATAATGTAATAAATTCTTTGTTCTCATGGAGCTTATGCTCTATTTGGGAAGATAAGGAAAAAACATAATATAGTTTCATTTAATGCCATGAAGAATAAAACAGGGCAAGGGATAAAATGAGATAGGCCCATTTTAAGAAGTGCTTGGTCAAAAAGGTCTTTTGTAAAGGGAAAATATTTGAGCTGAGACAGGATTGATGAGAGAGAATTCTGGGGGCAAAACACACTTCAGGCAGGGGGAACAGCAAGTGCAAAGGTCCTGAGGCAGACTGAACTTGCAGACTTTATAACAGAAGAAAGAAAGCATGTGGCTGGAATGCTGTGCACGTCATGAACCCAGGAAGGAGGATTATAACTGGGGGACAGAGACTCTTCCAGGCCACAGTAAAGAGCTTAGAGTTTATTCTGAGTGCACTGGGAGGTCATTGGTGAGCTAAGCACATAGTCATGTGACCTGAGTAGGATTCAGACCTTCCCATTCCTGGGTGGAAATGGACAAGGTAGGCACACCACAGTGTAAGAAGAAAGTCAAGCGAGGAGAAAGCCCAGGGCTTGGACCACAGCTGTAGGAACAGGCAGATGGGAGAGTGGGCAAATGAGCAGTGTCTGCTGGACGCGGCTGACAGCATTTGCTGGCTGACCAGACGTAGGAGATAAAGAAAAAGCAGGAACAAGAGCAACTGCTGAGTTTCTGGCTGAAGCAATTAAACCATGAAGCTTTGCTGAGGAGTCAGCCATATCTCAGTACCCAGCAGCCTCTTGAAAGGCAAGTACCTAATGGCCTGTTGTGGGGAAGCCTCCCCTTTGAAGTGTTATCTTATCCTGTCTACAGGGAGAGGGAGAGGCTGGTCTTTATTGGTTGCTTTGGACTTGGGCTGCCTGCCTGGGTGCCTGCGCCCAGCCTCCTGCTGAGGTTAGTACCAACTGTGGGCATCGGCCCTGCCAGGCACCCTGTCTGTCTTGGTCCCTAGCTCCTCAGCTCTAAAGAGGACAGGAGGCCAAGAACACTGGCCTGACTGCCTTCTTGTTGCTGGCCTGCCTGCCGTCTGCTTCCTGGATCCATAACTTAGCAGGAAGACCCTGTGTCTTCCTGTGTGCCTGTGTACATGCCGGCCTGCGTGTGGCCTCAGAGGGGTCTAGAGGAGAATCTACACTGAGGCCAGGGCGGCAGGTGGTCCCCAGAGGCCCGAAGATGACAGCCTGGCCTTGCGGCTCCCTTGTGGTTTGGACGGAGAGCTGGGTGGGGCAGGCTGTCCCCAGCTGCTCCAGACTTGGCTTCAGACAAGAGAGCGAGGTCGGGCATGTGTTCACAATGCCACGTGCTCCTGGCAGGATGCACGTTGGGGCTTAGGACATGTTCCTGGGTGTGTCTCACTCAGATGGAGCTCTGCACTGACACAGGGTCGACCAGCCTTACCCCTCGAAACTTGCCACGTGTCTGCTTGGGCACAGAGGAGGATCCTGGCAGGAGACAGGCTCACTCTGATGGTCCAAATAAAGAGAATCGAAGAAGGAGCTGCTCCAGAGCTCTGGGCGGGCGGAGGGTTCACAGGGCAGGGGAGCCGCCGGGGGCTGGAAGCGGGACAAGCCGTGCTGCCTGAGGCCTAAAGGCCACAAAGGCCACTGAGTCAGGTGAGGCCAGAGCCACAGCAGGGTCTGGGGGCCTGGAGGACGCAGTGCCTGCTTGAGGTGCCGCCCAGAACCTGGAGGATTCCTGTCCGCATCACCTGCCTTCTGCATGGGAGAGGGGGAAAGGTTGGGGTGGGGGATAGAGGGGACTGGAGGGCAAATGGAGACCCAGCAGTGTAAGGGGATGGGGACACCTGTCCTCACTCCGGTCATAGGATCTGCACTGTCTTTCTGCACAGGCACAGTTCCCTCCTCTTTCTTTTCTCTTTTTGCTGATTTATCATAACCTTTTAAATAACCGCCACATCCACAGATCAGCACAGGGGAAGAGCTGAGAGTGAACACAGTGTGTGGCAGCTGAGGGTCCAGGGTCCGGGGCAGGAGGGGCCGAAGGACCCAGTGTGGACCAGAGGCCTGGCTGCGCCCATCTGGCCCGCGAGGGCGGCCGGGGTGGAGGTCACAGCACGTCCAGGCAGACTAGGGGTGGGGTGAGAGCTTCACCCTGCCCGGGGAGAGAGAGTTCGAAGGTGGATTTAAAGCCCCCACGTTGGTGTCTTGTCCAATTTTCTAAAATGGCAGCTCACCTTTTGAGGAAAATTACAGCAAAAATACCTGGTTTGGAGCTTAAGCACAGGACAGGGGGACAGCAATGTGTAAAGCTCTCTGCGGAGCGGGGGTGGGGAGTGGGAGGTAGAGGGGTGGGGGTGGGGGAGGCTGCACGGGAGGCCGCAGGAAGGTTGCTGGGGCTTCTCGTTATTATTTGGGAGGCGGTGTTGTGTTATGTTTTGGTTGTGTATCGGTCTTACCAGTAAAACAATGTCAGGCAAGCCACAATTTGCACATGGATTTGTAAGTCGCATACAGTACCTGTGTGTTATTACACTATGCATGGTGCACAAGATGGCACTGTGGGTAAGCAGGGATTCTGTACCTCAGTTTCCCCACAGGATAGGTCAAGGCTTGATATAAAGTCAATAAAATATGGGTTGCTGCCGCATAGAGCACCTCCTAAGCACAGGTTCTCTGAGAGTGAGATACAGCACACACACAGTGCAGTTTCTCCATCCCCACTTTGCTCAGCTCCCGCTGTGGGGAGCACCATGTGGATTAGTGCTTGGTGTCAGCAGACTGCTCCCCTGAGTGAGTCCTCCCTCCCCATCCCCTCACCCCGGGCCAGCCTGACGTCCTCCTCTGAGGAATGACACAGCTGTAGTGACTGCCTCCTGGGCTCAGACACTCAGCCCCTCCTGTCTGGCACGCCAGCGGCGCTCAGGAAAACCTCACAAAAGAAACGGTCGTTGTGTTAAGTCAGCCGAGAGAAAAACACCATTACCCCACCCGTCACGCGTGATCACTGTAGAAAAGGTAAGCTGGTGAGAGGGGAAGACGGGGTGGAGCAGGCAGACCTTTCTCCCCACATCCCAGGCCAGACTGGAAATTACACTAAATAGGGGAGCATTCACCGAATTACCCACTGAGGTCCCGCTGAGGAGGAGACTCTGTCCCAGCCGGCGGACACAGGCTGCACAGGACTGACCAGCTTCCAGGCGGCAGGCCGAGGTGAGGAGGGTCTTGGCTGTGAGGGGCGTTCATTTCCCCCAGAGGATGGGGGCCCAGGCCCAGGCTGGCCCCCTGGTCCACCACCACAGCGGGGAACAGAAGCCCATGTGCCACCAGCTATGGGGGTGGCGGGGCTTCTGGCCACCCGGAGCCCATCAGAGAGAAGGCCACAGTATTTTGTTTGTTTTGTTTTGTTTAGTTTTGTTTTAAACTCAGACCACAGGATTTTCATTTGCAGTCACTCACCCGAGCATTTGGGGAGGACACAGCCGACTGGCGTGGCCGGAGGAGAGGCTGGTGGAAAGCACTGGGGAGACGTGGAAAAGCGGCAGCTGTGAGATCTGCAATGGGGGACCCCACCCCCCATGCCAAAGTGGCCATTTTCCTGCGGCGCAGGCCCCACCCAGAAGCCACAGCTCAGAAAAAGGCAGGTCCCTTGCCCAAGGGATACAGCCTGTCCCAGCCCTGCTGGCCATGCTCTGCTGACAGGCAGCCTCAGGGGAGGTGGAGTAGCTGGCAGGTGGAAGCGGTTCTCAGAGAGCCTCAGACAAGCCGCAGCTGCAACAGGGCGCTCAGAGCCAAACCTGCAGTGTTCCTGATCCTGGCTGACAGGGAAGTGCTTCTAGGAGCCTGTTTCCTGCGTCCGAAACATCACCTGATGGAAGAGAGCGTGATCCACCTGATCGACAGACTTCACCTGGCTGGCTTTGTTTTTTTTTTTTTTTGTTTTTTTTTTCCAATATTTTCTTTCTTTCTTCTTTTTTTAATGGCTTTGGTATTATCAGTGTTAAGATTTTTCTCTTCTCTCTCTTGTTTCTTTCATGTCTCTTAGTGGCTTCCTTCCTTTCTTACTCTGCCTTTTTCCCCTTATTTCTTTTCCATTCTTTTGTTTATTTGCCTTTCTGTTGTTGTTTTTTAACTTTTGCATAACTTTTTTCTTTCTGTCTGTTTTTCTTGAATTTTTTTACTGTTTTGCTTTCCCTGCTCTATTATTTTTTGCTCTCCATTCTTTACTTTCAGAATATTTTTTCTGCCCCCTTTTCTCTTCCAGTATTCTTTTTATTTTAATTTAGTGATATTATCTTTTTCTCTCTTTCTTTTTATTATTATTGTTCTCTCTTATCATTCCTAATTCTCTTATCTTTTGTGGTTGTTTTTGCTGTTGTCCTAGGGATTTTTTGTATGTTTTTATTTGTTTGGTTTAGTTTGGTTTGATCCTGTCAGTAGCTCACACAATACTGTTGTGACTGAGTCTTATAGTTAGCCAACCTGAGAGGAGAGGTCCCCCAGGAATGGGAAAACAGCTGTCAAGACCCAATTACAACAGGAGAACCCAAATAATCCACAAAAGAGGTCACTCCTAGAGCATCCAGCTCAGTAGTACAAGGAGACAGCACCACTGGGTCCCACATTCACTGCCAAAGCCACTCCATGAAGACAGGGTGTCATCGCAGTTATATCTAATACATAGAAATGAACACAAAGAGACAACTAAACTGAAGAGACAAAGAAACAACTCCCAAATTAAAGAAAAGACATCATCATAAGAAAGAGACCTAAATGAGCCCAAACCAGTTTGGCTCAGTGGATAGAGCATCGGTCTGCGGACTGAAAGGTCCCAGGTTCAATCCCAGTCAAGGGCGTGTACCTTGGTTGCGGGCACATTCTCAGTAGGGGGTGTTCAAGAGGCAGCTGATGGATGATTCTCTCTCATCAATGTTTCTAACTCTCTATCCCTCTCTCTTCCTCTCTGTAAAAAAAATCAATAAAATACATTTAAAAAAAAAAGATACCTAAATGAGATGGAGGTAAACAAGTTACCAAATATAGAGTTCAGAGTAATGGTTCTAAAAATGCTCAATTAACTTAGAGAAAACTACAAAGAACATAATGGTAACTACAGAGAACTTAGTGGGAACTACAAGGAATTTAATGGGAACCACTTAAACATGAAAAAGACAGAAATTGTGAATAAGAGCCAGCCAGAAATGAGGAATACTATATCTCACATCAAGAATACACTGGAAGGAATTGAAAGCAGGCTCCATGAAGCAGAGGATTGAATAATTGAATTAGGAGTTAAGGGGGGAAATAATAAGAGCACCTAAAGAAAAAATACTTGAAAAGCTTAAGGGACCTTTGGGGCAGCATGAAACAGAAAGGGGTCCGAATTATAGGGATTCCAGAGGGAAAAGAAAGTGAGAAGAGAATAAAGAACATGTTTGAAGAAATAATGATAGACTTCCCTAAGCTGTTGAAAGAAAAAGCCACACAAGTTTTGTAAGTACAGAGGGTCCCAATCAAGATGAATCCAAGGAGACCTGCTCCAAGACACCTCATAATTAAAATGGCAAAGATTAAATAAAAAGAGAGAATCTTAAGGGCAGCAAGAGAAAGACAGTTATCTATTAGAAAGCTCCCATAAGACTGTCAGCTAATTTCTCAACGGAAACATTACAGTGCAGAAGAGAATGGCATGAAGTATTGAAAGTAATGAAAAGCAAGGGTCTAAAACCAAGACTGTTCTATTCAGCAAGGCTATTCTATATCATTCAAAATTGAAGGTGAAATAAAGAGCTTTTAAACAAACAAACAAACAAACAAACAAAAGGCTAAAGGAGTTTGTCACCACCAAACCTGCAAGCAAGGAATGTTAAAGGTACTGCTATATGAAGAAGAAGAAATAGAGATAGGAATATAGCCATCAAGAATTAAAATGGCAATAAATCAGTACCTATTAATAATAAATTTAAATGGATTAACTTCTCCAATCAAAAGATAGAGGGTAACTGGATAAGAAAACATGACCCATAGATATGCTGTCTACAAAAGACCCATCTCAGAACAAAAGATTCACACAGGATGAGAGTGAAAGGAAAGGGAAATTTTTTTTGTGCTAATAAAGACAACTTGGATAGCAATACTTATAGCTGACAAAAATGATATAGAATAGACTTCAAAACAAAGGCCAAAAGAAGAGACAAAGGCACTGGCACAAGAACAGGCATATAGACCAGTGAAACAGAACAGAAAACCCAGAAATTGACCCAAGCCATTATGCCCAATTAATATTTGACAAAGGAGTCAAGATAGTCTCCTCAATAAATGGTGTTGGGAAAATTGGACAGGTGCATGTAGAAAAATGAAACTAGTCCACCAACTTACACCAAACACAACATAAACTTAAATGTAAGTCTTAAAATCATAAAAATCTCAGAAGAAACATAGTCAGCAAAATCTTAGACATCTCACATACCAGGATTTTCACAGGTACATCTCATAGGGCAAGGGAAACAAAGGAAAAAAGTGAACAAATATATGAAACTAAAAATCAGTTACAAGCTAAAACCATCCTTAAAATGCAAAAGGGACCCACTGTATGGGAGAACATATTTGCCAATGTTACATTGGATAAAAGGTTATTTTCCAAAATATCTGAAGATCTCAACAAAAGAAAGACAAATAATCCAACTTAAAAATGGTTAAAGGACCTGAATAGACACCTCTCCAAAGAGGCCATACAGATGGCCAAGAGACATATAAAAAAGTGCTAACTAATCATCAGAGAGATGCAAATTAAAACACTAATGAGGTACCACCTCACACCTGACAGAATGGCTACCATCAATAAACCAACATAGTGCTCAGGAGGATGGAGAGAAAAGGGAACAACTCTAGTATATGGCTGGGGAGAATGCAGACCGATGCAGCCACTGTAAAAAACCGTGTGGAATTTCCTCAAAAAAATAAAAAATGTAACTGCTATTTGACCCAGTGATCTCACTTCTGGGAATATATCTTAAGAATCCCGAAAACGCCGAGACCGGTTTGGCTCAATGGATAGAGAGTCGGCTTGGGGACTGAAGGGTCCCGGGTTCGATTCCGGTCAAGGGCATGTACCTTGGTTGCGGGCATATCCCCAGTAGGGGGTATGCAAGAGGCAGCTGATCGATGACTCTCTCTCATCGATGTTTCTAACTCTCTATCTCTCTCCCTTCTTCTCTGTACAAAATCAATAAAATATATTTTTTTAAAAAAGAATCCTGAAAACACCAATCAGAAAGAATGTATGCACCTCTATGTTCATAGCAGCACAATTTACAATTGCTAAGACCTGGAAACAGCCCAAGTGCCCATCAGTAGGTGAGTGTATAAAAAAGCTGTACATTCACACCATGGGATACTATGCAGCTGTGAAAAAGAGGATCTCTTACCTTTTGAGACAGCATGGAGGGACCTGAAGAGTATTATGCTAAGTGAAATAAGCCAGTCAGAGAAAGACAAATATCACATTATCTCACTTATATGTAGAATCTAATTTACAAAGTAAACTGACGAACAGGTCAAGAGACATGGGAATGTGGCACATACTGAGGGATCTCAGAGGGAAGAGGTGGGAAGAGGGGGCAGGAAGAGATTAACCGAAGAATTAATGTGCATGTATGCACAGCCCATGGACACAGGCCAAGGTGTGGTGAAGGTCTGGGGTGTAGTGGGATCCTGGTGGAAGGGGGCAATGGTGGACATTTGTAATACTCTCAACAATAAAGATAAATAAAACAGCAAAAAATAATGTCATATTTTTAAGCCTTTTCCTAAAGCTTCTATATAAACACACATACATATCTATAACAATAAAAGAGTAATATGCTAATTAGATCGGACAGCCAAATGACCTTCCAGACATCATTCTTGATGTCCTTCCAGATGAAGCTGCCACGGCAGGGGCTGAGGCAGGGGTGGTTAGGGGCGATCAGGCAGGCAGGGGAGTTAGAGGTGATAAAGAGGCAGGTGAGCAGATAGGAAGCCAGCAGTCCTGGATTGCGAGAAGGATGTCCGACTGCCTAAACTGGATTGAGCCTAAACCAGCAGTCAGACATCCCTGAGCGGGTCCCAGATTGTGAGAGGGTGCAGGCTGGGCTGAGGGACCGCCCCCCATGCAGGAATTTTGTGCATGGGCCTCTAGTTTTACATAATTGGAATCGTAGCATATATTCTGTTTGTTGGATCTTTTTTAGTGTCTGTAAAGTAGAACATCTTAAAGACTCAATAATAATTTTTCATCCAACCTTGTTTTTGATCATTTATGATATTTTAATGCTTTTCTAAATTAAACCATACTTTGGTAGATAACCTCTTTTAAAGTTTTATTGAAATACAACTTATGTGACATACAAATGTATACAATTCAGCTGTGCTTTGTGTGTTTAGGGTTGTATAGTCATCACCACAATCTATCTGTAGGACATTTAGAACATTTTCCACTCAACATAGTAACCTGTACCAGCATAGCCATCCCGCCGACCGCCAGACCCAGGCGTAAGCGATGGAGCTCCCTTCCGTCCCCATCAGTGTGTCTGTTGGGATTGTACAATGTGTCGGGTTTTGGAACCGTCATGTTCCATGTTCACCAAGTGTAGCACACTCAGCACGCTCTTCCACTAGGTTGCCAAATTCCCCCTGGTGGCTCTGCCGCATTTTATTCATCCGTCATCAGCGACGGTTATGCCTATGATGAATAAACAGATTAATCTTTGCACACAGCTTAATTTTCCCCTGACTGCATTCCTAGACATAAAAAGACTAGTACATCATTTCTGGACGTCTATAGATCAAACTTCTAAGCCCATCCTCCCTATCATTTGAGCACATCATTTCCTTTGTCACTTGAAGGGTCACTGCTCTCCATCCTGTGAACAAGACTCTTTTGTGCTTCCTGTGGCACCAAGAGATATTTGAAGCTTGTAATTTGAAGATCCTCACCGCCCTCCATCAGGGACTCTCTCCTATTCGGGGTGTTGGAGACGGTGGACAGTGATATTTCTAAAGGGAACAGATTGCAGTCACTTGCATCATTCCTCATCATTTCAACGAGACCCCCTGAGGTCTGCATTAATGGAAATCAGCAGACTTGTAAATGGCCAGTTGTCGTGCTAATTATCTCACATAATCCTTCCAGTGCATGATCCCAGCTACTAATCTCCTGAAAGTGTTTCATATCCAGAAAAACAATTTCTCATGTCAGTGGAATTCTGACCCAAGCTTTCACAACACATAGGCAGCTAAGTATCATTAGGTTCATAATTGTATTCATTTAAATGTTATAAGTGAACTGACTTCTCCTTCCTTTAAAACTTAGAAAATAGCCGAAGCCAGTTTGGCTCAGCGGTAGAGCACAATGCTCTACGGACTGAAAGGTCCCAGGTTCGATTCCGGTCAGGGGCATGTACATTGGTTGCGGGCACATCCCCGGTAGGGGGTGTGCAAGAGGCAGCTGGTCGATGTTTCTCTCTCATCATCGTTTTTAGCTCTCTATCCCTCTCCCTTCCTCTCTGTAAAAAATCAATAAAATATATTTTTTAAAAAAAACTTAGAAGATAAGCGAACATTTGTTTTCTGCATGCTGTAATTTTTAATCCTATGTCAAATGTTGGGGTGGCTTCCTGGGCCAACGAACTCGCGCTTTTTCTTTATTGTGTGAAAGGATCCTGCAGGGAGGCAGCTGGTGCACAGGCTTCAGGCCTCGGCTCAGCGGTGAGAGCTGGACACTGTTACAGACAGAAGGGCCGCTGCACAGCCTGCCAGCAAAGGCTGCCGCAGTCACAGCGGGCCTGTCTCCCCAAACCCTGACAGTGTTCACAGGGTGGAGGTGTTTGTGGGCAGTGGTGGACAGGACAGCTTTCTGTGTCTCACTTTCACCCCCAGACGTGCCCTCCCTCCACTGGCCTTTCTGGTCATAAGCAACAAAGGTGATTAAAATACTTTGTTCTTTGTACAAAGACCATCAACCGCCCCTCAGGCCCCCCATTGTTGTCCTGGTGGTGCTGTCAAGTTTGCCTTGAACTTCACAATGCTGCCTGTTGGCCTAGACAGGCAGATGGTCTGCAGGGACCAGTGAGTGTTGGATTCGCTGAGTGTCACTTAGAGAGGCGTTCTTTGTCGGATAGCCACTGTCAGCCTCAGCCCCCACAGCCCTCAGTCCCCACCGCCCCCTCAGAGTGTCCCTCTTAGCAGGAGGAGGTTGTTGAGGCACGGCTACTCTGTGCCTCCTGGCAGCTGAAGCGTAAAGAATGTCATGACATGCAGCCTCAGCACAGGAAGTACGGAGGCTAAACCACGGTGACCCCATCGCTTACCTCCTGCCTGTCAGTTAGACGGAGGGTGTGGTCGCGGCCAGAGCCTTTGAAAAGCAAAGCTGCAACTCTGTGCCCTTCGAGGAGTGGCGAGGCGAAGCCACTCAAAAAAGGGGGTAGGTTCCGCGGGCATGAACTTTGAGAAATGGTGGGTTAAATTAAGTAACATAAGATTCTTGATTGCTGACCTTGTCAGAGACTCCACCAGACCTGCCCCAGATGAGCAGAGCAGAAATACTTCCTTGTGGGACACTCAGTAGCATTTCAAAGAGCTGGTTTTTGTGATACCGCCAGGATGCACTTCCCGGCAGCCAGTTCTTTTTGTTTGTTTAATTTTAGAATAGATAGCAGCCACATGGCAAACTCTGAGTATTCCCTGAAAAAGCATGTCTGCCTTTAGCCTGTGCCTCTGAGATTCTCTCTTGAGAGCCAGCCCTTGATTTCAAGGCCCGAGATGTACAGGCAGGCATGTGCAATCATGTGTGCACATATGTGTAGGTGTGTGTACGCGCGTTTAATCTTGAACACACTGCCTACATTGTTCTGTGCCTGCTCTTTGACTGGTATGTGTTTATCGGTCACTCCAATCTGATGGCAGGGAAAGCTGCAGCCTTTGACCTACCCTCCACGTGGTATCTACCGCAGGGAGGCGTCACAGCCACTCTCCCCGCCCCCCTGCGGGCAGTTGGGTGTTTGCAGTCTTTTCCACCAGGCGGACTGCAGTGGGCAGCTTGTACCTTTACCTTCATCCCCACGGAGCTTCTATGCCAGCCTTTGAGAAAAGCCCACAGCATGGCAATGCCATATGGCTGCGAATCAAGCATGTCCCGGTTTGCGGCCTTTTGATGATCTAGCTTGATCAAGAGGTATTTAGATAATTTAGGGTTCTGGAGAACTATAAGTTGAAGACCTAAGAAACATATAATAGAAGTTGTTTAAAATAGAGGAAAAAATATAGATTATTCTTTCAAAAATTTTTAAAGTCATTTTTTTTAAGAAATGAAGAGATTGGATTTTGTTTTGTTTTTCTCACCCGAGGTTATGTTTATTGATTTTGGAGAGAGAAAGAAACATAGATGTGAGAGAAACATCAGTAGCTCCCTCTCATACGCACCCCAACCTAAGCCTGAACCTGCAACCTATGTGTCCTTGATGCTGTCATAAATTAATTAACCCGGTTATTAATAACTGGAAAGGAGCGTTTGTGCAGTTTCCCCAGGTCCGTTCCGCAACGATCCCCGAGGGAAGGGACTGGGCAGGGGAAGGGACACGTGCCCAGTGAGGTCTACTCATTACTGGGGAATAAACTTTACTTTAACATGTCTTGGTGGTCAGTTTTCTGTGCCTCAAACCTTACAAAGGCCACGTGGACACTGCACACGGATGTGGTTAGCCTGAGGCTGCGCCGGGCCCTCCCCCACGGAAGGGGAACGCTGGCCACTGGCTTTGCTTCTGAGTCTGCTGAAGCCCCAGCTGCACCTCTCCCAGGACTGGGCGCAGGGAGATGGGATTTCAAACCCAGCAACACAATTCCACGAAATACAGCCACTCACCCTCCCATGCGAGCCAGAAAGTTCTCCGCTAGAGAGTGTAGGACCCACTCCCAGGACCTTCCACGCATGTCTCCAGTAGCACCCCGGCCTGGTATTGAACCTGCGACCTCTGGGTGTGCGGACAATGCTCCAACCAACTGAGCCACCCGGCCAGGACGGTTCGGAGGTTTAATGGCAGCTATATTCTGCTCCTGGCAAAATGGAACGTAAGGCATGAAACCTCCAAGAACAGGGATTTCTCACATGGATAACCTTGGGTTCTCTATCCGTTTTAGATAAACCAAGGCCTAGGACAATCAAATAATTCCCTCCAGGCCACCCAGCTAGGACGCTATAAACTTAGAATTTGAACCCATTCTTTTAAGATCTTGCTCAAATAGAGATAGCTTTATTCTCTAGACCTGCTCTGACCTTGATTCTTCTTAACCCAAAGCACTGTAATCAGCGAAAGCAGACAGAGGCTTTGTCACTGCTGCCGCCTGGCTATGCCGGCAGCATGAGTGGCCCCAGCGCCCACCCCTGGTGCCCACCCCTCTGGGGGCCTGGCTGCTGCCCCTCAGCCGTCCTGGCCCAGCGCTGGCAGAGCTCAGCAGGCCCGGGGAGCCAGCCCAGTGACCAGCTGACTCCTGCGAGGAAGATGCCCTGAGCCCCTCGTTGCTCTCTGGACGGTGGTATCTCTCCTAATGCCGCGTCCTCGTGGAGGTGAGGGCAGGCCACCGTGTTCCCGTCCACACAGGCACTGGCATTGTCCTTGGCATTCACACCTCAGCCGCTCCCGCCCTGTGCTGGACTGTGTGGAAATGGTCTTCTGGTGACGGACACACAGAACCCGGATGACAGCAAGTGTTCTCCTCTGTGCCGAGGGGCTGGAAGAGAATCCATGTGAAGTCTGAGCATTAAGACATTTGCAGGTTGCAGCCGAAACCAGTTTGGCTCAGTGGATAGAGCGTCCGCCTGCGGACTGAAGGGTCCCAGGTTCGATTCCCGTCAAGGGCATGTGCCTTGGTTGTGGGTACATCCCTGGTGTGGGGTGTGCAGGAGGCAGCTGGTTGATGTCTCTCTCTCATCGATATTTCTAGCTCTCCATCTCTTTCTTCTCCCTTCCTTTCTGTAAAAAAAATCAATAAAATATATTTTTTTAAAAAGACATTTGCAAGTTGAAAAGAGGAATTTGATCAAAGGGTTCCCAGAAATCTAAGTCACATTTGGTTCTCATCCCACGCTCCAAGCCGCCGTGAGTGAGAGAGTCCGGTCATTTGCATCTGTGCTCTGGGCAGCGTAGCCACACCTGCTGCTGGGAAACCTCAGAACCCTTACGTCCAGGGAACGAACCCCTGCCGAGTGGTGGCTGGTGCCGGGAGCAGATGCTCCGCGCCGTCCACAGGGACAAGCAGAGCAGCAGCTGCCCAGGCTCTCGGCCTGCCCTGCCCTGCCCAAACCGGGCTCCTCAGGCAGGACTTGTGAACTCTCCCTCTGCAGGCGGCCATCCCACAGGCACTGCCGCCTCCCCACACAGGGAGGTGCAGAGACCAGAGGCCAGCTGATTGCAGGTTCCGTTTCCTGCCTGCAGGGTGTAATTACAATACTCTGGCAGGCCGATGCTAAACTTGTCCTTGGCAGAGCCTGTTGGGACGGGTGGGGTGGGATGGAGAAGGGGAAGGGGGGTGTAGGTGCAAGATCCGTTGTAATCTCTGATCTCCTCCTGTTTGAACATGAGACCATTTCCTGGATGATGTTCCTAAATATGGAGTGTCTTTCCAAGGTGACACGGGTCTTCAAATGCTCATGCCCAGAGACACGCTTATGTCTGAGTACTCCCCTGACCGGCACTCAGTCTTCCTCTCGCTGTGACCCTGTCTTGAGGCTTGAGCATCAGCAAGTTACTTGAACGTGATGCTTCCCTTGGTGTGACAGGTACTTTGTAAGGGCTGCAGCCGTTTTTCTTATTGACGGTTTTCACTGACTCAGTCCCAGGTCAAAAGGAGTCTAGCATCAGTTGAATGGCTTTGCTTTCTTAATTTTGGCTATGGGTGTGTTTTTTTTTTGTATTTTTTGTTGTTGTTGTTGTTTGTGTGTGTGTGTGTGTGTGTGTGTTTCTTTTCTGCAGAAGAGACATAGTCTCTTTTCATAGAAGAAACAGAGATAAGTTGCTTTTTCATAATACTTTAATTTCAGTAGGAGTCACTTCCTTCCTTTTGATGCACTTATCATCCCCTGGAGTGTTAGGTGGGGGTGTGATCCAGCTTTTCTTTCTTCCTCCTCACCTCCCTCCCGCCCTTTCTTCCCTTCTTTCTTTTTCGGAGATTGCGGGTTTCCCTGCTCTCCTCAGAGGCACAGAGGCAGCTGCAAACCTGGGAGGGACTGCACGGTGAGCCAGCCCCTGTCCTGTCTGCTGGAGTTTCCTGCGGTCACTCTGTGGGGCGCTCCTCCCTGGGGGAAGCCACGCTGAGGGAAACTCCCCGCCCCAGGGCTTCCTGACGCCTGCCCTCCCCACTGGCTTTGATTTCCTTCCATCCAAAGCATGAGCCCACCTCTCTCCTCCGCCTTCCCTCTCGCCTCTCACTGATCACACTCCAGACTCTGGTTTTACTGAAACACGTTTTCATCAAGACAGTGCTGGGCGCCCGCTGAGGAGAAGGGAGCCTCCTCCTGAAGCCAGCCACCGGGGAGAGCTGCTCAGTGTAAACCACGGGGAGAGCGTCACGCTGCTCGGTGGAGTGTGGGGTGAGCAAGGGGGGAGTTGTGAGAGGAATAGGTGTTCTTCACCCCAATACAAGGTCAGAGCAGGCAGTCTGACTTGTGATTCATTCACCCTCAAAGTCTGTCAGCCAACAACTCCTGATTCCAGGCTAGTTTGGTGGCCACAGCCCAGGCAGACCTCCCGCCCTGGGCCCTGTGCTTTGGTGCGGGAGACAGCCAGCCAGGCCCTAAGCAGGTGCTCAGACCAGCGCAAATGTGAGAGGAGATTGTGGATGCAAAGGGGCCACATGCCAACCTGGCTAGCTCAGGGGAGGCCTGCGTGGCGGCCTTACAAACTCAGAGACCTAAAGTCACCGCAAAGGATGGTCTCAAATCCAAACCTTTTAAAGGCTTTGATTTAATGTAATAAGCAGTTTATAGAGGGTAGTATGTGCTAGACCAGTATCTTTCTGACAAAGATCAGATTGTGTTTGTACTGAGCCTACTGTCTTTGCATCTAAGATAACACACCTGGGGAATGTGAGGGTCACTCTCAAGTTCCCTTTTGTCAGACTCCTCTGAGCACACCAAATGGGCCTGGGAGCCCAGACAGAGACCACAATCCCCTCCATTGTATTGTTACCATGTTAATTGTTGGCTGTTAACTACCCTGCACCCACCTAAGTAAAAGGAGCATGTGTCTATCACTTTAATTTTTATCAATCCCAGACGTTTCCCTGCTTTGCTTTCTCACGCCTCCCTAATCCATCACCTGTGGTTTTATGTGGCCACTCATGTCTCCTTTGATTATGATGTCTAAAACAAGGTAAAAAACAAAACAAAAAACAACCCCCCCTCCCCCCCGCCATTCTCCAGAGTATTATCTAAATCTGTAGAGATTCTGCTTCCTGGCAATTGTCAACAGTTTGGCTCAAATAAACTAACAAAAATTCAGTACAGGTTTGAGAGTGTATTTTGTTTTTTCATTAACAACAAAAGCTCAGGAACCGACTTGAGGCACGAGTGCATCCGTGAAGCCACACTGTGAGTGGCGGGCAGTGCCCACGGTGCCTGAGCTGAGGAGGCCCCCTTCTCGGTGGCACTGAGCCCCAGGATGAGAAGGAGGCCTCACTGGCAGATCGGGGAGGAGCTCTCTGAGGAGGGGCACAGGCCGATGCGAATGCCAGGCAGGAACAAGCCTGGCCGCTGGGAGACAGGAACCCGCATCCGTCTGGAAGAAGGGGAGCCAGTGTGGGTGGAGAGAAGCGGGCGGCCCTCACAGGGAGGGCTGGGCAGAGGCCCTGACTAAGGAGGAGTCACAGCAGCGGGTGCCTGTCTGGCTCCTGCTGAAACTTCATGGAGTGCGTGGATTTTTATTTTATTTTTTTAAATATATTTTATTGATTTTTTTTACAGAGAGGAAGGGAGAGAAAGTTAGAAACATCGATGAGATAGAAACATCTATCAGCTGCCTCCTGCACACCTCCTACTGGGGATATGCCCGCAACCAATGTACATGCCCTTGACCAGAATCGCACCTGGGACCCTTGAGTCCGCAGGCTGATGCTCTATCCACCAAGCCAAACTGGTCAGGGCGAGTACATGGATTTTTAAATAGCTTTAGTGAGGTGTAACTTATACACCACCATCCAATGAAGTGTTGATCTATCGGAAGTGCACAGCTCAAGGACGTTAGTATATCCACAGGCTGGGCAGCCATCGCCATGACCTAACTTTAGGGTGTTTTCGTCATCCCCCACAGAAGCCCTACCCCCACTCTCACTCACTTCCATCCTCCCAGACCCCCGGGTGGAGGCCACCGCTGCTCCACGTTCTGTCTTTGCAGATCTGCCTGTTCTGAACATCCCTTACACAACATGTGGGCTTTCCTTGCTGCCCTATGAGAGCACTATCAACATTTCACCCCTGTTTCTTGCCAAATCATATTTCATTGTGTTAATAAACCCCATCTTATTGGTCCATTCATCAGTGGGTGAACATGTGGGCTGTTTCCAGTTTGGGGCTATTATGAATAGTGCTGCTATGGACATCTGTGTATAAGGTTTTGCGTGTCCATGTTTTGATTTTTATTTCTCTTCGGTAGATACCTACGAGTAGGAGGTTTGGGTCCTAGGGCAGCTCCATGTTTAACGTTTTGAGGAACTGCCTCATTGTTCCTCACAGCGGCTGCAGCATTTCACATTTGCACCAGCAACGTGTGTGGGTTACAGTTTCTCCACATGCTTGCCATTCAAGTGGGTGTGTACTAGGATCTCATTGTGGTGTTGATTTACATTTCCCGAATGACTGATAATATTGAACCTTTCTTCCATGTGCTTATTATCCACTCATATATTTTCTTTAGAGAAATGTCTACTCAAGTGCTTTGCAGTATTTTAATTGGGCTCTTTGTCTCTTTATTTTGGAGGCATAGGGGTTCTTTTTTACATCCTGGAGGAAAGTTCCTTATTAGATACATGACTGGCAAATACATCTCCCCAGACGGGTGTTGTTTTTTTCACATTCTTGATGGTGTCCTGTGAAGCACAAACAGTTTTAATCTTACCGAAGGCTAATGCACCAGTCTTCTGTTTTGTTTGTTCTATTGGTGTCTTACCTATGAAGTCCCGGTCATGAAGATTTACTATTGTTTTTTTCTTCTAAGGGTTTTTACATCTTAACTTCATTCTTTTTTATGCAGCTCTCCAGTTGTCCCAGTACCATTTGTTGAAAAGACTATCCTTTCCCTAATGGATGATGCTGGCCCCTTTGTAGAAACTCAGTTGACCATGAACGTTAGAATTATTTCTGGGCTCCCCGGGGGAAGCATTTCATTGGTGGCATCTTTCTAACGTGATGGGAAGCCTTCCGAGAGGCAAGTTCTGATTGGGTAATAAAGCAGCTGATACCTGTCAGGTAAATTCTGGATTGAAGAGGCTTCCTTTTCTCTGGTTATAAAGTGAACATATGGATGAAGGCTCTGGTATTATTTACTGACAGTACTGAAAAGAATCTGTAGGCAATTCTCAGGCCCTTAATAGGCCGCATCTTAACCATCCTTGACAGGGAAATACCTATTCTAAAGCTCTCACAGTTCCCCCACAACTTCCTTCCTTTCAAACTTGACCTAGGTTGATGAGATGAGGTTTATGGTCCTACTATAAGGGCACATTTAAATTAGGTGATGCACCCAGTTATGTGAATGGAAGTATGGATATTTGAGATCACTTAATCACACATATTCAAAGGAAAAGGCTTCTCAGCAAGGTTTTTGAGGGAAGCTGTAAGGAGCATGGACACTGGGCATTCATCCTCCAAGATTCATGCTTCTCCTCTCTCAAGTCCTTCCTTGGGAAGTTTCTTCCTGACCCATCCGTATTGGATGACCGCCATCCTGCATCGGCACCCCTGGACAGTCTCTAAACTCAGGCCAACACACTGAATTTGTTTGCAGCCACTCACTTTGGGCTCCAGCAGAGGGAAGTCAGAATGAACGGGAGCCATGTGGGGAGAGCCTGGGATTGATGGCTCTGGGGAACGAGCTGAGAAGACAGCTGCCCGGATGCTTGTGCTGAGTCACTTCCCCATATTGCAGAAGCCATCTTTCTCAGGCAAAGATTTCCCAGCAATTTGGCTTTAGCCTAGGGAGAAGCAATTGCCCTACCTGTTGGCAAACCTCTTGCCCCACCTTGTGGAGGTTATACCCTGTGAAGAACAACATTAAGTTACCGGGGTGCTTTGAGTCTTTGCCTGACCTGCTGCTGGGCCCAGGGTTAGTAAAAGCAGACCTTGGTCCTTTTCAGATGCACCAAGCCCCAGTAGAGGGAGCCATAAGCTATGAATCACTGAGAGCTCTATGAACCACTCAGGGCAAGTAAAAAAAAAAAAAAAAAAAAAGGGCCGACATTGCACAAGAACCTTCCAAAGAGGCCCAAAATCAATAAACCCAATGGCCAGCTTCAGACCACAACAGAGCAAGATCAAAAAAGCCTTACCAACAGTATATGCACAGGGAGAGAAGGCAGTCTCCAAACCAACTGGAGTGAATTCTGACTCATGTGATGAGCACCTATACAGTAGCCACACTGTGTTGGGGGTTGAGCCTCACTGTCAGCCAGCCTGGGGGGTGAGCCTAAGCATGATCAGCTAATAGCAAGCAAATTACAGTTACAACAGGAGGGCCCAAACAGCTTGCACAAGAGACATTATTAGAGCACCAGGTCCGGTGATCAGGAAGATTGCAATACTGGGTCCCACAGGTCACCTGCTACCTAAGACAACCTAACCAAGACTGAGTTATAGCAGATCTACCTAATACCTAGGAACAAACCCAAACAGGGAGACAAAAAAGCAAACCCCAAATGAAAGGGCAAGAGTATTCTCCAGAAGAACTAAATGAAATGGAGATAAGCAATTTATCAAAGTAATGATTATAAGGATACTTAACAGCATCCAAAAAAAAAAATATTCAGAAATTATCAAAAAAGAACCAGTCAAAAATGAAGAATGTCATAGCAGAAATAAAGAATATACTGAAATGAGTAAATAGCAGATTAGGGGGAAATGAGGATAGGACCAGCAAATTAGAAGACAGAGTAGAAAAAAATCTCTGAGAACCAAAAAGAAAAAATCAATTAAAAAGCAAGAGGACAGTTTTAGAAAGCTGAGGGACAAGATGTAATGTAACTATACCCACATCGTAGGAATACAGGAAGGAGAAGAAACAGAGCACAGGATAGAGAACCTGTTTGAAGAAATAATGGCAGAAAACTTTCATAGTGAAAGAAAAAGTGACACAAGTTCAGGAGACACAAAGGATCCGAAGCACAAAGAACCCAAACAGCACCCCTCCCCCAGGCACATCAAAATTAAAATGCCAAAAATTAAAGACACAGAGAGAATCTTAAAAGCAGCAAGAGAAAAGCAGTTTGTTACCTACAAAGAAGATCCCATAAGGTAAGGCTGTCAGCTGATTTCGCAACAGAAACACTGCAGGCCAGAATGAAATGGCATGAAGTTAGGAAAAACCAAGACTTCTCTATCCAGCAGGGCTATTATTCAAAATTGATGGTGAAATAAAGAGCTTCCCAGACAAAAACAAAAAAACAAAAAACAAAAACAACATAAAACAGCTACCTTAAATGACACATGACATCAGATGAGTTTAATTGACATGTACAGAACATTTCACCCTAAAGCTGTAGAATATGCACATGAGTCATTCTCAAAGATAGACCACTCAAATTAAGCCTTAAAAAAACAAACAAAAAATATTAAAAACATGTAAAACATCTCAGATTACAATGGCATGAAACTAGAAATAAATTAGAAAAAAAAACAAACTCAAAAACATGCAAACACATGGAGGCTCAGTAGTATGCTATTAAACAATGAATGAGTTATCAATGAGATCAAGGAAGAAAAAAAACTTCCCCAAAACAAATGGATATGAACTCAAAACAACCCATAGCAAAAGCAGTCCTGAGTGGAAAGTTCATAGCATTACAGGCATACCTCAAGAAACAAGAAAAATCTCTACTAAAATGTCTAATCCTGCAACTAAAAGGATTAGGAAGAGAACAACAAGAAAGGTCCAGAGTAAGTAGAAGGAATGAAATAATAAAGATCAGAGTGGAAATAAATGACATAGAGGATAAAAACATGCAAAAGATCAATGACACAAAAGCTTTTTCTTAAAAAAAAAAAAAAGATAAGATTGATGAGCCTTTAGCCAGACACATCAAGAAACAGAGAGGACCCAAGTAAATAAAATCAAAAGAGATGAAGTAACAACTGACACAATAGAAATGCAAAGGATTGTAAGAAAATATTACAAACAACTATATGCCAACAACTAGACAACCTGGTTGAAATGGACAAATTATTAGAAACAAACAATCTTCTAAAAGCCAATCACAAAGAATTAGAAAACCTGAGCAGACCAATAACAACTAATGAAATTGAAGCAGTAATAAAAAATACTCCCAGCAAACAAAAGTCCTAGACTGGAAAGCTTCAGAGAAGAGTGTTACCAAGCATGCAAAGAAGAACTAACACCTATCATTCTCAAATATTAAAAAATTCAAGAGGAAGGAAGGTCTTCAAGCTCTTTTTATGAAGCCAGCAGTATTGTGTTTTTCAAAACCAGATAAAGACACTACAAAGAAAAACAATTACGACCCATATCTCTGAAGAACAAAACTATCAAAATTCTCAACAAAATATCAGCAAATTGAATCCAGTTACATGTTAAAGAAGTATTCACCATGACCAAGTGGGATTTATCCCAGGAATGTAAAGCTACCCTGTTTCCCCGAAAATAAGACAGTGTCTTATATTAATTTTTTCTCCCAAAGTTGCGCTAGGTCTTATTTTCAGGGGATGTCTTATCTTTCCATGCGGTAGGTCTTATTTTCGGAGGATGTCTTATTTTCGGGTAGTACAATATTCACAAATCAATAAATGTGATACATCACATAAACAGAATGAAAGATAAAAATCATATGATCATACCAATAAATGCAGAAAAAAATTGAACAAAATCCAGGAGCCATATTTTATAAAAACTCTCAGCAAATTGGGAATAGAGGAATCATACCTCAAAATAATAAAGGCCATATATGACAACCCTCCAGCGAGCATTATACTTAATGGGAAATAATTAAAAGTGTTTTCCTTAAGAACAGGAATTAAAACAGGGTTGTTCTCTTTTACCACATCGATTCAATGTACCTGAAGCCACAGGGATCAGACAAGAAGAAAACATAAAGGGATCCCAATAGGGAAGGAGGAAGTAAAACTGTCATTATTCAGAGATGACATTATATTGTACTTAGAAACCCACACAGCGATCACAAAAAACTACTGGAGTTAATAAATGAATTTGGCAAAGTAGCAGGATACAAAATTGATATCCAGAAACTGATGGCATTTTTTATTCATCAATAATGATCGCTCTGCAAAAGAACTTAAAAAAATAATTTCATTTACCATTGCAACAAAAAAATAAGATACCTAGGAATAAGCTTAACCTATGAAGCAAAAGACCTATATTCAGAAAACTACAGGATATTGAAAAAAGAAATAGAGGAACATACAAAGAATATACTGTGTTCATTAATTGGAAAAATTAACATTAAAATGTCTGTATTACCTAAAGCAATCTTTAGATTCAACACAATTCCTATTAAAATACCAACCATTTATTTCACAGTTCTAGAACAAATACTCCAAAAATGTATAAGGAAAAAAATTATCTTGAAGAGCCACAACAATCTTGTGAAAGAAGAACAAATTTTATCACAATACCAAATTATACTACAAAGCCATTGTAATCAAAACAGCTGACACCCGGGTACTGGCACAAGAACAGGAATATAGATCAATGGAACAGAACAGAGAACCCAGAAATCAACTCAAATCATTACACTCAAGTAATATCTGACAAAGGAGCATACAGTGAAGCCAAGACAGTTTCTTCAGCAAATGGTGCTGGGAAAATTGGACAGGTACATACAAAAAAAATGAAACTAAACTACCAACTTACACCATACACAAGAATAAACTCAACAGGGATAAAAGACTAAAAAAATAAAAAATAATAAAAAAAAAAAGATAAAACTTAAAATGGTAAATGTAAGTGATGAAACTATAAAAATCCTAGAAGAAACAATAGGCAGCAAAATCTTAGACATTTCATATAGCAGAATCTTCACAGAAATATCACTTAGGGCAAGAGAGACAAAAGGAAAATTTAACAAATGGGACTACATTAAACTAAAAAGCATCTGCACAGCAAAAGAAACCATCAACAAAATGAAAAGGGACCCCTCTGTAGGGGAGGATATATTTGTGGATGATACTTCTGACAAGGTGTCAATTTCCAAAATATATAGAGAATTCATACAACTCAACAAAAGGAAGATAAACAATCTAATTTTTTTTAAATGGGCAGAGGACCTAAATGGACACTTCTCCAAAGAGGACATATAGATGGCCAACAGACATATGAAAAATGCTTAAGTCACTGATCATCCAAGAAGTGCAAATCAAAATGACAATGAGGTATCACCTCACACCTGACAGGCTACCATCAACAAATCAACAGACGACACGTGCTGGCAAGGATGTGGAGGAGAGGGAATACTACTTCACTGCTGGTGGGAATGCAGACTGGTGCAGCCACTGTGGAGAACAGTATGGAGTTTCCTCAACAAACTAAAAATGGAACTGCAATTTGACAGTGACCCCATTTCTAGGAATATATTCTAAGAATCCCAAAACACCAAATCAAAAAGAACATATGCACCCCCATGTTTAAAGCACCATTATTTATAATAGCGAAGATCTGGAAACAGTCCAAGTGCCCATCAGCAGACGAGTGAATAAAAAGCTGTGGTACATTTGCACCATGGAATTCTATGCAGCTGTAGAAAAGACGCATCTCTTACCCTTAGAGGCAGCGGCGATGGACCTGGAGACTATTGTGCTAAGTGAAATAAGCCAGTCGGAGAAAGAGCAGTAACATATGATCTAATATAGAATCTAATGAACAAAATAAACTGACCAACAATATAGGTCCAGAGACATGGGAGCATGGAACAAACTAATGAATCTCAGAGAGAAGGGGGAGGGGAGGGGCAAAAGATTAACCAAAGAACTTACATGCCTATACGCGTACCCTATGGACACACGCAGTAGTGTGGTGAAGGCCTGCGGGGTGCGGGGAGGTCGGGAGAGCAGCGGTGTGGGTCAGTGGGGGAGGGGAAGGGGACATCTGTAATGCTTTCAACAATAAAGATACTTTTATATAAAAGAAAAAAATCAATTTCTAGCCAACTTGGAAGAATTCAAAACAAGGCTCTGTATTCATGTAGGCAACTACGTGGGTTTGCGGTTGTAAGCTGCCCCATTTCACACATGCACGTGTGTTTCTTTCAGCACCTCTGCACTGTGCCTGTACAGGCCTCCTTTCATTCATGATATTCCCAGTACAGACCTCCCATCATTCATGACATTCCGGTACAGACCTCCCATTCCCAGTACAGACCTCCCATCATTCATGACATTCCTGGTACAGGCCTCCCATTCCCAGTACAGACCTCCCATCATTCATGACATTCCCAGTACAGGCCTCCCTTCATTCATGACATGTCCCATCCAGCTCCTGCAGAAGCTGTAAGATCTCAATTACCTTCTCTTTGTTGTTTTGAATTATTAGATTACTCCTCCATTGTGCTTCACTTTTTGTGTGTTTGTTTTCATTGCACTGAAATTCTCCTTCTGTAGTACCTCCCATAAGATCTTGTATTAGTAAGTTATTAAAAAAATCATAAGTTATTTTATCTCCCACTGTTAGCTCAAAATATTCCACTCCTTGTTTAAAAGGGTTAAAGGTAGTATTTTTAAAACACCTGAACTCCTTTAGCTTTTTCTTATCTGTGAAGCTCTTTATCTGCCCTTCAATTCTGAATAACTTTGCTGGATACAGTAATCTTGGTTGTAGGTTCTCACTATTCATTACAGCAGTGTTCTGATTTTATTATTTATTGGATGTAAGTCGTTATCTTTAAGTGACATTTTCTTTCAAAAAAGTAATCAATTTAGGGTTTCGGATAAGATTGTTATAATGGAAATTAAGTCGTTTCTTAAGTTCTGTTGATTTTTAAAATAACTGTACAGGCCCACAGTTAGTTAACATTTATTGCTTATTTTTAGGAGTTGGCAAATATATCCGTCACTGTTTTTCCACCAGCAGTTCCCAGGTTTTCTGTGTCTTCTCCTCCTCAAGAAGTTTCCCAGCATGAAGTGCAGAGAATGTCTCACTGGGACTAGTTCCCAAGCCAGGCCCACAGTTTCCACTGTTTTGTTGTTACTATGAGGCAAGGCAGATTTACGTCCATGTTAAGTTTTCCGTTAGTCCAGTCCTGAAGCTTGGCTTACTTTCCTCCTATCCTGGACTCAAGAGCATCTTCTTAGGCTAAGGGTTTTAGGAGGAAGCCTCTTTAGGATCCTCCGTGTTATAATTATCGTCTCAAGGTAAGCGCCTCCGAAGGAAAGCCTTGTGCTGAAGGAAATGTGTGCGGCCTGGCAGAGGTCTTGGAATCCCCGGCTCTTTCCTTCCCCAAATATTTGACTTATTAGTCCTCCCACACCGAGCCGGGTTCCGAACAGAAGGTCTCTTTTACCACATGACCTGTGACTCTCAAAAGCCCACTTGCTCAGGGACAGCAAGAGTACTTGCCATATCCTCGCTTTACTTGCTACCACTACTCTTGATATTTTTCTTTAAATTTTCTGCCTTTTTAGACCATCCCCACAATTTAAAGGTAACATAAAGTGCCTCATATAAAATACCAATGTTCCTACCCTACTCTGTGCACCGAAGGGTCGCAGTTTGATTCCCAGTCAAAGTCATCGACTGCAGTTGCAGGATTTCAGCCTACGGTGGTCTGACTCCAAAGCTGACTTGTTTCCACTTTGAGCACTGTAACCTCCCCATGGGTGTATCCTCCGTTTTCTCTTATTTGTGTGAGTGGCATTTTGTCAGGGAGGATGGACTGGAGATGGACTAGCCTGATTGGCGGTCCCCCGGGGTCCTGGGACTGTGCAGACCCTCACAGGGCCGAGCCGGTCCTCTTACTCCTTTCAGAGAGTGGAGCTGGGCCCCACAGGGCGCCTGCCCAGGGCCCGCAGCTGCTGGAACTTGGGTTTACTGCCCCAACCGCAACATGTTTTTCTTCCGTCAAACACGTCCTTCAGTCTAAGTTTAAAAGCCTCTTCGTCCACACAGCCTTTCAGAGCCCAGACCAGCTTAATGGCTTTGCTAGAGGTTTCCTTCAGCATCGCTCTCCATTCACAGCACTTTATTCCCGACTTAAGTGCTTACTAAACAGCCCCTCTGCCCCACCTCAGCCGCCTCTGGGAAGGCAGGAACCCTGCCTCCCTGGTTCATTACCGCCCTCACCGGCACATGCTAGCGGTGCCTACAGGTGCCCGCACCCCCGGGTGGAGGGCACGGGACCTGCCGGCCGCTGGCAGGGGAGCAGCTGAGGACATGCCTCCAGTTGTCATTCTGTCTTTGGCTGTGGTGGACGCTCGCTGTGTGATGACACGTGTAGCACTTAAACTTGTGTCTGTGGGGACAGACGCGCTTGGAGATGAAGTACCAGGAACCATGTTCCGTATCCCTTTCTGGCTGAGCTCGTTGCTGGAGCAGGTGTGTGGTCAGGCGAGCAGTAAGCGGTCCTTTCCAAACGTGGCCAGACCAGCCTGCGCTGAGGCGACGAGAGGAGATCCGCATCCTGCCTTCTCTCCTGAGTTCACAGCTTCTCTCCCTCCAGCCAACACTGTGCAAAACCACCCCTCAAATCCCTCGCCTAAAGCTAATTGGTCTTCACCTCACTTTTCATGTCACATTTAGCAGGGACAAGCATGCATAAATTACAAAGCACCTGTGAGGGTCCTTTGGCCTGTACAGGTCCCAGGACCCTGGGGGATTGCCAATACGGTTAGTCCTTCTCCAGTTCATCCTTCCTGACAAAATACAACTCACACAAGTTAAAAATACTCTGCAGACCCATGCAGGTGGATTACAAACCACCAGATGAATTTCCAGCAGATACAAACCACAGGATGTTGAAGAAATAGAGACACATGTACCCAGAGCACTGAGGGGAGGAGACAGGGCCGGCTGGAGAGGCACGTGGCAGCCCAGTGCAAGGGGCACTGTGGACGCCCCTCCAGCTGCCGGCACAATCCCCTTCTCTCCAGTTCAGCGTGAGGGGTGAGGGGGGGTTGGGGAGAGCGATCAGAATCGGAGGTCTCATAATAAAGCCACACTGTGGGCCGGAAGCCAGTGGTCTTTATTATATTCCGTCCCTGTGTACGTGGGAATAGGTGACATGGCGCGGTGTTGCTTGCCCACCACTTGAATAGAAGCTTGCACCTGGCTCACCCTTGTCCGGCCTCAGAGCAGGCAGGGAGAGGTGTGTGCTTGCTGTGGGTACGCAGTTTAGGGAGAGAACAGGCCAACGGAGGCAGAGGCTGTATACGAACAATTGGACTTTTCCCACTCCCATCAGGCAAATTACTCCAGGACAGAGGCTACAGGTTTCCCTCCAACATTCTTCTCTTTTAGGGACCATCCTTTCTCCTCCACTTAGAATTAGGAGAAGTGGATTGGTAAGCAACCCCCCTCCTAAATACGGAAGTTAGATCCCAATTATTTATTTATTTATTTATTTATTTATTTATTTATTTATTTATTTATTTATTTATTTTACAATAATGTGTGTGGAGGGAATCAGCCAAAACTACGATTCTCCAAGACTGGATGACCAGTCCTCGGGAGCTCCTTACTTCCAGCATGCCCAGTATGTCAATGCCAAGGCCATCTGACCAGGACAAGCCCCTAAGAGACATCTTAGAACTTGACTGGTAGTTTGAAGCAGGACTTGCAAAGTAATGTCTTTCCGTACGAAATTCTTTTCCAAGGAATGAGACCATTCGCAATGAAAAGCAAGCTCAACTAGCTAGTCTTTCCTTGCCGGCTCTTCAGGGGTGTGCTGGGAAGGAAACACACATCTTGGCAGCACAGGCCCTTCTGTAAGGGCCTGTGTAAACATGATTCCATGGCCTTCCCGCTGGGACTGCCGCAGCCCCCGCTGCACGGAGGCTCTGCCTTGCTGCCTAAAAAATGCGCTTGTTTCTGCGACAGTAACCTCTTGGGGGAACCCAGATCAGATATACTCCATCCTTGAGGCTTTAATGTGTTTTGCAGCTGAGTATTTGGGGAGCATTTCAACAAACCTCTGAACTAGACTTTCTGATTCCAGAGCATCATGCTGTGCGGCTGTTCATCTGAAACTTGCGCTGCACCACGGCAAGTTGGGGGAGTTATCGTTGAAGCCTGGAGGCCATGGAGGAAGGCATTTGCTCTGGTGGCTCTCACGCATCATTTAAAACCAGCTGCCACTGAATTAAAATCTCGCTTTTTTACAGCAATTTCAGCGGGGCTACAGACTACTGTACTTCTTGCCAGTTCCATCATATTTCTCCTTTTGTCTTTATTTTTTCTTTTTTTAAAAATATATTTTATTGATTTTATACAGAGAGGAAGAGAGAGAGAGATAGTTAGAAACATCGATGAGAGAGAATCATCGATCAGCTGCCTCTTGCACACCCCCTACTGGGGATGTGCCCGCAACCAAGGTACATGCCCTTGACCGGAATCGAACCTGGGACCTTTCAGTCCCCAAGCCAACACTCTATCCACTGAGCCAAACCGGTTTCGGCTGTCTTTATTTTTTCATAAGTTTCATGAAATGGGATTCTGGTGACTATCAAGCAGAACATGTCTATCCGGTGTGGCTCAAGGCCCAGCTGGTGTGGCTCAGCATCTGAGCATCAACCCAGGAACCAAGACGTCACTGGTTCGATTCCTGGTCAGGGGCACATGCCCTCAGTAGGGGGTGTGCAGAAGACAGCCAGTCAATGATTCTTTCTCATCATTGATGTTTCTATCTCTCCCTCTCCCTTCCTCTCTCTAAAAATCAATAAAACATATTTTTAAAGCAGAATATAATTAAGCCATAGTTGTGCAATCTAATTAAGGAAAAGAAATTTGTAACTAAGGGAAATAATAAAATTCAGTTATTAATTTTATGTATACACTAGAGGCCCGGTGAATGAAATTTATACAAGGGGGAGTCCCTCAGCCTGGTCTGCAATGGTGCCAGCATCCGAAGCCCTGACCAGCCTCTGGCCAGAGGCCCATCCTCCCTCCATCCATGAGCTGGGGCGTGCCGGATGCTGAGGCTCATCCTTGTGGTGATGCCGCCAGTGTCCATCCCGGCTGCTATGGGAGCCGCCATCTTTGTGACAGAGTGATGGTTAATTTGCATATTACCCTTTTCTTAGATGGGATAGTAATAAACTGCTAACATGATTGTTGGCATCCCTCTGAGTTCCACCTACAAAGAAGAGATAAAAGGAATATATATTTTTACCTATTTCTAAGTAAGTAGGCTGGTAAATTATTGGGTGAGGAGTTGCTTAAGACATTTATTTTAAATCTGTTTGCATTCTAAAGTCATTTCAATTAAAAAAGAATCATTTGAGCCAAATAAAATTAACCCTCCTTGCCTCTTCTGTGCCTCAATATTCATTTCTCCCTTTTCCTTGTAGAAATAGAACTGGACATAAGACCACCCAAAATTGTGTGTTGCCATGTGACTAAGTTCTGGCCAATGAGATGTGATGTGTGTGATTAATTCTGAGTTGTGTCCTGAAGACACTGGGTGTCTGCAGCATCTCTGCCTTCTTTCCCGTGGCGGGAAATGTGTGTGCTGGTGGAGTCAGAGCAGCTGGCCGAGATAGGAGGAGGGAAGCTGTGTGTGAAGGAGGGCAGGAGAAACTCTGACCTGGGGACTGCAGAGTTTCTGTAACCTGTCCAGGACCACCTGTGCTAACTCTGCATGGAAAAAAGTCAACTTCTGTTTGGGTTAAGCTACTCTCTTATGGCATCTTAATCGGATTCCTCACTTGCTTTCTAAGCCCATCCTGTACAGGTCATGGGTCCGTATTGATGGCAAAGCTGGGTGATTTCAGCTGCAAATGGCAAATGATGGTACACTCAGGCTTGGACAGTGAATACTCAGAACATTAACTCTCAGAACACAGAGTCCAGAGGTGGCATAGGTATTTGGGTTGCTTGATTTACTGACTGAGCTTCCTTCCCCTCAGCCATCCTGGGCATTACTTCATCTAAAGTCCAGCTCTGAGCATCAGCTCCAGGACAACAGTCATAGGAAGTGGGGACCAAAATCTGTGGCTGCCTCATAGGAAAGCAGAACATTTTCCAAAAGTATTTTGCTCCCCCAATAGTATCCCATTTATGTTTCCGTGGCCAAACTGAGTTGCATTTCTGACCCAGTTACTGAGGACAATGAACTTACCCCCGGGCTAACCAGGGTCACTGTGAGTCTTTAGTGATGTCTGTATCTGACAACGGGGGAGATGAGTGAGAAGTGAACCAGATTGGATGGAATAATCGAGGAAATGGCTAATGGTTAGGCCGCTAACAATGTCTACTATAAACTGAAACATTATAAAAGAATCTAAAATATACGAATGAAGAGATATATGTTGGGTATTTACTTCAAAATAATATGGGAAAGGGAGTAGGTGAGGTGTATCTCAAGGTTGTCAATGAATTGGTAATTGTTGGAGTTCATGGCCGTTTATTAACTTTTCTTTCTGCTTTTCCATCTATTTGAAATTATTTGTAATTTGAAAAAACAAACTTAAATAACCCAAGCAAAGCAACAGAAGAAAAAGCAGGAGAAATGTGATTTTCATCCAGCAATAATGTCAGCCAGCGTTTACTGACTGTTGCTCTTTGCCGGAACTTCTGTCTGTTAGAATGTATTAGGCAGCAGGAGAACGTCTTTGCTGGTGCAGCTGAGAACTTCCGCGGGGGCTTCAGGCCCAGTGCAGGGCTTCCGTGCTCTCGTCCACATTGGTGGGCCCTCTGCTTTTCTGTGTGTTTGTCTTCACTTTGTATTATAGACAAATCCCAATACAAAATGTATCTATCCGTGTACATATACAAATACAAATACAAAATCCATATATAAAAGACAAAATAGTATGATGATCACTCACCAACCAGCTTCAAAGATTATCAATTCATGACCAACTGTGCTGTATTCACATCCTCATGCTCCCCTCATTATTTTGAAGCAAATCTGAGATACCATATTTTTATAAATATTTCAGTGTGTATCTCCAAAAGAGAAGGACTCGTTTTCCACAAAGCCAGTATCACATCTTTAAATTGAACATTAATTCCTTGATGTCATCATATATTCAGTGCTTACCTTTCCATTTGTCTCGGAGATGATATATGTTCTTTGGCAGATTGTTTGACTCAAGATGTAAATAACAGCCATCCACTGGAATTGGTTGATATGTCTGCTAGTTTTTTAAAATAATTTATTGATTTTTAGAGAGAAAGGAAGGGAAAGGAAGAAGGAAGAGAGAGACAGAAACATGGATAATGAGAGAACCACCAATAAGCTGCCTCCTCCATGCCCCAACTTAGGATCAAGCCCGAAACTCAGGCATGTTCCCTGACTGGAAATGGAACCCGCAACCTCTTGGTACATGGCACAATGCTCAACTACTGGGCTTTTTAGTGTCTTTTCTTATTTTTAAAGATGTTTTTAATTGATTTTAGAAAGGAAGGGAGAGGGAGAGAGAGATGGAAACATCAATGATGAGAAAGAATCCTTGATCAGCTGCCTCCTGCAAGTCCCATGCTGGGAATTGAGCCTGTAACCTGGACATGTGCCCTGGACCGGAACCGAACCTTCAGGCCCATGCTCCATTCACCGACAAGCCAGCCAGGGCATGTTAGTTACTTCTGATCTCTCAGTTTCCCCTCCATATCTTTGTTTTTCCCGTTGCAATTTATATGTTGAAGAAACTGGGGTATTTAACCTAGAGAGTTTCTCACAGTCTGAACTTTGCTGATTCTCTCCTCATGGGATATTTCACCAAATTCTGCTGTTAATTGGTCATTGGTAGGTGGATCTAGAGGTTTGATCAGATTGAGGTTCAATTTTGTTTTTTAAGACTACTTTACAGGAGCTGTGCTCTTCCCTCACGAGCCCAGAGTGTTGGGGGCTACTCCGTGATGTTGGTGGACTGCCAAACAGTGATATTCTAATTCTGTCATTCCTTCTTTCTTTATTAGCAGGATCGCTTTCACAGGAAACGTGTCTGTCTCTATTATACTTTGTAAAGCAGTTTGCAAACTACACTGTTACTCCATTGGAGTAGTCACATGGTCTTTACTTAATCTTTAGTCCAGGCTTCATATTTTATAGAAAAGTAAGAAGAAAACACCATTTTCAGGTTTTATTAGCCTTGGTAATCACATACATGTGACAGGTACTTTCAGACCTCTGGACATTCCACGTGTCAAGGCACTGGTAAGTTTATCATCCACTGAACTCACTGGCCTCGGGTGTTCCACGTGCCCCAGGTGGTCAGTATACACCTCTGTCCTGTTACCAGGGAACCTCCTGGCCAGTGCGTCCTTCCCTAGGTATCGATGGGCGAGAAAAGGTGACCAACGTGTATTACAATCACTATGAAGAGTAACTCAATACAGATTATTGACTTAGAAAGCCAGCCTGCTCGCTGCTGTTACCGGGGAACAGAGAGCAGCAGGTCCGCTCACAGTAGTTCCCCAGATGTGTTTTGAGTGAGTGAAGACGTCAAGTAGAAGGCACAGAGCACATTTCCAAGGGCATCGGGGCGAGCCCTCCCCTAGTCACTCTTGCTCCCTCCTGCTTCCTGGGTCGTGTTTCAGCAACTAGCCTCCTGTGGAGAGTCGTGACCTGTGACCCAGCAATTGTCCCACCAGATACACCTCCTCTGGCTTCCAAAGCTGTGCTCGGTGGTCATTTCCTTGTGAAGAGAGCGCTATCTTTGTACCCAATTCCCCTCCCTGTGCATCACGAGTCCTCATTGCTGATGGACTGCCTTGGGGTCATGCTTACTGAGGAGTTGGGGAATTCAGATAAATGATCAGCAGGGTGGGTTACGGCAGAGCAAGGGCTTGGAGTTAGACCTATTTGGCCGGCTCAGACGCCAGCCCTGCCTGGCCCTTCATCTCACGTAAGGAATTCACCTCAGAGGAACCTCCGCTTCCTCATCTATAGTCCAAAGGCAAAAACTACATGTTCTCAAGGCCTTGCCTCAGGGTCTGCTTTTGGTGAAAACCAATCCAACAACACCAACCATCAGTGAAAGGTAATGATTAATTAGGATAATATAGGTAAAGCCATGAATGATGCAGTGAGTTGCTATCAGTTTCCAGCTCTTCAGCCTTTAAAATAAATGGACGAATCATGCTGTTTTCCCTCGGAGCCACACTAAGGATGACCCTGTGGTCTGTTGCCCAAACTGCACACTGCTGAGGATGAAAGGGGCGCTGTTTTCATTACTCAGGGGCAGCAGGTGGACACAGGGCTCTCTACAGAAAACAAGGATGTATTGTCTGTCATCCTGCAGTCAGGACAAGTAGAAAAGGCATCCTCTACACAAAGGAGATTCTAGCCCCTAGTCTATAGCAGCCCTAATTTAACTCGCATGATTTTACATTTTTATGTTCTATCCTTCCTCAGGGTGGGGTCTCGCTTGTAATGTGTTGTTTAGTGCCTAAAGGGGCAGATCTAAACTTCTCATTTGCAAGTTAGCAGTGGAGGTGTCACTGGCAAAGAGCTGACAGGGGATGTCACACCCGGAGGAGTGCTTTAGGGCTAAACACAGTGAGAACATGCAAGCCTCTTCTGGCAGAGGAGAGAACTGAATTTTGAGAGACTAACACCCAGTGATGCATTTGAGAAAGATTAAGTCGCCTTGTGGTGCGGACTGATGGCAGCCCCTGTGGGGTAAGGGGGTAAAAGCACAGCCCTGGTACGAGGTGGACGGAGCCTCTGCAGGTCTTACAGCTCGTGGCTCCCAGAGGTGGGTGCCTCCTCAGAGCCGGAGGAGCTTCTGTAAATCTGCAGAGAGCGGGTCCTAGCCCAGGGGCCATGCCTGCCCGGAGCAAACCCTGGCTGCCTGCTGTCAGTGGCCAGGTCAGTCATGCTCCTGTGTGTGCAGGGCCTCTGGCTACTGTGCCACACCGAGAGGATCGAGTGTGAGCACTGCAAGAGAGAATAATCGTGCGGCCTGCAAAGCCTAAAATAGCTGCTGTCTGGGCCTTTATAGGAAACGTTTGCCGATGGCCGGTCTACAGAAATCTGTTTTTAGAAGGCTTTCTGGAAGATTCTGGTGCACAACCAGGTTTCGGGATTTCTGATGACAATTTGGGTCCATCATTTATAAAAACACCAGTAGGATCCCTAGTGGCTGCCGGCTGGCAGCCAGATACTCTGTTCCTTCCCCCAGCCAGCCTCACCCCCTGGTCGAACTCCCGGACAACTCTCTGTGGAGGAGACAATTTGCATACTAGGCTTTTATTACATAGGATTAAGCTGAGGGGCCCAGAGAGGTGAAGTGACTTGCCCAAGTGACAAAGCCAAGACAAGATTGAGAAATGCCTCACTTTCCCCTCTGCTCTTCCTGGCATGCCCCCATCTCAGAAGTGATGGTCCAGCTCCTGCTAAAACCAGGCTCTCTGGCCGCGGGGAGCTCAGCCAACAGCAGTCCGTCTCCTGGCCAACAGCGTCTGACCATGAACAATGCAGTGAGTCGCTGTCACCTGGCATCGACTCCCGCGCAGGCTGGACGCCCTGCCCTCCCTTTGTCGCGGGCACCATCTGGACAGAGCGCCAGGTGGAGCTCCACAAATGGCGTTTGACAGACATGTGCCATGGAAGCCTCAGACGTGAAAGGCTGTCCAGGCGAGACCGACCACGCCCCGACAGAGTCGTCACCCACTGGTTCGTTCATGCAGCAAACACTCAGGCAGCCAAGCACATGTCTGGCCCAGGAATTTAGTCTGTCTATGCAGCCTACAATCTGGCGGAGGCAAACAAACAATCATAGGTAACTAATTAAGTAACTAGATAACTAGACAGAGAGATAGTCATTGCCCTGAGTGATGCAGACAAAACACAGTAATAACAAAAAAGTTAGCAGCAATTACAGAATGCAGGTTATGGCTCAAGCAGTAACTTACACATATTGTATGTACTAACTCGCTTAATGTATCTGTAGAGGTAGCTGCTCTTATAAACCTCATTTTATAGATAGGGAAACAGACTAATTGGCTGATCGGTGGTCACATGGGCAAGAAATGGTGCAGCAGGATTTAAACATTCCCTGTCTAGCTCAAGAGCCCTTAACCGCTGTTCTATGCCCTCAATAGGGATGCAGTCCTAAGAAAGAGCTGCTTAAGTTGGTCTGCTCTTTGCAGTCTAGGGCATACATATGATTACATAATGAGTGTGGGAGTGAATTAATTAATAAAGGTATGCATCACTACATGCATGTAACATGTTATCTCTGGCGTCACATGAGCTGTTGTGCATCCTGCAGAGCCATCTTCATTCATTGTTCCTTTCCGAGCGTTTGAAACATCGCCAGTGACTGCAGCTGAGCATTGCTGCATGCGCTGTGAAAGATAAAACAGTGATTAGACAGCGCTCATTAAATCAGCTTAACGACTCTGCAGTAGGGACTGGAGAACCATGATTTACTAAAATGCTGGGAGTATTAGCATGCAGTGAGAATAATAAAAGTAGGAAGCCAGACTCTTACAAGATTGCTACAAGAAAAAAGGCAGTCATCGCAAACCTAGATGCACAAAGACGTGCTTGCTGCATTTTCTTAGCACACGAAGCACCGTGCCACGGGGCACTTGCTCAGGAAGAGCTGCTGATATGGACTCTTAGGGAGTGTGTGCACGGAGGTTGGTCAGGACCAGCCTTCCTGAGGTTCCTTCGGAGACATCAGCGATAGGTGCTCCGCTGCCAGCTTACAGGGACTTCCCTGCGACCCTGGGGCTGCGGGGCTGAGCAGGTGGAGTGCTCTGGGTCACCGGACAGATGAGCCACGAGCTCCGGGGAGCCCTGTCTGCAGCGCATATCCGGGTCACATGTGAATCTTAATGGCCAGCTCTGAGCTTCCCAGTAACTAGTGTCCCGAAGGTGTCCATGCATTTGTCCGGCTCTTGGAATATGTCACCTGTGTGAGAGGAAAGGGGACTGTTGCCTGACCGTGTACGTTTGAAATCCTCCCAGCAAACAGCATCTTCCTTGCTCAGTGTTCCTACCGAAGCATTGCATCACCTCCCCACTCTTTGTCTAAGTCCTAGCTAAGGGCTTCGTTTAAATGGTGTCTTCTCCAAAGCTTGGTGCTGGAGGATCTCAGAACAGGTTAGTGAGGAGACTGCCCCCGCCCTCAGACATGGCTGTCCAGCCTCAGTGTGTAGCCGGGACCGGGCGTTGGGAGCTGGTCCTCCAGGCGCGGTCCGGAGGTATTTGCTGGCCTGAGCTTGCCGTGCCCGGCTGCCCATGGCTGTGGGCAAAACTGGGGAGACTGAGGCAGAAGTGGGCCCTCGTGGAGAGGACACTTCAGAACTCACTTGGTGGGCAGGGGCAGGCTGCTGGGGACCCTGCCAAGTGCTCTTGGTTGCTGGGCTCCTGCCTATGGCCTCTTACCAAGCTCTCTCACCTGTGCCTTAGCCAGCCCTTATCCACATGTGCATTCTGTTGTGGCCCAGGCCTCCCACTTCCTGGCCGCATGGGCCCTCCTGGGCCCTCTACCTTAGAAAACGACTTGCCGACCCACTCTGAGGGCTCAGTTGTTCCTGGCTCACCCCTGCCGAATGCCAGGCCCTACAGCCTCTTATTTACTTAGGGCTGCGTTATGCAAATGAGAAGCTGCTTCTACACACATGTGTACTTCCTGCACACTAGATACCATGCCAAGTAAGGGCGGGGCAGCCAAACCAAACCCCAGTGTGGCCCCGCACCGGCCGGAGGAGACCCAGGACTCACGAGCAGGCCCTGCCTCTCAGGTGCCGCCGCGCAGCCTCTCGGTGGGAGCCCAGAGCAGCACCCAGTCCGGCGCTCCGCCCATCCTACCAGCCTCGCCCTGGAGCCCACCTGACTCTGTGTCCAGAGACTTCTAGTTGGCGTCACACAGTCACACAGAAGCCACGGGCTGCTGGGCCCCGCAGTGCAGCCGGGCCACTCAGAGATGTAGACTGAGGTTCAGGACAAAGAAACAGAATGCGAATATCACGTAATGAACTCACGCTGGCTGCGTGTTGACATGGTAACCTTTTGGCTGTGATGTGCATGGATGCCGGAGCCTACGGAGAGCACCGCACCTGTGTCCTGTGGCTGCTCCTGTGCGTGCCCACCTTCCCACGGAAAGGAAGCTCTAGGCGGCTTCTCCGTGGCAGACCTGGTAACCCAGGTGCGCGCGGGCGTGCACACACATACACACACACACACACACACACACACACAAACACACACCCCTCTATCCCCAGTATCTCTCACTAGATGTAAGACAGGACTGACGTCTCATTACTCTGTTTCATCGCTTCCTGCCCAAATGCCCTTGTTGTTGGAGACACATGTTGTGTGACAGTGATTCTGTCATTTACTCGATAGCCACGTGTTGGCCCATACTCAGTGCCGGCTTCCCTGGGAGCTTGATAAGCTTTACGTTGGTGCCAGAGTGATTCCTACAGGGAGAGGGTGATTCACGTGGTTCCACAGGTAGAAGCTGGGGTAGGAAGTGTACGTGACTTGCTCAAGGTCACACTAAGTGACAATAAACAGGACTCTGACGCCGTCTGCTCCCGGTTTCTTGCCCGTACCACTAGCAGGCTGACCCTTTGAGCAGCTTCCCTCAGCGACAAGTCCTTCCTGTTTGTACGAATGCACTTACTACAACACTGGCTCCGTCTGTCTTTCCCAGCAGACTTCACGGGAGGGCAGGAACTGCTTCATCCCTGGCATGTGGTAAACACCTGCTGGGCAGATGGTGCCCTCTTTCTCCCACATGACAGCCTTAATGTTGAATCCATTTTCCTGAAGACTGTATCCATTAGAGTAAGAAGGTACAGCCATTTTCTCAACAGCTCTACTATTGTGGACATTCATTTTGCATTTTATTTATTTAGGGCTCCATTATGCAAAGAAGAAATGCATCTATGTTAGCATCTGGAGGAAAAATCTCTCCTTCTTTCTGGCCTCTGTGTGCGTTGCACTGGCTCATCCCACCATGACAGAACTGCTGTGTCAAACGGAATGTGAATCCTCATGACCTCATGACCGCTGTGTGCTAGCTGGGCCAGGGCCTTGGTACACACTTGGACTAGGGGTTTTTTTCAGTTACTTGGCATAACTTATTCATGGAACTGCCTTAGTGGGCCAGAACGTGCCAGGGTGGTTATTAGACAGGGAGCCATTTGGGCACCATAGAAAGCAGGCCGGCTGGAGAGAGGATCCATCTGCCCAGCAGGTGTATTCTAAGTGCCTACCAGGTATCACTGGCCCCAGCATGGCCACCCACTCCCTCTGGCACCGTGGACAAGCTAGGGTGCTCATTGTCGTGAACCTTAGTTTTCATGTCTGTAAAACTGAGGATACTGAACAGATCAAAAAGGACAGCCTGGCATGGCATACCCACCACACCCCTGAAGCCATCTTACATTACAGACATTGCTAATCAATCCCAGTGTGCTTCTCCTGATGCCATCTTCCATTGCAGACATTGATAATCAATCACAGTGTGCTTCCTCTGATTCTGGTGCAGCTGCACACACCTTATCACAGAGCTTCCTGTGGCTTCTCCTTTTAGCCACTGACCATCGCCAAGCCAACATATGTGTTGCGTGTATGTGTGTGTGTGTGTGTGTGTGTGTGTGTGTGTATGTGTGTAGGGTAGGAAGAAGAGATGACAGTAGGACAGTTTTGTGTGTGTGTATGTATGTGTTTAATTTTTTATATATTTATTTGATTTCAGAAAGGGAGAGAGATAGAAACATCAATGATGATAGAGAATCATTGACCTGTTGCCTCCTGCATGCCCCCCAGTGGGGATCAACGCTGAAACCTGGGCATGTGCTGGGGATTGAATTGTGACCTCCTGGTTCATAGGTTGATGCTTAACCACTGAACCACACCAGCTGAGCACTGGTCACTGGAGATGCTCTGGCTCCTGGCAACAGCGAGGTGGCCAGGTTCTGACAGGGGTGAGATTTGAGGGACTTTGCCAGAAGCCATACTCTTTCTGAAACTCCAGGAGGAGTTGTCCTGGGTCATGGGGGGCTAGAGGGCTGCGCAGCCTTTCTGGGTCATTATCCAAACACCAAGACACTTGCTGGACTGTGGCCATGTCTTCTTAGCAGAGGCTCTCCAGAGTGTGATCCTGTGAAACTCCACTAGGAATGACAGTTCATGGCACGGGCACTATTGGATGGGAAAAGCCACAGAACTGGTTTGCTTTTTTTAAGAAGCGGAAACATAGGTACACCTTAGATGACTGTCTGAAAGGATGTCACCACCACAGGCCATGTTTACTGGGTGGCTGCTCACTGCCATGCACTGTGGGAAAAGTTTTGCCAATTCCATTCCACCTCATCCTCATCACCACCTTGACAGTAAGTGCCCCCCTAGCTCCCATTTTACTGACAAGAGAGCCGAGGCTGGGGGAGGTTTAGTAACTTCCTACGGTGGCCACCTGGTCAAGCACAGGAGCAAACGCAAAGCAGCCCTCAGAGCTGCCGTTACTCTGCCCCACCTGCCTTTTGAGGGCGGCTAGTTCAGAGTCTTGGGATTAGAGGGGATTTAACAATATTTTCCCTTGTGTTTTTCTGAGTATTCTAGCATTTCTACGTCGATGCTGTATAAGTATTAAAATTAGAAAAAAAATATTAAGATTGCAGAGTCTGGGTCAGAAGATCTGAGGTTAGCATTTAGCTATTTCTGCTTGGCTGGCCTCAGGCTGGGAGTTTCTTGTGTGGCCCTGGTTTTCTTTTCTGTAAAAAGCAGTCATTGGACTGAAATATCTGTAAGATTCCCCCTAGGCTGGAAATTATATATATCATTTGAGGGGGAGGTAGGAGTAGTCTCCAGGAGAGGCATTCCTCAGCCTTTTTCCTCCTGGGAGGGCATGGTATTTTAAGAGTCAGAAACCCTATGGGGCATAACATTCTGAGTGGCTCCTGGGAGCAGAAACTCCTTTCATGAGGATCACCAGTTTCTCAAAACAAAGGTGTTAGGACACAGTCCCGGCTGTCACCCTGGGGGTGTGCAGAGTTTGACCTTTTATTATAAACCTTGTCTGTTCATCCATGTCCGTCTGTTGTCTCGTCTAACTGTAGTGGTTTTGAGGTGTTGGGTTGTGAAGGTAATGTTAGAGTTAGAGTTCACGGTGCTTTATTAAGTTGGTTGCATTTATAGATCTTGAGAAGCCTTGGGGTGATAAAAATCCAAGTTCTGCATCGCATTAAGTTGAGTTATATAAAGCCTGTTGAATATTAATTCTGTAATGATTCACCCTTCAGTTTTACCACTAGATATAAAAAGATACTGTGAATAATTGAATCCATGATCTATAAAATGAGGTCTGGGGAAGAGGGGGTAATTGGAAGTGAATAAAGCAACGTGTTTTTTTTTCTTTTTTGCTGAAGCCAAGTTAATTCAACACCAGCCCCTTCTTGCAAATTCAGGCCCCTAGTTTCTTAGAGCATTAAATGAGCGTATAGTAAGGATACAAAGCTAATAAAGTGTGGATATTTTTTACCATATTATTGATTGCTTTATTTTTAATTTAGCCTCTAAATATCTTTAATGTTTATGGTCTGAATATTTTATAAATCCTTTTCCAGGTTACATTTTTTCAAGATTGTTTCTAAAATAAATCAAATACTAGCACATGAGAAATGAAATTACTTATGTCTCTTGTCTCAATTGACCTTTGCAGAAGTTATACTAATAACTTATACAAATAAGCAATAAGCATGTAAAAAGATGCTCAACATTATTAGCATCAAGAAAATGCAAATTCAAGCCACAATGGGATACCACTTCATCTATTAAAATGGCTAAAATTGAAAGACTGACAATACCAAGTGTTGGTGAGGACATAGAGCATCTGGAACTCTCAGGCACTGTTAGTGGGAATACAAAATGGCAAAATCACTTTGGAACACAGTTTCAGTTTTTATAAAATTTAAAATACTCTTATCCTTGGATCTATCCATTCCACTCCAAGATACTTACATTAAGAAGAGAAATGAAAATACATGTCCATACAAAGACTTGTACTGGAGTAGTCATGCAGCTGCATTCATGATAACCCCAAACTGAAAGAAATTTAAATATTCATCAGCAGATGAATGGATTAACAAATTGGGGTATAGCCATAAAATAAAACAATAAAACAGAGCTGGCTACCCCTATGTGCACAATATTGATGTGTCTCGAAAATATAACACTGAGCAAAGAGAGCCAGATGCAAAGAGTTCAGACCATCTGATTCGATTTCCATGAAATTCTGGTAACGCCCACTAATATCTAGTGACAGGAAGCAGGCCCCTGGCTGCCAGGCAGAGGCCGAAGCTGATGGGGCAGATGGAGTGTAAAGGGGCCTGAGGAACTTTCCAGGGATGGAATTGTCCTGCATCTTGAGTGTGGTGGGAGGGGCAAGAGTGTATCCATTTGACCAATTCCCATGGCCTGACCAGGGCATTTTATTATATGAAAATTACCGCTCAGTCAAGCTGACTGAAATGCTTGTGGCAGGCTCTCCTTTTGGTTTATTGGCATTTCTAGGAACTGATCTTCTAAGATATTGACTCCGAGTCCAGTTCCAGTATTTACTTATTGTGGGATCATGAGGTGTAAAAATGGCATTTGGCAAACCTCTTAGGATTGCTCTGAGAAACCAAAGAAATATTCTATGCAATATAGCAGAGTATGCAAATTGTCCCTCCAGCAGGAGGTCATTGAGGAGTTCAACCAGGGGGTGGAGCCAGCCAGGGGAAGGGAGGAAGGCCCGGGCCAGCAGCAGGCAGCCAGTAGAGGCCCAGTGCAAGAATTTGTGCACTAGGCCTCTAGTTGAATATATAGAAGTGGTTTATAAAGTAGATACTGTGCATCAAACTGTCTGTCACTACCACTCTGTGGTTCCCTCTGCAAGTCCCATGGAGATGAGGCCCATTTATAATTCTAGTTGGTCCCATTATCTGTGACTCGCGTGAGCTTCCCCATAGTGAATGCCTGTTACAGATTTCCTTAGCACTTTAGAAAAATTCACCTGCCTTAGTCCATGTAACATACTGATCAACCCACTCACATGCCAAGCCCTTCACTTCCATCACTGACAACCTACGTACACAGCTGTTCCCCAAGTCACAACACACTGGCAATGAGGTGCAGATTCATTTGACATCTCCCAAGACTCTTCCGAGTGCAGAGCAGGGCCCTCCCTTGGAGACTCTAGCCTGGTTGTGGGGTAACAATAAGGATATTCACGGAGAGAGTGAGGTCTTCTCTGCAAACTAACAACTTGTCTTCGGGCAAGCAGCTGAGTTTTACTCAGAGTGGACAGAAGGCTGGAGAATTGGGTCCTGATTTCATCTAACACTGGCTTTCATTGGACAAAAGGCCACTGAGTGCCTTATCCCAGGGTCTGAGAATTTAGCAGAGAACAGGACAGCATGGCCTCCCTCCTCATGGGGCTTACAGTCTAGTGTGTATGTGTGTGTGTGGGGGGTGGGGGGGAGTTAAATAAACAGTGCCATTCGGGTCACCCAGGAAGTGCAGGTTGGAGAAGACCACGGAGGAGGCTGGATGTCGGGAGGGGCCTGTGTGGCCTGGGCGGTGGTGGAGCCTCTGTGTGACAGGCCTCAGAAACCCTGATGTGGGCAGTGGGAGGGCAGGGAGAGTGGACTCGAAGGAAGGGAAAGAAGCTGTGGAGTGGAGGTAGCCTAGCATGGCGTGAGGTTTGAGAGGCGGAGAGGGAGTGAGTTTAAGTTTTAGTCCATGAAAATCAGACGGCATGTGAGCGTTCAGCAAGGGGAGACTGCGGGTTTCCCACTGTGTGGCCCCACGTGAGGACAGGTTGTTTTGGGGCCAAGTGGGAGTTAGTAAGGAGGCCAGAGCAAGTTTCTGGGGAAATGGCAGTGGCCTGGGCTGGGAGAGGACCGGTCAGGGATGTGCTGTCAGCGGAGAGGACCGGTCAGGGCTGTCAGCGGAGAGGACCGGTCAGGACTGTGCTGTCAGCGGAGAGGCCCGGTCAGGGCTGTGCCGGCGGGTGGCAGTGGGGCGGAAATGCGGAGGGGAAAGAACACAGCCCTATGGTCTGAGCAAGCAGAGAGGCAGTTGGCGGGATGTCTGCATCCTCTGTCTGCTGTTGGAGCTGACCTCACTCCTCCGAGGATGGGATCCCATTTGTGAACATCCTGTGACAGGAGCCCAGCTGTTAGGACACCGCCCCCTCCCTTCAGTGGTTGTCCAGGCAGCTAGCTGGTGGACCTGGCCACGCCAAGGTCCCGTCACAACTGCTCCCCCAGAGCCTCCTTGCAGCGGGCAGTGACCCTGTCCCAGCCCGGCCACTGGTGCCCATGGCTGTCACTGAGAAGCATGTGGGTGGCCCACTGCCATGGATGGGGTGGGGGTGGCAGGGGGTAAAGGAAGGCTCTGGCATAACGTTTGCTCTGGGAGACGTTTGGAAGGAAGGGTCTGCTTTTGTGTTGTTGTTTTTTTGTTTGTTAATAAATCTTTATTGTTCATATTATTACCAATGTTTCTAATTTTCCCCCCTCCATTGCTGCCCTCCACCAGGTCCCCACTCTACCCTCTGCCCTTTTCCCACCCCCCATTGTCTTGATCCATAGGTGCACAGTTTATGTTCAGTCTCTTTCCGCACCCCCCACTCCCCTTTTCCCCGAGAATTATCAGTTCACTCCCCTTTCATACCTCTGATTCTATATATTTACCAGTACATATTGTTCATCAGATTTTTTAATTCCCTTGGTTTTTAGATTCATTTGTTGATGGTTATGTATTTGTTGTTCATAATTTTTATCTTTATTTTCTTCCTCTTCCTAAAGAACCCCTTTCAGCAATTCATATAATTCTGGTTTGGCAGTGATGAACTCCTTTAGCTTTTTTTTATTAGTGAAGTTCTTTATCTGGCCTTCTATTCTGAGTGATAGCTTTGCTGGGTAGATTATCTTTGGCTGTAGGTTATTACTATTCATCACCTTGAATATTTCTTGTCATTCCCATCTGGCCTGCATGGATTCTGTTGAGAAATCAGCTGACAATCGTATGGGTGCTCCTTTATAGGTAACTCCCTTCTTTGCTCTTGCTGCTTTTAATATTCTTTCTTTGTCTTTTGCTCTTGGAATTTTAATTATGATGTGTCTTGGTGTGGTCCTCTTTGGATTCCTTTTCTTTGGGGTTCTGTGCGCTTCCTGGACTTGTAAGTCTAATTCTTTCACCAGATGGGGGTAGTTTTCTGTCACTATTTCTTTCAGTATGTTTTCAGTATTTTGCTCTCTCTCATCTTCTGGGACCCCCATAATTCTGATGTTGGTTCGCTTGAAGTTGTCCCAGAGGTTTCCTACATTATCTTCAACTTTCTGGATTCTCTTATCTTCTTGCTTCTGCAGAGGCGTGTCTTCTGGCTCTTTATGTTCCAAACCTTTGACTTGATTCTTGTGATTTTCCATTCTGTTTTTAGGACTCTGTATAATATTTTTTATTTCAGACAATGTTTTCTTTATTTCTAGTTTAGCCCTTATTATTTCTAGTTGATCCTTTATTATTTCCAGTTGATCCCTTTTCATATCCTCATAGGTCTCATTTATTTTATCGGCCTTTTCTAGGAAATTCTTGAAAAACCTTGTAAGCATGATTTTGAACTCTATATCCAGTCGCTTTTTGTCCTCCATTTCTTTCATTTGTGACCTGTTTCCTTGTCTCAGCATTTTCACAGCTTCCCTGAGTTGGTAGCCTTAAAAGTCTCCGTGTTCAGCTTGGATGGGGCGGAGTTTCAGGGTGGAGCCTACAGCCTTGGTTTCCATCAGCCCCACCCTCTGAGGCTCCTGAGTCTGTGTTTCTCAGTGTCCTCCGGTACTCACTGCAAGCACCTCTGATAGAAAGGTGCCCACGAGTTTCGCCCACTACCAAACAGTCTAGGCTCTCCCCCAGTGAGCCCAGAACTGGGGTTCAGTTCAGTTGGAAGTGGGGTTGGAAGTGGGGTTCAGAGCTGTCCGGAGCTTTTGTCTCCTACCCGCTAGGGCAATCTAGCAGCAGAGTCAATAGTCTGTCCTCTGCGAGAAATGTGCACGACTCCAGGGCTCTGCCTTTCACCGCTCCCCTGAGATTCCGCCTCACAGCCCAGGCTCCCTCTGTATGAGCCTGGGTCCCCAGGGTCTCGCCCAGAACTGGGGTCCAGTGCAGTCGGAACTGGGGTTTAGCACAGTCCAGAGCTTTTATCTCCTTCCCACCAGGGTACACCAGACAGACACTCAGCCTCCCCTCCTCTCCAGCTCCGTCCTCTTCCCGCCCACGGTGTATCCGTACCTTAGGCTTTTACAGCTCCTCTGATTTTCCTTCTGGTTTTCTCTTTCCTTCTCATTGTAGAATTTTCAGTCAGTTGACTTTCCTGTAGTTCTGGGTAATGTCCATTTTTGTATTTTAGTTGTATTTTATTGAAATTGTTGTGTGAGGCTGCAGTTAGGTGTTTACCTATGCCGCCATCTTGGTTTCTCCCCCGGGCCTGCTTTTGTTGATGATGGCTGGGAAATGACTTTGTCAAAAACATTGGAGCCCGGAAGTCTCAAGGAAACCACCAGGCCTCACTACATGTCAGTGCTCATCTCTCCGCTCATGGGAGGTGCAGGCTGAGGGGTCTCTGAGCTGCTTAGCTCCCTGTTTACTGGAGGTGGGAGTGGGGATCTGCCTTCTTTGCACACTCTGACCCACTGGAAAAATACTCTGCCAATAAGAATAAAACTTTTCCTGTTGAATCATTCAAATTGTCTTATGTGTGTTAGATGATAGATGATAAATAGATGATAGATAAATAGATAAATAGATACATAGATAATAGATATATAGATAGAGATAGAAGGTAGAGTGGATTAAAAGTTTCTGGATCTGTGCAAAGAAACGTAATGGCTATCTTTGGGAGCAGATGTTGTATGAATAGGGCGATTCTAAGTAACATAGAACCTTGCCTCTGCAGACAGGCGTGTTCAGAATTATTTTGTGGTATCCCTGTAGGATTTCTTGGAGATATGGGAAAGGTTTGCCTAACATTAGTTATTTGCTTATGTGTGTGGGGGGTGGGAGGGGAGGGGAGGGGGAGCGGGGGAACAGATACTCCTTTGTTGATCTAAGAGGACAGAAAGAACAGCCAGGGGACCAGGGAGATCCATGTTCATTCATTGATTCACTCACTCACTTATTCAGCAAATATTCATTGAAGACCTCATGTGTGCTTGGACTCGTGAGAGGTGCTGAAGGTTGAGAGAACACACCAGTGGATCCCTGGGCTTGAAGGGTGGTGCATCATGGGGAAACGCTAAAAGGCAGTGAAACAAGATAATTTTGAATGGTGACAGGTGCTGTGAGGAAATGAGGAGCCAAGTCATCGAGTGCTTGGAGGGCCCCTCTGCTGGGTGGGAGCCACTCTGAGATAGCATGTGCTCGGGGCCCTCAGGCCAGAAGGAGCCAGCCATGTGCACGTGTCTGGGGAGCGAGCTTGCAGCAAAAGGAAGCCACACAGACAGGAGCTCTGGGGTGGGATTTGCGTCATGTGTTTGTGGTCCCCATGGAAAGCCGATGTGGCTGCAGCCCCATGACTAACAGAAGATGAGAGACAAGGTTCGGGACGAAACCGAGTGGCCACGGGCCATCTCATCACAGCGAGGACTCGGAGTGCCTCTCAGCGCCACAGGCCACAGGGAGTTGCTCAGGAGGTGGCTGGTACCTCAGTCCAGCACTCAAAATCATGCAGAAACTTAGGGTGAAGCTTTAAACCTGAGAGAGGAACAAAAGAGGGTATCTCTGTGCTCTTAGGATGGAGTGGGTTTTATAAGCCAGAGACACAAAAATCACACTCAGGATCGACAAGGTTGGTGCGTTCACTATACCAAAATGTGTACCTACTATGCCAAGTAGCACCATAACATTTCAAAGGCAAGCAACAGATTACAGGAAGCACTTGTAAGCCCAATGACTAACAAGAGCTGCATTTCTAGGTCTCCAGGGAAAACCCCTGACCTGCACCAGCTCTCACTGTAGCTGAGCTCATTGAACACCTGCTTTCTGTTAGAAAAACAGGCTTGTCCTGTTGCATCAGAAAGGAGCGAGCGGGCAATGGGCTGCGCCCCAGTCATCCTGAGCTCTTTGTGCCTCCTCCACCATCTTTCTCTCGTGTCCACAGCCTCATCTAGGGAGGGCTGAGGGACAATGGGATGGGGCAGGAGCAGGTGCACACACCTGCTCTGCCTCTTCTTGTCCATGGGGCAGGTGCACACACCTGCCTCCTTAGTGCTGACACACTGCTGTCTGTGAAACAGCTTGAGCCTGCAGTTGACAAGGGAGAAGTAAAGGCTCTTCCAGACTTAGAAGACTCCTGGAGAAAGCCGCCTCCTCTGCTTCTGTAGGGAGAATAGATACACATAAATTCCGTCAGCATTCATGGCCTGCCTTTCATTCTCTCTACAACTGACATCTTTCAGAACAGGATTAGGGAGTCAGACCCTGGTTTGAGTCATTCTGAAATGGGATTCTGACCGGATATTTCATTGATTTCACCCGAGGCCCTGGTTTTACTGACTGTGGGTAACTTTTAGCGCTTCAGAGTCTCTTCCTGCAGAAAGGAGTCCAGCACCGTGTGTTCAGTGAGATGCATATGTAAGAAGCCAAAGTGGCATCACATCCTTAATAGTGAAGGAAAATAGCCTCCGTTTCGCCTGCATTTGCACAGCTCTATCCTAAATTTCATCTAATTAGGTGAAGTCCTAAAACTGTGATTAAGTGGTAGGCAGCCAGGGGAATATTAGAATAAATCAGAAGTGTCGCTGACCTGAGCTTCCTCTTTCTCCTCTCTGTGTCCACAGAAATGAAGGTGCATCATAGGCGTGGATGAGCAATCCAGAAGAAAGAATGTGTGAAAGAAAAAGTTGACATCTGTCATGGCAAACAAAGTCTGAAGATTATCACGGTGAGAGCAGAGGAAGGCGAGAGAACACTAACAGGTCCAAGGTAAGTGGACATCTCTGGAAACACTGAACTTGGATGCGTCAGAAGGGGAAAGGGGCTAGTCATGTGTAAGTGTCCGTGTGCATTGACTTGTCAAGTGGGGCAGGATCTACAGTCAAAATGTTTGTGTTACTAGCGATGAGGAAGAAAATGAGTAAATACATTTAGTCCCCTACTCTCCAACAAAAGCTAAATGCCCCAAAGTTGAGTACATAGACTCACATTTTCTTCACAAAGAGCAAATGAACAAAACAATGTACTAACCATACTGTGCATGGACTTGTTTCCTACATTTCCAATGTTTTATATACATGTTTATATACATATTTTCTTTTGATTTGCAGTTGAACACTTGACCAGCTTCAGTCCAGTGGACAATTGAGCAAAGCCAGTGTTGCTTGGCTCTGTGTGTTCAAACTCTTACTGATTTAGGTACTTTGAGAAGCATTGGGGAATTTAGACTTAAGTGATATAGGAACTTCTTAAATTACAGCAAATCCTGAAATAATGCCATTTCATTCAATGCCATCTATAATAATAAAAGCGTAATAGGCTAATTAGCCTGGACAGCCGAACAACCTGCCAGACGTCCTTATGGATGAAGTTGCAAGGGCGGGGACAGAGGCAGAGGCAGTTAGGGGCAATCAGGCAGTCAGGTGAGGAGTTAGGGGCGATCAGGCAGGCAGGTGAGTGGTTTGGGCAATCAGGCAGGCAGAGTTGGTTAGGGGTAATCAGGAAGGCAGATGAGAAGTTAGGGGTGATCAGACAGGCAGGCAGAGTGGTTAAGGAAATCAGACAGGCAGGCTGGCAAGTGGTTAGAAACCAGGGGTCCTGGATTGTGAGAGGGTGAGGCTGGGCTAAGAGACACCCTCTCCCTACCCCCCTCCGCTGCCTTACAAGAATTTCATGCACTGGTCCTCTAGTTTCATTATAACCTTGATAAGAAAAAAAGCCAAGTCCTGGCAGGGCACTGTGTGGAGCGTGCACATTCTCCCAACATCTGCCTGAGTGTTCTCTGGGGTCTCCGGTTCCTCCCGTGTCCCAGAGCTGTGCACACTGCATTAGCTGGTGTGTCTCCTTGTCCCAGTCCGAGTAAGTGTGGGTGAGTGAGGGCTGCACTGAACAGGAGATCTCCTGTCCCTGGAGATCCCGCCTGGTGCCCTGAGCTGCTGGGACAGGCTCCGGCCACCCATGATTCTGACCTGGAAAAAGTGGAGAAGAATTCTCTTGCTTTTAGTCATCTTTCTGAAATGTAGGCATAGCTCACACTTACTTCAGTGTGTAGTATTAGAAGTGTTTGGGTCTTTATTTAGAAGTTTGGTGATATTTCTGTGCCCAGAAATATTCCATAGGAACTAAACTCTTGTTTATATCAATTAGCCGACAGGAAATTGGTTTCTTTACCATCACTTCCTGTAAAGTCCGTTTCCAAGAACCTATTGAGGATGTCAGGTGCAAATCTGGTCACCTGACTGCTGTCCTGTGTGAGCCCTGGCCGGGCCATGCTCTCCGGCCTCACGCAGTCCCAGCTCACTCTCCTTCCAGACCCTCCGCACCAACTACCCCAGCCCTTCCCTCTTGCAGCTTCATGCACAGGACCCAGTGCAGCCTGGGCGCTCTCTCTGCCTTGGACCTCAACCTCTGCGTGGCCCTGAACCTCAGGTTGTGCTTCCTCTGGCTCCTGCCACAAAGGGTCTCTCTGAGAGGTTATTGCCCACAATATTGCCTCTCCCGCACTCTCGTCAGCATGCCTGGCACAGCCTGTGTCCGCCGCAGGCAGCATTCGGAATTTCTCACCTCGGCAGGCTGATGGCGGCTTGGTTACTCAAGGTGGGTGTCCAGGAGGACAGAGCACCCTGAGGGCCAAGGCCAGGCACTCAGGGACCCGTCCCAGAGCCTCGTCCTTCATGGCATGCCTTACTCCTGGGAGCTACTTCTTATTGGCTCTTCCGTCCTTTTCACCAGCCTTCCAGCTGTTCTGGCATTTCCTGAGGCGGGGGATGGTGTTTGCTTTTCACAGGGATGCCCTGGGATCCTTCAGGAGCACATGCATCATAGAGACACACAGGCGTGTGCCCTCAGAGCACAGGCATCATAGAGACACACAGGCACCTGCCCTCAGAGCACAGGCATCATAGAGACACACCTGCCCTCAGAGCACAGGCATCACAGAGACACACAGGTACATGCCCTCAAGCACAGGCATCGTAACGGAGGTGGGTGATCCCTTAACAGTGCCTTGAAGAGGTTCAGAAATAGAGCAAGAAGAGGTCCCTCAAAAACTTAGAATCCTGCCTGGCCGGTGTGGCTCAGTGGTTGAGTTAACCTATGAATCAGGAGGTCGGGATACGATTCCCAGTCAGGACACATGCCCATGTTGTAGATTCGATTCTTAGTAGGGATTGTGCAAGAGGTAGCTGATCAATGATTCTCTCTCATCGTTGATGTTTCTCTCTCCCTCTCCTTTTTTCTCTGAAATCAATAAAAAATATATTTAAACAAAAAACAACTCAGATTCCTGAAGCAAGAAGCAATATTCTTAATATTAGCAGCTGTTCAGTCCAAATAAGGATCCACGTGAACAGTCATCGGCCACGGTGTTGGGCAGTGTGTTCCCCCTCAGTTGCTGGACCATGGGGATATGGGGTGAGATGCAGGCATGGGCTCGGGGCAGCGATCAGCTGCCAACCAGTGCAGAGGGACTTTCAGTCTGTGTGGGTCTCTACTGAGCATCAGCCCCATCATAGGACCAGTCAGAAGCCCTGTGGCCAGTTTTCCGGAGCCCGTTCTCTCCTGGGCTGCAGAATCAGACACCTTCAAGTGTCACCGCTGCGCCCCGCTCTCACTCCACCTGCGCAGCATCCCTTACACCTGACAGAGACAAGCACCTCATCTCGTCGCCACAGGCTGACCAATATTACACCTGACCAGGAGCTGGGGAGGAATGGAGAATTATTACTTAACTAGTGACCCGGTGCACGAATTAGTCCTCATTAAAAGGAGATTAATTAGAGAAAATATTTGTATATTGCTATTTGCCCTTTATAATAGAAGTATCAGAAATGAAAGAAAGAAAATTAGCAAAATGTATATGAAAATCTCCCTCCTGTCAGAGTCTGGGGCACGCCACAGGACCTAGAGTCAAGTCCCCACCCATCACCTGTATGTGCTTCGAAACCTCAGGACCCAGACCCAGCCGGGCCCACCCTCATTGGTGAGACCCAGACCCAGCTGGCCCCACCCCATCAAGCCCCTCTGGGTAGGGGGCACAGTCTCAGGAGCCCCAGGCCAGAGCTGAGGTGGGGGATGCAGTTTGAGGTCCCGGTCAAGCCCCAATGGTCAGGGGCATGGCCTGAGGTTTCCGTCAAGGCCCGCTGGGTGGAGAGCGTGACCTGAGGTCCCCAGCCTGGTGTTGGGGTGGTTGGGCATGGCATGGGGTTTCCCGGCCCAGTGCCAGCGTGGCAGGTGGCCTGAGGTCCTCCATCAAAGCTCATGGGGTGAGGGCCATGGCCTAAGGTCCCTGTCAGGCCCTGCCAGGCAAGGGAGCACAGCCTGAGGTCCCCATCAAGCCCCGCTCTGGCAGGTGGCACAGCCTGAGGTCCCTTGCCTCGGCCAAGCACCTTGCAGCCTCAGGTCCCTGCTGTTTGGTCATGACGTTATGGTATCCTGGCTGATTTGCATGTTCCTCTATTACATAGATTAATGGATACAGTTTTGAGTGATGCAAGTTTTGGAAATAGATGGTGTGATTGTTGCACAGCATTGTGAATGTAATTAATGTCACTAAATTGTACGTAAGAATGTTTAAAATGGCAGATTTTATGTTATTTACACCTGGACACACACACCAAAAATTACTTAAAGATACATTTAGACACCCACTCACATGGTAGCAAGCAAATGAACAGACAAAAAATAAAAGTCCAAAAACATGCATGTGAATGGTATGATGTGGAAAAATGGGCACGGAATAGTTGGGAAGGTGGGCACGTAATAGTTGGAAAGATGTACATACAATAGTTGGGAAGATGGGCACGGAATAGTTGGGAAGATGTACATGGAATAGTTGGGAAGATGGACACGGAATAGTTGGGAAGGTGGGCACGGAATAGTTGGGAAGATGTACACGGAATAGTTGGGAAGGTGGGCACGGAATAGTTGGGAAGGTGGGCACGGAATAGTTGAAAGATGCCTTCACATTTATGGTGTTGTTTATGCCTGGTAGATGGAAAAGAGCAGGAGAGGAGAGAACTCTATCCTGTGTGCTTGTGTGTTCGTTGCATTAGTCACCACAGCACACATTCCATACTTTATAATAGAAGTGTTGTAAGCCAGCCTCGCCTGTGCTAAAACTTGGGAGTTGGAACAACTTTCCAGGCTGTGCGGCCATCACAGAGGAGGTGTGCCCGTGCTCACTGTTGGGGAGGCTGCTGCGGACTGGTGTGCACAGGTCTGCGGCCCTCGCCTCCTTCCTCCTGGGAGGGAGGCGGGGCACAGGCGAGGCGCGTGCTCACTTTGAAGAAGCTGCCGCTCTTTTCTAAAGTAGTCGCACCACATCCACCCCACCTGCGCTGGATGAGAGTTCCCGCTTCCTCAGCTCTTGTCCTATATGGCACTGTCAGCCTTTTCCTCTCTGTCCATCCCAGGAGGGACGTGGCAGGGTTCATTGTGGTTATAGTGCTGAGTATCCTTCCTGTGCTTACTCGCCATCTGCATACCTTCCAGTGAATTGTCTGATTCGATCTTTGCACTTTGGGTGTTATTTTTCTTATTGCGTTTTGAGAGTTCTTTATTCTGGGTACAAGTCCTTTACCGGTGTATGCTTTGCAAATATTTGCTCCCAGTCTCTAGCTTGTTTTTTCTTTTTCTTAACCGTCTCTTTGGAAGAGTAGAAGTTTTTGATGTGTTTAATTTGTTTTAATTTGAATTATTACAGTGAGGGGCATTTAAAGATTTTGTCAGTAATAGGAATTTGTACATTTAGACACCCACTAACATGGTATCAAGCATATTAAAATGTACATGTTTCCCTCATTAAAATGATTTCTTAATCTATGTTTTTAAAGACCCTAAATTTTTTGCTGTTAGAATTGTTTGTTGCAAGAAACTCATTTAGTCTATTATTGCCTATGAGAGGCCTGGTGCATGAGATTCATTCCCTGGGGGTTCCTCAGCCCAGCCTGTACCCTCTTACAGTCCAGGACCCCAAGGGGGATGTCCACCTGCAGTCAGACATCCCTCTCATAGTCCAGGGCTCTCGAAATTTGGGACTCCTCACTCCTTACTGACTGCCGGCAGCAGAGGTGGGAGAGGCCCCTGCCACCACCCTGTGCTTGCCAGTTGTGAGCCCTGTTTCTGGCTGAGTGGCACTCCCCCTGTGCGAACACACTGACCACCAGGGGGCAGCTCCTATGTTGAATGTCTGCCCCCTGGTGGTCAGTGAGCATCATAGCAACCAGTTGTTCCATGGTTTGGCCAATTTGCATATTATGCTTCCTTGACAATTCATGCATCCTTGACAATTCATGCCAAGTAAAAAATTTAACATAAAAATCATTTTAAAACATAATGCAATTTAGTGAATACAAGGACTTACCAACTAATGAAGTTGACAATATGTTAAACCTTTATAGGAATTAAATTAAATATCCATCACTTGAGATTGGGAAGTTTTCTTCTCATATTTAGAAGGAAGTACTTTTCCGTGTTTTTTTAGTGCTAGAACAATTTTTTTAAGTCCCTGGAAAATGTGTGGTTTCTAGGCCTTGGATAAAACAGGGTTGTTAAAGTACACTTAAGGAAAAATATAATAAACTAAAAATAAAACAAGTAATTGAAACAGCTTCCCAAGCTCTTACTAGACCCTATTGGGCCTGAGAAACAGGATTTGCACCGGCTCTTGGAGTGTGACTGCCTGGGCGCTGATCGCCAAGGAGCTGGCGTGTGTCTGCTGCACCTGCATTCCTGCTGAAGTTTCATTATAATAAATAGACTCTCTCTGGCTCCGGAGCCGCCCAAATTATGGCTATTATTTTAAATAGTTTCTTATTTTTAAATTTTTTATTTCAAATTTAATGCCTGAGCTTTATAAAAATATTCAAACAGTTAAAGTACTTTGTGATGTTAACTTTAGCTCTTAAACGTTTTATACAAACACAAAAGATACGCGTCCTTTTATCTTCTTCAAAGCCAGGAGTAACTTCACAGCCAGCAAAGATGCATATGAATTCAGAAGAACCTAGATGTCAGATGAGTGCTGGCATCAAAATAAGTGCTCTCCCTGTGGAAGTTGGCTTGAAAACCATTAAAACACGTTAACTGCCCACCACCACCAAGCCTTCGGGAAATGCTACGCTGTGCGTAACATATGAATAGTATGTAAGGGTATGTAATATGCTGCTGTTTCCTGGTGTCATTCACCACAGAGTACTTCTCTTTAAGAACTCACTAGGGGTTAGTGCCTCCTGGCACACATCTGAGAATCTTTCCTTGTTCTATGAATTTTCCAAGTCTGCCACCAGGGGGCAGCCCCACACACACTTTTATGTTCTGACTCAAATATTGAAAGTGTATTTTCCTTCAGCACACGTGCGTGAGGCTGGCACTTTCAAGCAGACTTTGGTAAAAACTGTTGATGGATGAAGGAAATAAATAATAAAAATAAGAAGCCCTACAAATAGTCACACTTCCAAAATACAAAGCTGAGCCCAAGAATTAGCCAATCTGCCACACACCCCCACCCCCACCCCCATCCCGGGCCAGTCTGCAATACGGTTCCCAGCCACATGTCTTCCCGTCATCTTGACCCCCACATGTGACTATGGCCCGTCCTATCACAGCTGTCCTTGTGCTCCTACAGCCCCAAACCGCTGGTTACACCTGCCGGTCTGCACTGCGAGCTTTCCCCTCAGGCCTGGTTGGGAGCTCCGAGGTGCCCCGTGGCGAGGAGTCGGTACAGCCTCCCCTGAAGGTCACCCCCGTGCCAGGGCAGACACCAACCACCGGCACACTCTGTGTGGGACTCAGAGCCAGCCTGGCCGTCCTCCCTGACTGGCTCCAGGCAGCATTCCCAGCGACTGCGCTAATGGACGGGAAGGTCTCTCATCCGGGCCTGGATGGGCCCACCACCTCCACCACCTCCGCAGCCCTCTGTGGTGACTCTCCCTAATCCTGAGCCCAAATCTCTCTCTCTCTTTCTCTCTTCCTTACACATTTACAAAGTGTGTTTCGATCGCAGTGATGAAGTCTCCCCTCCAGCCCTCAGTCTCGCCTCCCGGAGCCAAGGCGGCAGGTGCTGCCTGTTTGGAAGGAGGTGTCATTCCGACTGCATGGACGTGGCTCCTGTCTCACTGGTGGCGGTGGTGCCGTGTGGATAAGCTCGTCCTGGAGTGGCTTTGTGAGGTGCCAGGCTCGGCCTGTGTCTGCCCCCCTTAGCCAGGGCCGTGGCCGGCCTGAGCAGCTGCTGTGGGGACGGCTGAGGGCCTGCCTTCCAGTGGGTATGCTGCAAGTTTACTAAAATAATCAACATGGTGTTTAAGCTAATTACATCTCACTTATATTAATACATAAACTTAGTGAGTTGAGTGTCGGGCAGTGGGTGTGGTCACTAAGCGTGACCTCAGGAGTCAGGCGGGTGCGCTCTGTTCCACCACTTCCCTCTCGCAGCGCCTGCTTGGCCCTCGGACGCTGCAGAGGGAGGAGGCCCCGCTGTCCCCGTGCTGTGCTCACTCACAGCAAATGGGCTGCGCTCACTGTGAGGCCTGGTGAGCCAGGCGTGGGTTCACTCACCACCCTGACTCCTCTTTAAATCCTCACCGAGGATGTGGTTATGGGTCACAGAGAAAGAGGAAGGGAGGGGAGGAAAAAGGAAGGGTAGGAGGGAGGGAGGGAGAAAGTAAGAGGGAAGAGAAGAGGGGTGGGGAGAGGGAGGGAGAGAGAGAGGAACATTGACTGGTTGCCTCCTATGCACCCTGACTGGGCCCAGACCCCAGACCTTTTGGTGCTGGGATCACACTCCACCGCCAGCCCCTGCGGGTTACCCTGTGTGAAGTGCTCCTGTGTGGGCGGACGCTGAGTGCCAAGTGGGCAGCGCAAGGCTCCGCGTGTCCCCCAGGCCAAGCCCCAGAGGGAGGTTCGGGAGGCTGGCCTGCAGGCCGCGCAGGAGGGAGCTTCTGAGTGGCCGGGGTGGTGTGCAATGTGTGCCTGTGGAGAGGAGCCGCTCCCAGCTGCTCCGCTCGCTCTGCTCCGTCTCCTGCCAGCCCTGCCCATCCACATCCGGAGTGATGGCGGAGGGCATTAGGAGACGGCGGGGGGCATTAGGGAGCCCTGCAGGGGAGAGATGCCCAAAGGCAACCAGGTGCCAGGCTGGAGGCCCAGGGCCGCCTGAAGCAGGGCCCCCACCTCCTGTGGCCTGGCGCCAGGGCAGACAGGGAAGGGGGGGAAGGCGGGGGGCGGGGCGGGTGGCACACAGAATAGGCGGTCACACTCCCCGTCCACGACCACCACGGCCGGGAGCAGCAGCACATGCCTGTGTAGGTCGCTGTCTAATGTGCTTTAGAGCCTCCCATCCACCCTGTGGCCTGGCCTCCTGGAATCAGCTTCAGAAACTAACTCAGCTTTCAGCGAAGTACATTCTAAATTCATCTTCCGCTTTCAAAAACCTTGCTTTTATTTCAACTATGAATTGTTGGAATTTAAGGCAGTCAGCATATGCCTTACATCAACTTGTCTGACATAAAAATAACTCAGCACCTGACAATTTGATAAGAGGAAAATACACTTTTTTAACATTTATTTTTTGTTATCAATGAAGTCAAGAATTTTCTTCTTCTATTTATTGGCCAGTTGTATTCCTTGAGAAAATTACCTGTTCCCATCCTTTTTCTATGTATTTATTGCATTAATCAATTAAGAAAGAGTTGATTCTGAGGGGACAGACCCAAGTACAAGCAATGTCTTCACAAAACAGCCCCCACCGAGTGACGCCCGCAGCTGCAGACTCACTGGCTCCTGGGGCTGTGGGCGCTGGCCTGGCGCCTCCCCTGGGTGGTCCCCGCGCTGCCTGAGGTCTGGTCCGCCCCCAGGGGAGCCGGCAGGGGGCGCTGTCGCACAGCCGTCCTCCAGACCCAGCTGGGGCTGAGGGTGCCGCTCAGCTGGGGCAGCTTTAGGGGAAGGACCTGCATGGGCTGGGTCCCAGGCTCTCCCTTGCCTGGTTGACCTGCACTTTGACAGGAAATAAGTGACCGATTCGCTTTGCCGAAGTGCGGTTCCTCCCGCGCCTGCTCCGGCGCAGGGGCGGCCTCAGAAAGCTGCTCATCTTCTCAGGAAAAAATGTTGTTAAGTCGAAGTTAGACTGACTCATATTTAAATACGGTTATTAAAACGTTTGTGATATTAAAACCTGCGAAATAACAGTGCTTATTTATGAACGCAATAAATAGCAAGATCTAGTGTGCCATCTCTTCAGAGCAGTCGGGAGCAGAGCCTGTTCCCGATATTGACAGCCAGGGTGGTGGGATCCACCGGCATGCTTGTCAATATTCTCCCAAATGCGTTTGAAACATGTTTTATGTGTTTGGGCTTTGGCTCTGCCTGAATCTCTGCTCCCCGTTGTGTCAGCACCCAGCATCCTTTTCCGTTTCCAAACAACTTCCCGCGGGAAAGCCTCCCGTGGTCTCAGGACAGACAGTCACGCAGCGCTGCGAATGCAACACCCGGGCCCAGGCGTCCTGCGGGGCAGGGACACGTGGGCCCGGGTGTGTGTATGACTGGCGTTCAGTGCCACCGGGTGGTCCACAGACTGGGCTGAACACTCACACTGTGGCCGGACGGGCAGCAGCCCCGGGGCCGGCCGGTGCCAGGGCCGGCGTGTCTCAGGCGGGAGCCCACTCACGAGGCTGCACAGGACCCACGAGTGAAGCGTTTCCTGAACACAGCTTCCTGGGTCACAGGCCAGGACACAGCCTGCTTATCTGGAGAGCCAAAACCCAGGGGAGTGTGGGAACCTGAGATCGTGGCCTAATCCACGCTCCCAGGCCCGCCAGTCCCGGCTGCCTCCTCTGGCCCTGACTGGGCCTCCCTCGGGGTGGGGTCGGGAGAGGTGATGTCCGGCGTCCCGGGTGTGTCTGGGCTGCTCTCACAAATGCTTCCCCACTGTGTCCAGGCCCCGCAGGGTGGACCCTGGTGGGTGAGGTCCACGTCCCCCGGCTGACTCAGGGAGAGCTCCAGGGGGTAGTGAGGGCGGGAGGGAGAGCGGCCCACCGTCCCCGCCATTCCCGCTCCTCCCTCTGCGCCGGTGACTGGCATCGGTGTGTTCTGGGGCCCTGCACTGGGAAACCCCTCGCCGCCTGCTTATCCCGGTGTCTGCTCCTGCAGCTCCTCTGCCCGGCCTGCCCACCTTTCCCCAGGATCTCACCGGCCCAGGCAATCACGAGGATCGCTGGCCCTGCAATAGGCGAGTCTTTCTTTCCCTCCAGTTCGCTGAGGTGGAGTGCTCAGGGGGTGACAGCCATCCCCTTGGCATTTAATGCAGCCTGGTCAGGGGAGAGGTATCCCATCATCTTAGTCCTGTTCTCTTGGCTGCACTCAAGGAAAGGACCTTAGACAGGGCACAGCACAGGGAAAACCACGATGCCACGGAAGAGCTCTGCCTGCCACCCCAATTCCCTTCCACCCAGTGGTCCAAGCCCAATTCAGAGAGGGACATTGTTTTATTTTATTTTATTTTAATCTTGTGCACACCAAACTTGGGTTTAATTTATCAGCATTCTGTTACATGGGCATGTGTAAAACACTCTAAACTCACCCTCTGACTGGATTACAAGAGGTTTGTATCTACTCAGAAAACGGGCTGCTAAACAGGAAAGTCTCAGATCCCACTGAAAACCTGTTGAAAGTTTCACTTCCCTCCAGAAAACTGCGTGCACATACATTTGTGCGTATTCTTCCAGGGGCTTCAAACACCTTCTGAGTCCCAGTCACATGTCAGGTGACACCAGGCGCCTGATTCTCAGCATTCCTGCAGGGGAATCTAAAGATCACGCTCTTCCCACCCTGTTCCTCCTACTGAGTCCAGGGTGGGGAAAACAATAACAGCGTGACATTTATTGGTTAGTAAAGTTGTTCTGCATGCAAGTGTAGATTTTCAGTAAATACGTGTTTTTTTTATAATGTGTGTGTATATTTTAGGGTTGAAAATGATAGCTACAGTAGGTTGAATGATGGCCCGAGATCTGAGCCTAGTCCCTAAAATATGTACTAGTAAATGTTACTTTGTATGGCAAAGACTTTGCATCGGTGATTAAGGTTTTTGAGCTGCAGAAATTATCCCAGTTTATCTGGCTGAGGTGTTCATGGCAGAGTCCTTAAGGGTCAGGCAGAGGGAGATTAGAGAGATAGTGAGGACATCATGGTGATGATGGTAATGCACAGAGGCACAGGTTGGAGTGATGTGGCCCCAAGTCAAGGACTGCTGGCAGCCACCAGAAGCAGAAGATGCAAGAATGTATTCTCCCCTGAGCGAAGGGAGCTCGGCCCTGCTGACACCTGGACTTCGGCCCAGAGAAACTGAACTTGGACTTCAGAACTAGAAGAGAACACATTTCTACTCTGCAAGGCCACTCATTTGGTGGCAATTCATGACTGCAGGCAGCCACAGGAAGCTAGAACAGCCATGCTGTCTGACTTAGAATCAGGTTTGCATTTGAGGCTGTTGCACCTGAACACAGTTTAACGGGCCAGATTGCAGTGGTTTCGTCTGACCTATACAGTGTTATTCCTCTCAGAGCACCTGCTCTTCGCCTTGGGGAGCTTGTTTAGAAAAGCGTTATTCAGAAACACCTGCTCACAGGTGCCCGGTGTTCAGGACAGACCCCACATTTGGCTTTGAGTTCCTCGGTGCGACCTGGTCGTCAAAGCAAGCAGTGGCCCCATGGAAAGCATCTCATGTTTACTCTTCTGAAGGGAGGTCCGGGCACTTTATTCATCAGGTGTCTGGTTTTTCTCTTGGATAAGTGACTAATTCTTCACACACCTCGTGTCTGAGCCTTAAAGCCAGATGCTTTAAGGAATTTTCACTCAACAAACATTCTCTGAGCCCCTACAAAATTTGCCTTGAGGGATAGAAATAAAAAGTACACAATATTTTCTACTCTTAAAATACCTACCACCCAGTGGAAAAGAGAAAAATTAAATAGCCCCATAGATAAATTACACATAAATAAATAGATCATTGCAACTGAGGTAAGTCTGAAGGAGAGAAACGTTTTGAGGTTATTTAGTGGAAGAACCTTGACGAGACTCAGAGAATCATCATGGCTCTTTCCTGGATGTGGCTTCTCGTCTAAGCGATGAAGTTGAGCAGGACTCACCTGGAGGCAGGGCCGAGGGTTCCATAAAAGGCAACAGCACATGTACTGGCCACGTGCCCAGGTGGTGTGGTGCCTGAGGACTGAGAGGGAAACAGGCAGGACTGGCCATGGACCCAGGCAACCCATGAAGGAAGGCCACGCACACAATGAAAAGGGCAGCTACTGAGGGAGTGCACCTGCTCCCCTCGTCACCATACCGTGTGACCCTGCTTCCCTTTGCAGGTGGTTGCCCAACGTGAGAGGCTGTCCTGGGGCTTTCTCTACCGCCATTTGGGTGACTCACCCCCGTTGTTGGCTGCTCACAAAACACACATCTCGTCTGCTATCTCTCTCCTCACTGGGCGGAGGGCACTGCCTTCAAAGGCTTGTGAGCTGTGGTCTCAGCCTCAGGAGAAGCAGGACTAGAAAGAGAGGTCCCCATGGGCGCCCTGAAGGGCAGCACAGCCATCTGCTTCCCTGGCACCCCAACTCCTGGGAGATGTGCTGAACCTCAGACCCAACCGAACAGCAGCTCAGCTCGCCTGCAGCCAGACATCAGGTCTGCGGACTCAACCCTGATGGAGACCTAAGCTTACCTGACTTTTTCTGCCCACAGACTTCGGGACTGTCCTGGAACCACACCTTCCAGTGAAAAGGAATCACTATTTCCCCCTGCTGAAAGGACCTTTTGTTTCCTGAGATGCCTGGTTCTTAGGCACATAATATGATTTGTTAGCGGGAGGGGCATACTTCTTGTGCAGAATTAGTTTGTGCTATTCGTCTGCCTGAGGGACAGCCCTCTTCTGCACATTATTTCTCTTGCCTGAGGCCTTGAGGAGAGGATGTTATGTATTTCATACATGAAGGTCTCATGTTTCTGTTCAGATATGCATTCACTACCTGTCACCAGCTTTCTCCTCTGGAAGCCTTCTCTCTACAGGAATGAAGTCTTGCTTTGTGAGCATTGCTAGCCGCCCTCGGATGTGGGAGCACAGGTGACATGGGGAACAGCTGAACCATTCCTCATGCACACCTCTCCCCAGGCTGACAGTTTTTACTGAACAGAAACAAATTCAGAGTGATGGAAATTCCAACAAAACAGCCAGAATCAAGACATTCCGAAGGTTCCAGATCTCCAAGGGAAAGGAATGGCTTTGCCTTACACAGAAGAAAATAGCAAATGGGAATTTTCTCCACTCCTCTCCCTGCTCTCTGAGCGAGAGCTAGGGACGGTTTGCAGAGTTTTCTTCTTGTTGTCCTTCCTTTGCAGCGAGGAGGGCTGGGCTGTTCTTGTCCTCACCTGCTGGTCTGGAGACGCTGCCTGTCTGTGGGACTCCAGACCAGAGGCAACAAAGGCAAACTCTACAGCTAGTGAAGAGAAGAAGAGGGAAGCAATGATATTGCAAGCTTCTCCCATAGCGGTGTCTCTGAGGTCCACTGCTTTTCAGAGTTTTGGGGCAGCCTGCCTAGGAGGTGGGGTTGGGTGATTTGGGACTGTACGCAGGTGCAGCTTTGAGAGGGACAGTGTGGTGGGAAAGTCTTCGAGAAGAATTGGTGCAAAAACGTGGGATGCCTAGCTGCCTTCAGGCAGATCAGCCATGAGGAGAAATGCAGTGTGAGGTTAAGAAATTAGATTGCCTGGGTCAAATCTGAGCACCACCCAGTCAAGTCCAGGCCAGCTGAGTGACCCTGAGTACGTTATTCACTTCTCTGAGCCTCAGTTCCCTTAATTGTGGAATGGGGGTAATCGGAGCAATGTCTCTGTTGTAGAGTAGCGGGGAGATTAAATAAAATTATTGTATATGTAAGCACTTACCGTTAACACTCAAGAAATAGTAGCTGTTGCCCTAGCTGGTTTGGCTCAGTGGATAGAGAGTCAGCCTGCAGACCGAAGGGGCCCAGGTTCGATTCTGGTCAAGGGCACATATGTTGGTTGGGTTGCAGGCTCCTCCCCAGCCCAGGCCCTAGTCAGGGTCTGTGTAGGAGGCAACCAATCAATATTTCTCTCTGTTTTCCCCTCCCTCTTACACTCTTACTAAAAATCAATGAAAAAATATTCTCCTGTGAGGATCAGAAATTAAATAAATGATAGATTAATTAAAGAAGTAACTGAGACTGGGATGCCAGGAGACAGGCTTTTATTGGAGAGAGGGGTACCTCTGCCGGCTGCTTCCAAAGAGAAAGAGACGGGATGGCACCCGGGGATCTACTTTTAAGGGGCGGATAGGGGACGGGGCTTAGGGTACTCAGCGCACGCTAATTGGAGGTTAGGGACGTAGGGGCTTAGGATATGGGGGGGAGGCGCTTAGGGTATTTGGCAGGTGCTGATTGGTGGTCCATTGCTCAGGTGTGTCTGGCGGCAGGTGGTGTTTGCATCTGTCCATCAATTGAAGGAAGGGGGAGCTATCAATAAATAAATAAAAAGAAATGGTAGCTGTTACCTTTTCTATCATTGTTGAGTTTCAAGTGTGGGCCTAGTTGGGCATCTTTAATCCAGTCATTCCACAACTGTGACTCATGCCCCATATATGCCAGGCACTGGGCTAGGTGTCCAGAGTGAAACATGAGCCCTTGTCTGAGACCTCGGAGTTACTGACTGAGGTAGAGCGGTGGCCGGGCAAAGGGGAGACCTGCTAACTCAGGCCTGCCTGCGGAGGGACCACAGAGAAGTCAGCGCCTGCGTGGTGGGAGGTAGTTCCCGCTGACCTTGCAGGATCTGGGGAGAAAATGGAGTTTGTCCTTGGCATTTCCTCAAGTATCCTCTGCCTGCCCTCCATCCTCTCACCCAGTGTCTGCCTACCCCCATTAACCCTTTCCCAGCCTGAGGCGATTGGAGAGATGCCCTGCTCTGAATCTCAGGTCACCTGGGAAATGCAGGCTGACGTGTGAGTGCCTGATAGTGTCACAGCCCCTGTGCTTGGACCGGATCCCCGCCACGGGGTGGAGTTCTCTGGCCCCTGCAGAGAAGAACTTTGAACACTAGCCTCTCCTGCGAACTTCAGGGGTCACAGTTCACCCATGTATCTTCCCGCCCCCACTTGGATCTGCTTTCACTCTCCACAGTTCTCTAACTTTTGGGTCATAAAAAAAAATAGTAGTCAGTGAAATAAAATCAGCTTTCAAATCCACCATATAGTCTAACTCCAGCCAAGCTTTTACCTTCCAGGTGCCCTCAGTTCATCTGTCCTCTATTCTTATTCCAAAGGCCTTTTAAATCTGCATTGCAGCCCAGGAGGCAGTAGGGAGGCAGTGAGGCCTGGGTGTGGGTCCGATGTCTGGGTTTGAAACTGGTTTTCACCAACTGGCTGGAAAACTTTGTGTGGTTTCCGCAATCCTCCTCTGCCTCGTCTGGAAAATGGGGATAATAACTCCCGGTCAGGTTGTTGAGCACATTAATAGATTAAAAGGTGAACTGTGCTTGAAGTACCACTTGGCACATAGTAGGCAGGCACTCAGTAAATGGTAGCCTTTGTTACTCTCATCTGGAGGGAAGCAAGATTTCCAACGAGATAAGAAGGGGGTGACACTCCTGCTGTGTTTCTGAGTCCCCAGCTCCTTTTTCCTGCCACTCAGCTGTGACATGGAAATGCAAAAATCACTCGCGAGTTTGTTCTGATTGGATGAAGATGGTTGTTAAAAGCATGACCCTTGGAAATCTTCCGTTTTAAGGAATGTATGTGAAATGGCCTGGAAGCTGGTGTGTCAGTAACTGGACTTCCGGTGTGAGTCACTGCAGCCACACCCCTCCGTGGTGGTCCACACGCTGCTGGTGACTCAGCTCCGCGTGACGGGCTTCCTGGGCCCAGACAGAGCGGAGGCCAGGGTGCAGTGGGGACTCTGAGGAGCCAGCGAGACAGACCCTTCCAGCCCCTGGGCTCTGACAGTGGCGCCTGTGACTCATCTCCTGTGGGTGGGAGTGGACACACCGGCCCCAGCCCTCCCGTGGGTGCTGAGTGTGAGCGGTGCTGCTGGGCGGCTCCCCAGCCCCCCGGGTGCAGCTCACGTAGAGGCAGGGGGTTACTAGCACTTTCTGTGAGTTGCGTCATAGTTGTTGGAAGTACTCTAGGGCAATGAGAATTTAAAGGAGTTTTAGGTTAAATCTGCTCAAACCTAAAGAAGCAGCTGAGAATGTAAGCATAGCTTGGACCCAGGGACTCAGCTGCGGTGCCAGGTGAGTTAGCCCCCGCACGCAGAGCCGGATGTGCTGTGCGTAAAGCTGGTGAGCATTTGAAACCAGTATCCTGGCTCAACTGGCCACCATCCCTCTTGTCACACCGGCGCTCCCTGGAGTGTCCCGGGATGAGGCATGTCCCCAACCGACGCAGCCCACTGCCCCCCCGGCCCGCCTGTCCCCAACCCAGGCAGCCCACCTGCCCCACGGTGCAGCAGGCCTCCTCCTTTCTGACTTCCCCCCGCTGGCTGCCTTTCCCATCCAGAACGTACTTGCCCTGTGCCACCTCCACCGCTGCCCTGTGGTCTGTGGGCTCGAATGTCCCCAAAGCTGAGGGCCGTTTATTTTCAACAAGGACCTCGGGAGTGTCCAGAGGCGGACTTCAGCGAGGGGGCCTTTGGGGACGCTGGGCTCCTGGCCCCGCAGGGCGGGGTGGGGGGGCAGTGGTCTCTGCTCGCAGTGCGCAGCCCTGTTTGCATAGCTGACTGTTCCCCCAGAAACACAGGCTCTCCTTTCAGGGGGTGCTTCTCAGGTTTGCTCCTTATGTTCATGGGGGTCAGCAGGCCTGGCCTTTGGGTAAATCGGGTCACATTGGCACTCAGCTACATGCCATGACTATTGTCTCTGCCTGTCTTCCCATTGCATGTCACAGCAGAGAGTGACATGCAGTGGGAAGGAGCCATGTCACAGCGGAGAGTGTGTCTCACGAAGCCTGGTGTGCTGCTGTCAGCCCCCGGTCCCTGAGCTCCAGACCTCCTGCTCCAGGGCCCGCCCTCTCCCCCCAAGCCCTTAGCCCCCCAGGCCAGGAGTGGAAGCCTTGTAGCTGGGCAGCAAGTCCAGTGCCTGGTGCTGGAGAGGAAACCATAGCCCTGGGACTCTCAGCCCCTGGCCTCCCACCGCGCCCTGGCCACATGGCGAAGCGGGCCCAGCACTGTGCCCCACTGGCCAGGCCTGAGTCCTCCCAGGTGCTCGGCTGGCCTGCCCTTCCTGGTGCCACCCTCTGGGCCCTGGGACGGCTCCTGCTGCAAGCCCGGCCGCCCTGCACACAGCAGCCTGTCTCCTGGCCCGTGCTGAGTGGTGAGCAAGCGCTCGGCCACAAGTTTACATGCAGAGCTGGCAGGCTGGGGGCCTTATTCTCTGAGGAGTGGGTGGTGGGGCAGCACCTAGGGCAGGTCTGGCTGTGGCTCTGCCCTGTGGGAGGGTACAGCGGTGAGAGAGCATGCCTGAGGAGAGGAGTGCCAGGTGGTAAGGGGAGCGATGGCAAGGCCCGGAGAGGAGAGGCCTGGGTGTCCGCAGGCCCATCGGCCACTGCCGGGGCCCCATCCGCTCAGGGACACCAACACTGTTGACATTAGAATTGGGTTCCTGCCATTTGCAAGCAAAGAGCTTTGACAAAGACACAGACTTTCCTCCAGAAATTAAAGCTGGAGCTGCCTTAGACCCAGCAGCTCCCCTTCTGGGAACATATCCAAAGAAACTAGTCAGGCATCTGAAAGGATGTGTGCCCCATGTTTACCGCAGTGCTAGTGGCAGGTGCCACGCTAAAGAAGCAGCTGGAGTGCCCCTCGGTAGATGAGTGGATCAAACAGCCGTGTTATGTTTACGCCATGGGATATTGCCTTGTAACAAAAAGAATAAACTCAAAGCATTTGGGACGGCATGGTTGGTCCTAAAGGGTATTGTGCTAAGTGAAATAAGTCAGACAGAGAAAGATACCAAGTGATTTTACTTACACTAGTATGTGGAATCTAGAATATGTACACAAATAAACAAACAAAATAAAAGCAGACTCACAGATACAGAGAACAGACTGATGGTTGCCGGAGGGGAGAGATGGGACTGAGTGTGGAAGGTGAAAGGAGGAGGTCAGATTGGGCGTCACAGAGTTGTTGCAGGACAGAAGGCACAGCGAGCGAAAGGTCAGCAATGTAGTAGCTGTGTGTGGTGCCAGGAGGGGACTGGGAATGTCGGGAGGAACGCTTTGTAAAGTATGTGATTGTGTAACCGCTGAACTGTGTACCTGAAACTAACACAAAATAATACTGAATGTGAACTTTAACTGAAAACGTAAAAAGCAAACAAACAGCATGAAAAGCATACACAGCCTCTGTGTACCTGGCAGGCACAGTCCCTCCGGTTCCCGCCTGCTTCTGCCGCGGCCCCCGTGCCCTGGAGGTGCCCTTCCCTCCCCCCCCCCCCCCCCACGCCACGGAGGTGCCCCCGGGACACAGCTGAGAGGAAGGCAGTCCGGTCCTGCCCCGGGCCTCTCGGGGTGTCGTCACACCTCTGGCGCCTCTTTCCATCCCCGTGGAGCTGGGGTTCTGAACCCCTAGATCACCGTTCCCTGTGCCTCGCCCTCCTTTGTTGCTGTCCTTGTTCCCAGCCATTCACCTGAACTTGGCTTTTTGTCTCCCTTGGCCTATTTGTACTAAGTGCTAACCTCACTGCACCGCCTTCAGTGTCTGCCTCTCTCCAGGCTCTGAATCTGTCCAGTCACTCTCTTACCTTCGCTATGTCTCAGTTTCCCCATCTGTAAAATAGAGGAATAATAATAATACCTATTTCACAGGACATGCAGAGGTTTAGTGCTAACTGGGTGCTTCATAGCAAGAAATCAATGTAGAATAGCTGTAGTTATTGCCTAATACTTCTAATTCTAGTAAACAGAGTTAAACGTACAGTCATATTTTTAAAATCCTTACCCAAGGATGTTTATTGATGTTTAGAGAGAAGGGAAAGGGGGAGAAGGAGAGAGAGAGAGACATCGGTGTGAGAGAGAAACATCAATCAGTTGCCTCCCATATATGCCCAAACCGAGGATCGAACCCGCAACCTTTTTGTTGTCCAGGACCATATTCCAACCACCTGGGCCACCCAGCTGGGCTGTAGTCACATTTTTTATCCTTAGGATTAAGAAAATGGTATTTAAGAGATCCTCTAATTATAAAGCCTACAAATTTTTAAAATTGTTCAGGGTTCTCTTGTACAGAAATCTTATGGGGGGGGGGCGGATTTGCAGTGGGTTTCCTATTTGACTTTTTACAAAAGAATTCAGAAGAAAACATTTTTAGAAATAGACTTGTCTGTAATTCCAGGTAGAATTAAAAGGTGCAGAGACGTGCGTGTGTGTTCCTGTGTGGAACAGAGAGTGTGCTACTCAATTTAATAAATGGGCTACATTTAAACTGGTGAAATCTGACCATGTCCTTAAGCCTCTTTTATTTTCAAGCCAGACTGCAGTAGATGCGTGTTTAAGGTTCCTACACACGGAAACCTGTCCAGCCTGTTTCTCCTCTCCGTGAGTCCTGTGTCTGGACCTGAATAGAGCTGATACCCGATAGTCTCAGGGGCAGGCAGGGCCTGCGGGAAGGGACGGCGGGGAGGGGCTGCTTCTCCCCTTACCGGGGAGGAAGGTCCTTTTCTGCTAGAAATCCCCCCCTCTGCGCCCTTCACCTTGCCAGCACGGGCCCCCCCAGGTCGCTGCGTCCTGTGGCATCCGGTGGCATTTTCCACGGAATGGATGACCCGCTCAGTGGAAGTAACCGCCCCTCTGGCCAGCTTTAATGTAGGGGCGTTGGGGTGGGCTGAGGGTGGGAAGCTCCTGCACTCGGGCTGACACAGCGTCCTTCCTCAGGAGCAGCCGGTGTCTGTGCCATGGAGGTCGTCCCGGCTGCACCCGGAGCGCCTCGGGGCCACGGGGTTCTCGCTCACAAGGGGAGCAGACCTCGGCTGGCCCTGGTTTCATAGGGAGACACATGCGGTGTCATCAGGAGAGTGCACACGCCCAGCTGCTCCTGCATGTCCCCAGGGGGCCCAGAGGCCCAGGGGCTGAGCTCCTTGTGTTCCGGCCTCCAGGGCTGTGCCCTGTGAGGAAGGCAGCCCCTCCCCAGCGCATCTCACTGCTCCTCCTTCCTTTCCCTGTGCTGGTCATGCGCACAGTTACTACCACAGTGAGGTGGGCGGGGGTCCTCGCTGCTGAGGCCAACACCCTCCCTACCCCCCTGCCCTGGGATCTATAATCTGGGTGCTTCATTTGCATATTGGATGTCTAGGAGGCCTGAGCTGATAGGGAAATTCACGTTGTACATGTTAAGTTTGATAATTCATTCAGTTTATTGGTATGTCCATGAATTGGGCCCTTCCTGTATGCAGGATGCTGTGCTAGCCTCTGGGATACAGGTCACACACCTGACCTTGGCAAACCTCTGGGCTATTGGAAAGGGAGTTGTTAACGATCTGAAGAGGCAGGGACGGCGCCACCTCCCTGGCTTCCGAAGGAAACATTCCTCAGTAACAGGAGGGAAGAGCCCTGTCTGCCCAGGACCGCAGGCTCCGTGTAGGACCGCAGGCTCCGGGTGCCCTCTGGGATGGTCCTGCCTGAGTCCAGTCTGCACTGGCTTCCTCCTCCGGCTGGCAGCGTGGCAACCAGGTCTCCCAGGATCCCCTGCCCCTTGGGGCTGAATCGCCAAGACTGACATGCCCTTTCCTTCACCAGCAGGAGGGGCGGGGCGGGGAATTACTGTGAGTGGCTTAGGCTAATCGTGGGTAGCATGGATGCTGGTAATCACCATGACCACAGTGGCTGGACAGACGTGAGAAACGAGAAATTCGCTGCAGTGGAACCCCTGCTCTGACGGGTGTGTGTGAGCCCCCGGAAGATGGCTACACCTTGTCCCATCGTGTACTGACGGGAACTTTCCTTTGCTCAGCGCAAGCTTTCCTGACGTGTGTGTGTGTGTGTGTGTGTGTGTGTGTGTGTGTGTGTGTGTGTTCCAGTGAGTGGCTCTGTGCTCTTACTCTGGGTAACGCTCTCTCCTCCCCGGGGTATTGGGAGGTGCCCTAGGAGATCATGGGAAACAACAACAAACATGGTGTGAGTTTTTAGAAAGAAAAGCAAATCTGTGTTCCAAAAAGAATATAAAATCCATGGAATCCATGAGAGGAAACAGGTGAATTCAGCTTCTGATTGCTGCAGTTGCTCTGTCCCCTGTGACTCCTGCCTCTCCCCTTTGCCATGGTGTTTACTGGATGGGATAGCTGAAGAGGGCCCATCTCCACAGGTTTCCGCTGTTGTGGACGGAAGTTAAATTAATCTAATGCTCTCCTTTCCCCAGCATTGCATTTCAGTGATCATGGGCTTTTGAAAATTCTTCTCCAGCTTGAACAGAATCTGATGTTTATCATGTAAATATAATATAAATATAATGCTTGCATTTTATGTATTTCCATGCAGCATGTTAGTTATTTTAATTCTTTGCCCTCTGAACCTGTCCAGTAGCATGTATGGAAAGCGGCACCTCAGGTGGGAGTGAAGAATGCCAGTGTCTGTGGCATCCTCTGCCCTCTTCAGTTCACCAGTTAACAATGCAAGTGCTCTGTTTTAGAAACAGAAGCAGAGCAAATCCTCAAGGCAAGCGAGTGCCTCTCCCCCTGCGCCCAGCATGCCTTGCAGTCGCACAGGCACAGGTGGTGACGAATGTCGTAAAGCGCTTGGGGAGGGCTGTGGGGACTAAGCCACTTAGGAGGAAAAATAGGTCTCAGATCATCCCTGTGCTCCTACCCAGACCTGCTGGAATCAGGTCACATTGAAATTTAGTCAGTGCTGATCCTGAGAGCGTACCCGTCACCTTCCTTCTTAGCCCGCAGTGCCCCCAGCTCTTAGAAATGCCTCAGCGTGTGCCATCTGAGGCTTCCTGGTCTCAGGCATGTCACCCCAGTGGGGTTGGTTTTCATCTGGTGACTGGCTCTAGTCCAATACCAGCCGCATTTCTCCACTCCCTTCTTGGAAAATGCTTCTAGATCAGTGGTTCCCAACCTTAGGCCATGCCCCACCTAAGCACCTCTAAAATCCTGATGCCCCTCCCTGCTCCCCGTGACATATAATTGTTATTATTCAAAAAGTGAACCTCTAGCCCTAACTGGTCTGGCTCAGTGGATAGAGTGTCGGCCTGCGGACTGAAAGGGCAGATTCAATTCCGGTCAAGGGCATGTACCTTGGTTGCAGGCACATCCCCAGTAGGAGGTGTGCAGGAGGCAGCTGATTGATGTTTCTAACTCTCTATCCCTTTCCCTTCCTTTCTATAAAAAAAATCAATAAAATATATTTTTTTAAAAAGTGAACCTCTATTCATATGGAGGAAGCCTAAAAGACCACTAACTTGATCTAAACAAGCTTCCAAAGAACATGGCATGAAAGAGAAAAACGAATGAAAGGTCATTTGAACCCTAACCAGTCTTGCTCAGTGGATAGAGTGTAAGCCTGCTGACTGAAAGGTCCCTAGTTCGATTCCAGTCAAGGACATGTACCTCGGTTGTGGACACATCCCCAGTGGGAGGTGTACAGGAGGCAGCTGATCAACGCTTCTCTCTCATCAATGTTTCTAACTCTCTGTCCCTCTTCCTTCCTCTCTGTATAAAATCAATAAAATATATTTTTAAAGGAAAGGACGCTTGAAGTACTAAGGAAGAAATCACTAAGAAATCATCTTTCAAATAATAACATGAAGTGATATGAAAATATAGCAAATAAAGTTTCAAAACATGTACTAGAGAACCTAAGGCTGAAAGGTAACTGGGAGTTCATTGGGTGAGATCAAGGGTGGAAGAGTGTTCAGGACTGAAGGAACAGCACATGTGAACAGCCTGAGACAGTTAGTACCCAGGAGGCCAGCATTGCCTTCTGTAATGAGGCAAAACATGGAAGAGAAACAGACAAAAACCTCAAGGGTTAGTCAGAGTGACAGAGTAATCCTTGCAATTTGGATCTCGTAATTTGAATTATTTACTGATGTAACCATCTTTACCCTAAATGAGTTGAAACTTCAGCCAAGCTGAGTGACTATAGAGATGAGGCTGGGATTCCTGTTTGAGCCGCTTCCTTGGCTTGCAGGCACTGGAGCGTGTGGAGCTGACGGGCCCAATCTCAGGGGCACTCACCCAGGTTTCTCGCAGGTTAAAATCCGGAGCTTTGTGCCACACGCACTCCCACAGAAGCTGGTCCACACGCAGACCAGGCTTCTAAACTGCGGGGCCTGTGGTGAATGAAATACCCAATAAGCGCCCACATGGCAATGGTTGACACGCAAGGTCACTTGATGCTTAGCGATGTATGGGACTCGGGCTGCTCTGGTGGGAACAGTCCAGGGGTCATTGGATTAGGCCTCTTCCCTGAAGGCTCCTTTGTTCCAATGCTTTTCTTCCTTTAAATCCAATTTTACTATATACCTTGGGTGACTTCTCTAGAAGCACTTGAATTCTGATTTTATTGCATCCGTTTTCCCTGCTATTTCATTCTTTTTAAATAACCTTTTCACAGAAACAGCATGAGGTGTATGCCGGGAAGACAGAGAGTGTCTGGAGGGCTGTACAGGACACTCTGGCATCTTGCTGGCCTGAGGGGGGATGGTCGCAGGGTTGCTGCTCACGCACAGACCTTGGCCTGTGGCTTCCACACGAGGACTCTCTGGAGAGCCGGCAGCGAGGGCTCACCCAGCAGAGCCCGGGCTGGACCGGAGCCACACCCTGCCTGGCCTGGGGTCCTGTGTGACAGACAGCTAGGATAGCCTTACAGCCCGCAGAGGCCACGTGCTGTTCACTGAAAAGCCTCTTGTATGATTTCACATGCATTTCACAGTCAGAAATTAAAAAGTAATATGTGCTGATATAGAAACCCAGGAGAAGCAAAGCGAGTGTCCTTCCCCCGCACCCGCACCCCCTAAGCAGCCATCCAGTGATCCCAGCTCCTGATGGCCGCTGCTGGGAACAAAGTCTGCAGGCTCACAGTGGAGTTGGTGGGCAGTGCTTTTTTCCTGCTATTATTTGCACTTTGTTTTGTATAATAGACTTTTTTTTTTCAAAATAACAGAAATGTGAACACCATTTTAAAAACATGGGAATTGTATGCTCATTGTAGAATATCCTATCTAATAAAGAGGGAATATGCTAATTGACTCTCACATTGTCACAAAGATGGCAGAGTCCACAGCCAATAAGGAGGGAAAATGCTAATTGACTGCCACACCCTCAAATATGGCGGCACGCACAGCCACAAGATGGTGGCACTCAGTTCCCTCAGCCCTGTTGGGGCTGCAGGCACATGGCAAAGCCAAGCCCATCGCTCCACATGCCTGCCTCCAGAGTCCCCCAGTCCCCTCAGCTGCCCAGAGCCAGCCTGAGGTGCAGGCAAGCCTCTGATGGTGACTGCCCACGGCCACGTGAGGCTCAGGTAACCAGGGCCGCCAGAGGCTTGTGCTGTCCGCAGTGGCAGCAGCAGAGGTGTGATGGGGCGTCACCTTCCCCTGATCACCAGGTCGCCTGCCACCCCTGAGGACTCCTAGACTATGAGAGGGGGCAGGCCAGACTGAAGGTCCCCCCTCCAGTGCATGAATTTTCATGCACCGGGCCTCTACGTTAACAATATAAGTAGAGGGTTGAGATGTGTTCTGTGGGTTTGCCTTGTTGTGGTAGCAGGCTCACTGGGTATGTCCTGATATCATAAAGTTCACCTGCTTAAAGTCTGCAGCTAAGGGCTCTCAGTATAGTCAGAGCTGTGCATTCATCACTCTAGTAACTGGAAGATTTTTGTTGTCTGAAAATTAACTGCCCAGGAGCAGTCAGTCCCTGCTTCCCCCTACCCCTCCAACTCCCTCAGCTCCAAGCAGCCTATCCTGCTTCCTAGCTCTATGGATTTGCCTAATCTGAACTTTTATACCAAAGGAATCGCACCATATGTGCTTCTTCTGGCATTATATGACTGGCTTCTTTCACTTCGCTTAGTGGTGTTGAGATTCGTCCCTGTTGTGGCATGTATCAGTATTTTATTCCTTTTATAAACTTTATTTTTATTGATTGTTTCATTTATTATTATTCTTTATTTATTCTATTTACTCTCATACCACAAAATTCATACTCAGTGGTTTTCGCATATTCACAAGGTTGTGCAGCTGCCGTCACTGTCTAGTCCCAGACCATTTCCATTTCCCCAGAAAGAAACCTCATGCCCATTAGCAGTCACCACTCATATCCCAAACTCCCACCCCAACCCGTGGCCCCCACTGATCTCCTTCTGTCTGTGGAAATAATAGCCTTTGGACCTGACTTCTTTCACTTAGAATAATGTTTTCAGGATTCATCTATGTTGCCACATGAGTTAGTACTTCATACTATATCTTGTGTATCGACTCATCAAATCACATTTGAGTTGTTTCCACTTTTTGACTCTTATTAATAAAGATGCTGTGAACGTTATATCCACGTTTTTGTATGAACAGGGGTTTTCAATTATCTTGCCTATATACTTCATTGATTTTTATTACTAAACTAGGAGCCCAATGCATGAATTTGTGCACCTTAAAGGAATTGTGGGCCTTGAGGCTGCGGTAGGCACAGGGGCAAGTCTTAGCCCATCCTCCGGCCCATGCCTGGCCCCCCCACCATGGCCCCTGGTCTTCTGTTTGCTGGCAGCCCCACTCTCGCTGGTCACATGCACTGATGGTGCAGCCCCTCTTGCACCTGCTGATGGCAAGGAGCAATTGGGGCAAGTGCCAGCAGCAGGTGCCAGCAGTGTCTGCTGCCCTGATTGCCACTCAGGAGCAGGGGGAGATGGAGAAGCCTCAGGGGAAACTGGGCCGGCAGCCACTGCTTGGTGTCGAGTGATCAAGACTGGCGTTGGCTGTGGGTGGAAGTGGGGCTGGCACTGGCAGAGGTACAAGTGCCAGATGGGACCGCGCCATGTAGGAGCAAAGAATTTTCAGTAACCATCAGAGGCTCACCCTGATGACAGTAACTGGTGCCCTGCCTTAGTCTGGCACCCCCACTTACCTGCTCCACCATCCTGCTGCTGCTAATGCCTGCCATGTTCCACACACGCCCCCTGGTAGTCAGTGCACATCATAGCGACTGGTTGTTCAGTTGTCTGGTTCTTCCACCGTCTGTTCTATTTGCATACTACCCTTTTATTATATAGGACTAGAGGCCCAGTGCACAAAATTCATGCATGGGGGTGGGGGTGAGGTAAACCTAAAGGGTGGGTATTTTATCACTGTCAGTGAATGGAATAATAAGTTCATCTCTATCCTATACATTTTTGTATGAAGCCAACATGAACAGTAATTTATAAAGGAAATTGTTCTTTTGTCTCTCAATTAAAGTAGGACTGAAAAATTAGCAACTCACCTTTAAAATGCTGTTAAGTGATTTTCACTGCTCTTTAGCAAACTACCCACTTCTCCATGCCTCAGTTTCTTTGTCATGAAATGAAGCCAGTGGCAACTTTCTCCACGGGACCTTGGGAAGAGACATGAGGACCAGCGATGCTGTATGAGAAGCTACCCTTTAACTTAGCAGTGAAGGGCGCTGTGTAGGCCATTTCTGTCATCGTTGACGTGCATGGAAATGAGGTGACAAATTGTGGGGGTGGAGGTGAGTGATGAGGTTGAAACTTCCTTTAAAGAAGAGTCAGTGCTTTCCTTCTGGTCCAGGCAGGCTCCCTTGGAGCCAGCATCCCAGTGCCTTCATGTCTCCCAGGGAGTTCTGGGTAAAATGTCCGTATCTGCTCCGTGGATTAACCAATAAAAGTGGATGCAATGCAGAGTCTGCCATGTTGCTCTGTTTTGCACGTCTTTATACAATAAAGGCAGCATCCGTCCTCTTTCCTTTGAGCGAGGAGAATTTGATTTAATAAAATAACACAGGAGGTTTTGAGGGAAATGGGAGGCTTTTGCTTTTTCTTGTTGTTTTTCTTCCAGGAGCTTGCCAAAGAATAGAAGTTGGATAGCTGCCTCAGTGCTCGGATACTGTGTAGCTTGTAGTGCTTTTAGCCCTTTTTGAGGCCAAAAGCTGTCCCAAGTCATGAAGGCAGCTGCAGAGCTCACGCCTCTCTCTGGCCCTGGGCTCCGCTGCCCACTGGCTCCCTCCCTCCAGGACCCACTGCTCCCAGCTCCCTCCCATCGCCTGCTGGAGGCCAGGACCCAGTGGTGCACCTTGCTGCCAAAGGGAAAGAGGAGAGAGAGCAGGTATGGAGGGAGGAGCCTCCGGTCAAGTGGAATTGAGATGAGACCTGTCTCCCCACAAATCCTCCTCTTCCTCCCGGGGCCGGATGTGGAGGGGAAGGCCATGCAGACCCCTCTGCCCACTGGACAGCTCCACCAGAGGCCACCGAGGTGCTCATTTTCAAAGGGGCACCTTTCCCGCCAAACTCTCTGCCTGTGGGGCCAGGAGTGCAGACATGTGTTGCCCCCTTCAGCTTAGAGTGGAGACTTTTCTACAATCCATTGTAAGCCCTTCTTTTCCCGCCTGGAGCTCCCAGCTGGGCGTCCAGCCCCGGTGCCTTCCAAACACCCTCCTTCGCTTTTCTCTCAAGCGCCCGAATCCCACCCTCTTGCCCTAAAGCCCCAGTCTTTAGGCCAGTGCCGCCTGCTGAGCCTCATCTCCACGGCCTGTCACAGCTGGGATGCATTTCACTCCCAGGACCCACAGATGCTGCCAGACCATCACCCCCACCTCCACGCAGACAGAGACCTTGCTGTTTAGTCACCCGCATCCCCAGACTCAGCCTCCTGGCCTGGAGGGACAACGCAGGCACCATTTCAGGGACCAGAGAGTGTATTGAGGATGGGCTGCTTTCTGCATTCTCTCTGGAGACAAGGAGGTATTCACTGTCCGGTCAATCAGCATGTATTGATCGCCTGCTATGTGCCAGTCACCAAAGGAACAGACGTGAATGTGACCCTGTCCCTCCCACAGCTCTGCGTGGGGCGGCTGACACCACGCAGGGCGCTCAAAAGTGTGCCCTGCTGCTGTCCTCGTGTCTGGGGCACCACCGCATGCAGGGGCAGGTCCCGTGGCTACCTATTTCCCAGGTGTGGGTCCTGCACAGGGAGGCCGTCCTGGTGGTTCCCCAGCACCGGGCCTGTGGGCCCCTCACTACCCCCCCGCACCTGGCCTCACTGCCCCCGACCGGGCCTGTGGGCCCTTCACTGTCCCCCGCACCTGACCTGTGGGCTCCTCACTGCCCCCCCCCGCACCTGGCCTGTGGGCCCCTCACTGCCCCCCTCCTGGCCTGCGGGCCCCTCACTGCCCCCTGCGGCCCTCACTGCAGTCGGTGGAGAGTGGCTGAGAGCGCGTGTCCTGTGGCCCCAGACCCTCCCCCGCAGCCCGGCGCCCAGCATGCACCCAGGGCACGGGGTCTCCTTCAGGGCAGGGGGAGCTGCACCCCCACCCAGGAGCCCCTAATTCAAAGGAAAGAATACACCTGGGAGTGGAAGTCACAAACTGCTAAGTAGCTGTGGTGAAAGTCCCTATTCTTGTTTCTATGATAAATATTCAAAAGGGGGGAACTGGCCTCCCAGTTCTCTCTGGGCCTGGGTTGCAGGAGCACAGTCTTAGCGTGAGCGCTGCACTGGCTCCCAGTCTGCCTCTGAGGGGACGTGGAGGGGAAGCGGGTTCCCATGGAGCTGGAGAGGAGCAGCGCGTGGTGTGCACTGTCTGGGCGCTGTGGGCCCTCGGGAGAACTGCTCCCGTCCTGGGGCTGCCTGGGCGCGGCGGGAGGTGGGGCAGCGCCCGGCCTCTGTTCACTGGCCGCCAGGAGCACCTCTAAGTCCCCAAAATATCTGCAGGCATTGCCAAGTGAGGGGGGCGAGAGGAAGGGTGAGGGAGGGGTGCAGACAGGCCCTGTGAGAGCCACTGGCCAGACCGCGTCCTCCTCTCCCCCAGCCCCACATAGGTGCCCGGGTCTTTAGAGCGGAGCAGCTGGCTGCAGGGGAAAGTGTGGTTTCAGAGGTCCCGGCGTTAGGTGCTCTGGGCCAATGGGCAGGGGGCTGGAAGCTGCTGTATGCCACTGCGTCTCTCTGGATTCCGGTGGCCTGGCTCCCAGCTGCAGGCGCTCGGGGGACGCGGGCCTCGGTGGTCTCTGTCAGAACTCCTGGGAGTGCGGTGTCTCACTGAACGGCCCTGCGGCCCCAGGGCAGGAGGGGCAGTGTGGGGGGAACTCCCCAGCTAGAAGGAAGGACGCCCCTCCTAAATGCCGAGACAGAAGAAGCCAGAGAACGCTGAAGCGGCCGCCTCAGCTCTCTCCGCTGGGTCTCAGACCAGTTTCACCGTCTGTGTGGGCTCTGCTATGTCCACGTGGCTAGTCCATTCAGGAACAATGCCACATGGGGTTTTCCTTTTCTCCACAGACCTGGGTTCCACTGACCCCACACAGTCCCTCTAACACCCCCTATTTCTCTGACACCCCATCCCTCTAACCCCATCCCTCTGACACCCGATCCCTCTAACACCCTCATCCCTCTATCACCCCATCCCTCTGACACCCCATCCCTCTAACCCCATCCCTCTAACCCCCATCCCTCTATCACCCCATCCCTCTACACCCCCCATCCCTCTATCACCCCATCCCTCTATCACCCCATCCCTCTCACACCCCATCCCTCTATCACCCCATCCCTCTACACCCCCCATCCCTCTATCACCCCATCCCTCTATCACCCCATCCCTCTCACACCCCATCCCTCTATCACCCCATCCCTCTACACCCCCCATCCCTCTATCACCCCATCCCTCTCACACCCCATCCCTCTAACCCCCCATCCCTCTCACACCCCATCCCTCTCACACCCCATCCCTCTAACACCCCCATCCCTCCGACACCCCATCCCTCTGATACCCATCCCTTTAACACACATCCCTCTGACACCCCAAGCCTCCAACA